>VTFQ01000836.1:0-400976 GCA_036281575.1 Ancherythroculter nigrocauda
CTGGGAGCAAAACAGCCACCCAATCACAGCAAAATCATGCAATCTATAAAACAAAAGTAGGCTTTGTCAGAGTGTTTCCCTTACAAAAAGTACCATGGTATTACCTTAAAGGTGCAATAGGTGATTCTCTACAGAAACATTACTGGTTCAAAGTCTTGCGATCTTGATTGCAATCACTATGTTTAGTATGTAACATAAATGTATTTTTATAAAAAAATATATAATCTGTGGAAGGCATAGGACCATAAAATGTTCATCCAATCTTTATATAGATTGGTCCTATCTGCCTATCAGTATATGTTTTTAAATTCCGCACACACCGTGTTCGCGTAGACATCAGATGTCATCAGCACGTTTCATGCTATGCAGAGTTTATACCGACAGACCTCAGTCACTGAGCACCGCAAACAAACAGCAGCCACCTTTTACAGTTCCTACCGAATTAAAAACAACAAGCTTATGCTGCGTTCACACTATAACTACCGTAATTAAGAGATGGCAACCCGTAACTTTCTAACCGGAGCTGTTCACATCCTCAGACTCGTAATTATGCGTATCCATGTCGGCAGTATCAACACCGAAATTAATCTGCAGCAGTCAGGTGCAAGCTCTCTAAGTTGTTTACATTCATTATTATTGTAATGTTAAAGGGTTAGTTCACCCAAAAATGAAAATTCTGTCATTTATTACTTACCCTCATGCCGTTTCACACCCGTAAGACCTTCGTTCATCTTTAGAACACAAATTAAGATATTTTAGTTGAAATCTGATAGCTCCGTGAGGTCTACATAGAGAGCAATGGACACTTCCTCTCTCAAGATCCATAAAGGTACTAAAAACATATTTAAATCAGTTCATGTGAGTACAGTGGTTCAATATTAATATTATAAAGCGACGAGAATATTTTTGGAGTGCCAAAAAAACAAAATAATGACTTATTTAGCCGATGGCTGATTTCAAAACAATGCTTCATGAAGCATTGGAGCATAATGAATCAGTGTGTCGAATCATGATTCAGATCACGTGTCAAACTGCCAACGGCTGAAATCACGTAACTTTGGCGCTCCGAACAGCAGATTCGACACACTGATTCATCTGTGCTCCGATGCTTCCTGAAGCAGTGTTTTGAAATCGGCCATCACTAAATAAGTCGTTATTTAGTTTGCTCCAAAAATATGGCGCTCCAAAAATATTCTCGTCGCTTCATAATATTTATATTGAACCACTGTAGCCTACTCACATGAACTGATTTAAATATGTTTTTAGTACCTTTATGGATCTTGAGAGAGGAAGTATCCATTGCTCCCTATGGAGGCCTCACGGAACCATCGGATTTCAACTAAAATATCTTTATTATACTTAATATACTTAATTTGTGTTCTGAAGATTAACGAAGGTCTTACGGGTGTGGAACGGCATGAGGGTAAGTAGTAAATGACAGAATTTTCATTTTTGGGTGAACTAACCCTTTAAGTGCTTTGAGACAAGAGGTAGTTTGACGGCGTCTTTTGTGACGCTTTGCTGCGAGCAGCTGCGTGTGTGTGCATTCATGTGTTTTGGAGGAGGTGTGTCCAAATTGCTTTGGACAGCGATTTGCAGGGAGGGTGGAATTTCATGCTTTTGATGCTAGCAGGCCAACATTTGCATTTCCCAGATCTCCTACTGCACCTTTAAAGGGTTAGTTCACCCATTCTGTCATTAATTACTCTCCCTCATGTCGTTCTATACCCGTAAGACCTTCGTTCATCTTCAGAACACAAATTAAGATATTTTTACTGAAAGTTTTGACTCGTCCATAGACAGCAATATAATCAACACTTTCAAGGTCCAGAAAGGTACTAAAGACATTGTTAAATCCGTTGACGTGACTGCAGTGGATCAACCTTAATTTTATAAAGCGACGAGAATACTTTTTGTGCGCAAAAACAAAAAAAAAATAACATTTTTATTCAACAATATCTTCTCTTCTGTGTCATTCTCATACATTGTTTATGTCCTGAGCTTCCAGGATCTACATCAGAACGCCGACTCATTATTTCTCGGCTCCTGCGTCAGCATCACATGCATGCTTCGTGCTGCTCACATTTTTAGCTTTGGGCATTACTGAGCCAGCATTCGGACATAAACACGGAAGCCTTCACTGTGCTTACTGCGTCACCTTATTAAGGATAATCACAGGGAAGAGAACAGATTCTTGAATAAAGTCGTTATTTTTGTTTTGTTTTTGTGCACAAAAAGTATTCTCGTCACTTCATAACATTAAGGTTGATCCACTGCAGTCACGTCAACAGTTTTAACGATGTCTTTAGTACCTTTCTGGACCTTGAAATTGCTGATTACATTGCTGTCTATGGACAAGTCAGATTTCTCTTGGATTTCATCAAAAAATATCTTAATTTATGTTCCAAAGATGAACGAAGATCTTACAGGTGTGGAACAACATGAGAGTGAGTAATTAATGACAGTATTTTCAGTTTTAAGTGAACAAACCCTTTAGGGTCATTCCGTCTCAAATCAAGCAAATTCAAGTTTCAGAAATTCCCCGGCTCAAATTTATGATTTTGTTAATATTTTTTTCTGAACAAAGACAAACATAAATGAAAGCCAAAATATTAAATGTCATGGATGATTATTTATTGAGTAATCCACTATTTTGTAGAGGAGGGTCAAGTTTTGGAGCCAAATTACAGGGGGGTAAAAATGACTTTAGAAAGATGGCATCATTATTTTACATTTACACAGAGATTGGTATGTCCATTTATTCAGTTTGTTGACTTTAGCAATCTTTATAGAGAATCTGTTTCCTTACAGCACCATGGTGTAGGTCTATGGCAGTGTCATGCTATATATATCATAAAAATAGCATCCCTGTTTCATGGTACTGCTACAAAAATTTGTATTAAAATTGAAATGAAATCCAAACCATGTATGGCTGTAGTATATGTGTGTGTTTTGCCGTGAGGTTTGCCCCCAAAGCAGGTTGAGTGGGTGGAGTTACAGCGATGCATCACTGCTGCTCTGAATCTCTGGCGTTCATGCTGCATGCTACACTACCGTGCACTGTTACCATGGTAACCGCATCCTCTTTGACCTGTGGTTGTGATGTGTACGTTAAGAGAGAGCAATCTGGTATATATAAATGTGCGTGTTTGTGATTTGTGGGTGGGGGCGGGGTTTGAAGGAACACAGTCATAAAACAACCCCTCCCACCCTGAACCTGCCCCTCTGATGCCTCTTCTAGCTCCGCCTCCTCCTGCCTGCATTGCACCAAAAGACCTGTGTCGTTTCACAGGAGACGTCTCACATACTCTCTCTCCTGTTTCACATTCAGAGCATGTTAAACCCTGGATAACAGCACACAGCAGAGGAACACACACTCTTGAGAGACAGAAAACAAGTGCATTTCCTCCATTAACGTCACTCACGTGTTTGAACAAGAAAAGAGAGACAGATTCATTTTCAGTCATGACAAGTGTGTTTGATCTGCCTAGTATGCTTTTTTTACACAGTTGCACCAATGTCACAATTGGACATGGTATACTCTGAAGGACATATGATGTAAATACCATGGAACATAAATAATAAATATGGGCACATATCAATCAGCAGTTCATAACTGCATCAATCATGCTGCAATGTATGATTTTACAGCACAGCCCTAGTGGCACAGCTAACTGATAGCATCACTGTACCATCGTACCACCACAGTACAGCTTTGTAAGTGTTTATAGAAGGTATTTTGGAGGCAGCAGTTTCATGTTATGATAGTACTGGCACAAAATATGGAGAGAATATTTGTGCTGCATTAGCACACATTGATTTTCAATGCATATGGTAATGTACTTTGCTGTGTAGTGTCAAAGTGAGTACAAGCATCAGTACCAATTAACTGCACAGACACGTCTATTCAGAAAACATGAATCAGATCGCCTAGCCACTATATAATAAGTTACAGTGGGAGAGCCAACTGCTGGATGTCCTAATAGGAAGCACTGTTGTTCAAACAAGTCTTTCTACTTTGAACAAATCAGTTTTCTTTCCACTAAAAGGCTTACTAAAGGCTCACTAAAGGATTATGCAATGAAAGTCAGTGGTGGGCTCAAAAACAAACAGTGGATTACTATTCTATTGGGGGGGGGGGGGTACCACTGTACCAGCGGATGAGTCTGGTCGGCCATTGAATCAATTCGATTTCTAGGGCGGAGCAAATCCGAGCAAACAGGAAGCGGAGTAAACCAATCAGAGAAGGGCGGATATGATGTTGGCAAAGCAACAAGAGAGTCAACAGCGAAAAGTAAATAATTAATGTGTTTTTGGTCATTTAAAATTGATTTCACTCTCGGGTCTCCCGTGCACAATCTTTGTTGATATTGAAGGGACTTTCGCCGCACTAGAGTGACGCTGTTTGCGTCACTGAAATAAACAAATCTGATTGCACGGTACGGTTTGGAGTTGACTCGAATCGCGACGGAGGGCGGAAGATCTTGTAGAAGATATATCATTCTGGACTTGCCAGGCAAGGGGGGCAGTCCCACTTACGAAACTTATCGGCCAAATAGAAAAACGTAACTATTGCCAACACTGTAAAAAATTATTTTATGGTGAAGTAAATACTACAGAAAAAAGAAATGTAATTTTTACATGAAAAAGTTAGTTTTTTTAATTCTTGTCTGAACTAAGTAAATTTTATTAGTACTCAATTTAAGCTTGTAGAAAATAAAGCGTAAATATCAACATTATAAAATTAAGTAAAACTACTCAACTTTTTTGATACTGGTCTTCCCATCATGCACTGGGCCTTGAATAATTAATGAGGTCAATTTTTCGCTGTTTTCCAGCTGTTTTTACATTGTTTTATTGTTGCTTTTGTGGTTATGTTTAGTAACTTGCCATTTTGTGATATTTGGAGATAATTTTCTACTTAAAATGCCACATTCACACTCAAAACAATCCATCGAATGTTACTGTCATTGTGTATTGTGTACCAAGTACTGAGGTCTCTGTGTTCAGGTGCCGCGTTACTTCTAATATGAAGATATGTATTATTTACTAAGATGTTTCTAAGTAAAGCATACACTTTAAAAGCATAGTTTAATTCAGTGTTATATTGTTTGAGTAAAATGTATTGCAAAAGAAAATTCAACAAAATAGAAATTACTCAACCTTTTACTGGCCAAATTAAAATTACTTTTAAATTATTTTCTTTGTTAATTTTACCTATCTTAGTTAAGTAGAGTTACTTAATTCCATTTTTGAAATTGACTTAAAAAATATGCGTGCAAAAACTTGCGAAAGAAAAATTAAGTAAATTTTACTTCAATCAACTGCACAACTTTGTTGCACTGCCAACAGACAATGTAGCTCATGTCACCTTAGATACACAACTCTAAGCGAAACTGAATGACATCCATTTGGTGCAAATTGCTGTGTGTGCTGTGTGAATGCTTCCTTGGTAGTACGATACAGATAAATTAGTAGATCTAAGCATGTTTATTTAAATAACCAATCTTATTTCTCTGTATATAACAGGTTGTTGAGTTTCTTTGCACATATTAAGCACACACATACTCAACTGTTGCATTACAACCAGTTGCACTGCGCGCACACACACACACACACACACACACACACAGATAGTTGTAGGTATCGAACCCTCATACAGGAAGTGACACATAAAGCTGTGGGTCCCACAGGCCTGTGCAAATGAGTCAGATATAAAGTGATCTCTGTACAGTGTCAAATACTGGCAACCAAACCAATGTGTCTTAGCCAAAAGCTGCGCTTCTCCACTGCAGCTGATCTGGAGGTTTTATGATTCTCTTTCTCGTATCAATGGAGATAATTGTGTGGCTCTGAATTCCTCTTTATAAACGAGAGCACAGGGCACATCTCTGGCTATCACTCTTCCCAGGCATCAGGGTGAAATAAACGGATTGTGAATTCTCTCTCGGGAGTGGGTGGAGTGAAATTATGTCAGAAAATGTTGGGTTATCAATGCACAATCTGCCTTTGATATCGTAATCCCTCTCATGTCTCTTCCTCACTTAGATTTCTATCAGTTTTCTCTGAGTGGACACTGCTAGCGGGCTTTTCCGGTTTTCCCATCACAGATCATGTGATAGGGCCTTGTAAGAGTTAGTCTCCCATTCACAGTTTTTGCTGTTGTTGTCTGCAATCTCATATTGAACGAGTAGGTATACATTCAGATTTACTACATTGGCTATGTTATCACAGTCATGTGACTTACAGAGTCAGCTGTGTCACTTCACTGCCATTCACAACTCCTCTTTCATGGCTTCTTGAGATACTAAAGTGTGCATCAGATGAGCACTTCCTAATCTTACCGGAAGTAGTAGGATCCAGGTACTTTTCACGCACTATTTAATGAATACTATTCATTCAGACATACTACCCATTTCACATACTATGTCGGTAATGTCTAGTTCAATTTCAAATAAAAAATTACTCCAAGCTTTACTTACCCTCAAGCCATCCTAGGTGTATAACACTTTCTTCTTTCTGATGAACACAATCGTAGAAATATTAATAAATATCCTGACGTATCCAAGCTTTATAATGGCAGTAAGCGTTACCAAACGAGTATGAGCTGAAGAAAGTGTCTCCATCCACATCCATCCATCATTAACATATTCCACACTGCTCCGGGAGGTTAATAAAGGCCTTCTTAAGCGAAATGATGCATTTGTGTAAAAAAAAATATCCATATTTAACAAGTTATGAAGTAAAATATCTAACTTCCGCCAGACCGCCTTCCGTATTCAAGTTACGAAGAAAGTGTAAACTGGTGTCGCGTCAGTTACACTTTTTCCGTAAGTTAAATAGGAAAGGCGTAGGATGTAACATAAGCTTTATGAACTGCAAGAGATTTACACTTTCTTCGTAAGTAGAATATGGAAGGCGGTCTGGCGGAAGCTAGATATTTTACTTCATAACTTGTTAAATATGGATTTTTCTTTTTACTTAAACACATCGCTTTGCTTCAGAAGGCATTTATTAACCCCCGGAGCCATGTGGAGTACACGTTTATGAAGAATGGATGTGGATGGAGACACTTTCTTCAGCTCATACTCATTTGGTAACGCTTACTGCCATTATAAAGCTCGGATGCGTCAGGATATTTATTAATATTTCTCCGCTTGTGCTCATCAGAAATAAGAAAGTCATATACACCTAGGATGGCTTAATCCTTTAAGTGAATGTAAACAGATGAGAAATAAAATTCATGTGTAACAATATATTCAGTCGGGTGGTCTTTAAATGGTTAATTCACTCAAAAATGAAACTTTTGTCATCATTTACTCATCCTCACCTCATTCTAAACCCCTAAGACTTTTGTTTATCTTCGGAATACAAATGAAGATATTTTTAATGAAATCTGAGAGAGATGTCTGTCCCTTCATTGACAGACTATGCAACTAATAGGGATGGGACAATACAATGATTCTCAATTCATGATACAATTATTCTGTATTGATTCGTGAATTGATTGATCAGGAATTGATTCTGAGATTAGTTTTTAAAGGTGCCATCGAATGTTTTTTTACAAGATGTAATATAAGTCTAAGGTGTCCCCTGAATGTATCTGTGAAGTTTTAGCTCAAAATACCCCATAGATTTTTTTTAATTAATTTTTTTAACTGCCTATTTTAGGGCATAATTAGAAATGCGCCAATTTAGGCTGCGGCCCCTTTAAATCACACGCTCTCCATCCCCGGAGCTCGCGCTTGCCTTAAACAGTGCATAAACAAAGTTTACACAGCTAATATAACCCTCAAAATGGATCTTTGCAAAGTGTTCGTCATGCATACTGCATGCATGCGTCGGATTATGTGAGTATAGTATTTATTTGGATGTTTACATTTGATTCTGAATGAATTTGAGGCTGTGATCCGTGGCTAACGGCTAATGCTACACTGTTGGAGAGATTTATAAAGAATGAAGTTGTGCTTATGAATTATACAGACTGCAAGTGTTTAATAATGAAAATAACGACGGCTCTTGTCTCCGTGAATACAGTAAGAAACGATGGTAACTTTAACCACATTTAACAGTACATTAGCAACATGCTAACAAAACATTTAGAAAGACAGTTTACAAATATCACTAAAAATATCATGATATCATGGATCATGTCAGTTATTATTGCTCCATCTGCCATTTTTCGTTGTTTTCCTTGCTTGCTTACCTAGTCTGATGATTCAGCTGTGCACAGATCCAGACATTAATACTGGCTGCCCTTGTGTAATGCCTCGATCATGGGCTGGCATATACAAATATTGGGGGCGTACATATTAATGATCCCTACTGTTACGTAACAGTTGGTGTTATGTTGAGATTCGCCTGTTCTTCGGGGGTCTTTTAAACAAATGAGATTTATATAAGAAGGAGGAAACAATGGAGTATGAGACTCACTGTATGTCATTTCCATGTACTGAACTCTTGTCATTTAACTATACCAAGATAAATTCAATTTTTAATTCTAGGGCACCTTTAAAGCAGATGGCACTACATGCTTTAAAAACAGCCATACTCTGCCTGCTTCCAGCTCCTTTACACACACCACTTAAACCTAAAATAATCATTTATAAAGTTCAAAAAGGTTGAAGTGAATTACAAGGGTGTTCACAGTGGGCTGTGTTTACATTAATCTTGCATCATAAAAGCATTCTGAGCCGAGGTGCAAGTGTATTTAACCACTTACATGACTCAGCCGAACACACAATCGCTGTCCAGCAGTCTTCTTCGTGAGCATATGAGAGTATGCGGTTAAAAACTAGCCTGGAGCGCCATCTGCTGTTAAAAACTAAGCTCAGAATCGATATGAGAGAGAATCACGATACATTCTGAAAATATCAGAATCGATCTAGAATAATTGTTTTGCGAATCGAGAATCGATGTATTGTCCCAGTCCTAGCAACTACTACTTTGATGCTTTACAAACTAATCTGTATGTATTGAGCGATTTAGTACACATTTTCTGAAGAGTCACAATCGCTTTGTATAATGAACAGGTTGAATTTAGGCTTTTATTCACAAATAAACATTAATCAGCGAACATAAACAGAAGCTCAACCATACTTGCTTGACGCAATGAGAACAAACCTCATCGGTACTTGCAGAAGCTCAAACGTGCTGCGTAACACATGAGAATGAAACTCATTGGTTCTCGCATGTCAAGCAAACATGTTTAGGCCGTTTACCATAACTGATGTGTGATGTGAGTAAATGATGACAGAATTTACATTTTTGGGTGAACTAACCCTTTACATATTCTTGCTGCTGTCAGTGTCATTAATGTTAATCAAACAACAAAGGACAAAGAAAAAAATTATTTGACTTTAGTAGTATTTGAGATTTACATTAGTTAGGCTAGTAGTTTTTGCTCTGGTATGAAAATTGGAATCGAGAAATTTCACTGGTATCTGAAATGTGGTGTCATAACCTTATTGCACTTTTTTTTGGCAAGACAAGTAAAAATTTGAACCACTGGCCCGACTGAGCCAGTAGAAAAAATCCTTAGCATTAAGCCCTGACTTGACTAAAAAGCTGAGTGCAATACAATATGATACAAAGAGCCATGTACAAACTACAGTCACTCTACTGAGAAAAGTTAGTAGCGTCACTATTCTTAGTTAGTTGCTCCCAATACTGTGCGCAATACGGTCTGTGAACGGGCCTGAAGCATGAGGCTATGCAAGAGTGATCTCAAAAGGACAGAAGGTGAAGCCCACAGGCAGTATCATTAGTACAGACACACAGCCCCAGTGAAAGTAAACCAGCTCAGTCTGGAGTCTTTCTCTAATGCTTTAATTCCCTTCAGATCCTGTTCACAGCCCTTCCCATGCTCTGTACGTTTCTTTGGGGCGTATTGTCAGGGCGGGTGTGATGCGAGCGTGAGCTGGGGCCACAGTTACACAATGAGCGGGGCCCCTCACCCTCAGCGGAGCAGGTGGGCCAATTAGAGTCCCCTGGGCCTCCACAGATGCTCCCAAAGACCTATATAATTGGGATCTTCACTGCTGGGCTGCTATGAATTATTAATATGGTTTATGAGGGATGTGATCGGTCGTCGTAATGATAAGACCAGCAGACATGCTCATTTAACCACAATGAACTGAGTTAAGACAAAAAACAACACAACGGGACACTCTTCTAACAGATTTTGGCCCTTCTGGAAGGTTAAGGATTTGCCCAGCATGGGGCGGTCATTTTTTCCATCCGATGACCAGGTGCTGGAGTGTGAATACTGAATATCATACTGCAGCCTTAGCACAAAGACTGTGTTCATGGCTCCAAACAGAGACCCGTCAGTCCTACATGCTTGCAAACAGTTTCAGCAGAGCTAAAATTAAATTAGTTCAAGGGGCGAAGCAAGAAGGCACTGCTGAGTTAGAGCCGACACAGCATGACCCGCAACTCAGATCACACAGAAAGACAGAGCTGGACAATGATTACAGTCTCTCACTTGTCTGTCTATGAGCTGCGTGCCAAATGAACTTTGAAAAGAAGCCAGAGATATATGCACGCACACACACACACACACACACACAAGAAAGCTTGTACCAGCTATGTGCTAGGGTTTTGTAGTTTACCAGTATCAAAGAAGGAATCAAAATAAAACTGCAATACCAACCATCATTTTTCATATTTTAGTACTGAACGACAATGTGCTGCTATTTCGGAGAGTAAAAAAGCATTGTCATTGATTATAATTACTAAGTGTTATAGGAGTAGCCTTATACTTCATCTGCTTTCACTTTCAGAAAATGCATAGCATGCAAGGACTGAAGAAAATGTCACATTTTACATTAAAGGTGCCCTAGATTCAAAAATTGAATTTACCTCGGCATAGTCAAATAACAAGAGTTCAGTACATGGAAATAACATACAGTGAGTCTCAAACTCCATTGTTTCCTCCTTCTTATATAAATCTCATTTGTTTAAAAGACCTCAGAAGAACAGGCGAATCTCAACATAACACCGACTGTTACGTAACAGTCGGGGTGTACGCCCCCAATATTTGCATATGCCAGCCCATGTTCCCAACATTATGAAAGGCATTAGACAAGGGCAGGCATTAATGTCTGGATCTGTGCACAGCTGAATCATCAGACTAGGTAAGCAAGCAAGAACAATAGCGAAAAATGGCAGATGGAGCAATAATAACTGACATGATTCATGATATCATGATATTTTTAGTAATATTTGTAAATTGTCTTTCTAAATGTTTCGTTAGCATGTTGCTAATGTACTGTTAAATGTGGTTAAAGTTACCATCGTTTCTTACTGTATTCACGGAGACAAGAGCTGTCGCTATTTTCATTTTTAAACACTTGCAGTCTGTATAATTCATAAGCACATCTTCATTCTTTATAAATCTCTCCAACAGTGTAGCATTAGCCGTTAGCCACGGAGCATAGCCTCAAACTCATTTAGAATCAATGTAAACATCAAAATAAACACTGTAATTACGCAATTAGACATGCTGCATGACGAACACTTTGTAAAGATCCATTTTGAGGGTTATATTAGCTGTTTGAACTTTTTTTATGTTGTTTAAGGCAAGCGCGAGCTCTTGGGGCGTGGAGCACCAGATTTAAAGGGCCACACACCCTGAATCGGCTCATTTCTAATTATGCCCCAAAATAGGCAGTTAAAAAAATGAATTAAAAAAAAAATCTATGGGGTATTTTGAGCTGAAACTTCACAGACACATTCAGGGGACACCTTAGACTTATATTACATCTTTTTAAAAAAAGTTCTAGGGCACCTTTAAGAAGCTTATGCTAATAAGGTTCTGTTATATGATGTGCAGATGTATTTTGCATATTCATTAGTCTTTTAGTTTATTATGCATCAACTCATGCAATATGTTAAAACCTGAGTTGTCTGAAGCTGTTTATTTGTTTCCTCAAGTACCTCTTCATCAACATCAAACTTTAAATGTGCTCCTTATAACTCATATATTATATTAAATATCATTCAAAATGAACATTATTAAGTCAATTTTAAACAAAATACAAGACTCAACAACATTGTGCATATCTTCTGACTCTCATTTATGGAAAATTCTAAAACAGTATGCTCTTTATAGAGTACCTCAGGGATGACGTGTTTTTGTAGGCCAACCCGGAAGTTAGCGGCGCACAGGTTCCCTCGATCGAAAGCCTATTCATTTTTCCAATAGACTTTTGGAAAATCACAGAAAATAAGCTCTGTGTTTAACAAAGGGTTATGACACTTACACGTTTTGTCTATCAAGATAATCTTTACAAGTTGACACAACATTTATACATTTTGAAGCCTAAATAAAGTTGTCAGATATAAAAAGCTAACAGTAGGCTATAAACGGACTACAGCACACCATGGTCGCGGATCAACGTCGTCACCACCAAGCTTCCTCAAACTGTATTTAAAAAACAACTCTATTTAAAAACATGCTCGCTGATTATGATCTGTGCTGTGTATGAATACTTATCCACTTTTTCATGAGAAATACTGTCCAAATGTCCTGTTTGTCATGATGATGTCTAAAGTCCCTGTCAAAGGAAGTAGTCCGTTTTAGCACTTTGTTAGCAACTGCCGTTTTTAAGACATAGTAAAGGTTTAAAAAAAAAAAAATCACAAGCAGGTTATAACTGGTGTGTTTTATGTCATACATCAAAATGTGAAAATATTTAGAGGCTTTGTTAATCACAGACCTTATTTCAGGCGATTTAGCAAAAACCCATTCAAAAAACCCATTGACTTTGGAGCAATGGAACCGGAAGCCCTAAAATGCTAACTCGCTTCCGGGTTTTGCCTACAAAAATGCGTCATCCCTGAGGTACTCTATACTAGTGTACAAAGTTGGTACTGAAATTTGAAAAAATGTGACGCTTTTAGTGCTGGTGAGCAGATTCGTAAACACCTCTGATTGGCCTTTGTGTTCACAAGCTTATATGTCTGTGATTGGCTAAAATGATCAATGCATGGGAGCATTTGAAAGCACACAGAAGTGTTTGAATTCGAAAGCGTTTGGAAAGTGGGAGCGTTTGAAAACAGGCGTCTATCAGCAGATGGTCCGCGATAGATGCCTGCTTTCAAACGCTCCTCTGTGTGTCTGTGTAAGCGCTCGGAGAAGAGCATCAGTGATATCTATTTACAACATGTTTTTGAAGTTTTGATCATTGTAGACAATCACAGATATATCTGATGAGCGCGTCAACACAATTGCCAATCAGAGGTGTTTATGAATCCGCTCAACAGTGATCAAAGCATCACATTTTTAAAATTTCAGTACCGACTTCGTATCGCATTCGGTACTTTTGACAACACTACTTTATACAGATTATTTAGTTTTCTAAATAATCGGTAACTGAAAAATATAATCACACTGATAATAAGTAATTTTAATTTATTGACAGCCCTAACATTTCAGTCAAAATTGTTTCAAATCATTTGTTTTTTTCTAGCCATCGAGCCAGTACTGCACATTATACAGACATTTACTTGAATTGAAAATAAAAACTGAATCTACAAAACAGTCACGAGTGCTCTGTGAAATCAGACAACCCCATGCAACCAGTTCTGCATTCCCACGCTGCAGGAATACACCAAGTTATTCTTGGTATCAGACAAGCATTTCCATGAGATAAGACAGAGAGGGCTGCCAGGGTCAGAAGGAACTATGAATATCTGCAGAACAATGTGACTCTTTGACTGGAGATACTGTGCATTTTAAAAAGACATGCATGCTAAAATGTATTTCATGCATGGAGAAAGGCTGCACAGACCTGACTGTTAAAAGCACAGTAAAGGTCACATATCCGACTCCATTTGTGGCTGATCATGCAGTCCAGAACTCTTAGATGAGCCATGTCATTAGTCCTGATACAGACGGCACCCCCAAGCCCACCTGTGCCCTAGAATCTCGTATTGCTGGACTCTCCGGTTGGTCCCTTGGAGCCTGCTTCTGGCACAAAGGTGATGGGGGGTGTGAGGAAGTGAGAACGTTGCTTTTGAGCCCATCTGTGTGCCCAGCAGGCACTCCATCAGCTAAACGCATCCTTTCCACAGCTCATTAGTGCTGGATTAATAATGCATTCGAACACCAAAACTAGAAATCCACCCAGACATCCGCAAGTTCTGCTACAATGATCCAAAGAGAAGAAGGTGATGAGAACAACAAGGAGGCTTGTATCCCTCTGGTGCTCAGTATTTAAGAGTAATCAGTCTCTCCCTCTTCTTCGCTCTTCAACTCGATTGCTCCATCTGTTCGTCTTCTTGCAGTGCTGAGTCAGGTAGCACTGCCGCAGCAGGCTTAACCCCTGGATGGGGGAGACAGGACTGCAAAAGACAAATAACATCCCGAGGAACTCTGAATTACTGACTACTTTAAAGAAACACTGCAATACTCTCACGCACTGCAGAAAGAGAAGAATGAGGTTGAAACAAAACTGGACATTTGCATGTCATAGAACGTGTTGCGAGACTAGCAAGTGTGCAAAAGCATGGACTGCAAAAGACAAATCACATCCTGAGGAACTCTGAATTACCGACTGCTTTAAAGAAACACTGCAATACTCTCACGCACTGCAGAAAGAGAAGAATGAGGTTGAAACAAAACTGGACATTTGCATGTCATAGAACGTTTTGCGAGACTGGCAAGTGTGTGAATATGCTTTCAGTACGGAAACTGTGTACAACATGCACTACTCTGGGCAATTTCTAATGCTTGGTAAAGCAAGCATTAGGGCTGCACAATATTGGAAAAAATTGACATTGCGATATTTTGTTTTTCTGCAATATATATTGCAATAAGAAAAAATAAATAGCTCTATTTGGAAATAATTTTTCATTCTAGGATAATTGGGGTGATTTTGTAGGTGACTGAATATGCGTAGAAAATAATGAACAAATTACAAGCATAGATACAAATAAAATAGAACATATATCCAAATTAAAAGTGCTTTATATTTTTCAGGTAAGTCTAACAGTATTCAGGTACAGAAATTGAATAACCAAATAATAACACAAAATAACAATGCATAGTCTTTACTGTATAAATTAAATATAATTAATCTGTTAAAAACACAAAAGTGATTTTGATGATTGATTAACATTTGTTGACTTTTGTTGATTGATTAACATTTATGACACAGAAAGCAGCAGGAATATTAGGCTGCTGTCACTTTAAGACTGAATACGCAGATCCAAAATACTGTTACACATCCAGTTTTCTTTCTTTAGTTCACCTAAACCATAACCAACAGTGTTTACGAGGATACTCGATCTTTTATGTGCATTTTTTAAGGTTTTTTTTTTTGCATGTATGTGTCCATTCAGGCACAAATAGACGAACGGTATCTGCATGGCTCTGCATGTGCGCACAGAAAACAGCCGCACTTTCAGAATTGAGTTCTCTTTCGCATCTTTGTGCGCTCAAATGGTTTAAAATCACTTGCATGTTTAAACTGAAATGACCTAAAACATGTTCAAATGTATGTCGGTCAAACTTTCTATTTAATCCGAGAATCAAGTGCATTTTAATGAATTAACGATCCCTATACTTTACATCGCACATCCTGCAATGTGACTATTGCGGATGCGCACATCGTGATTTCGATGCTAAATCGATATATCGTGCAGCCCTATCAAGCATGAGTGTTGCTATGTTTCAATCACCCTGTTTTTATGCACAAATTGAAATATCGCATTAGAAACGAGTGATGGTAATGCCAAATCTTGGAAACAAAATCCCTTAATTCACAAAAAGTTTTTACACTCAACCGAGGTGGTTTTTGACTTGTGCAAAAAAGATTAATGTGAATAATGGGAGATGGATTTTCATTTGTTTTTTTGTTTTGTTTTGTTCATTTGTGAACTTTGAAAGATTTGCTTCACATTTGGGTGGAAACCCACTGAATAATTTAGTGCTCATACTTATGATTAGGACTTGAACAAACACTTAGGGTATCTGTCTTTATACAGGCAAAAAAAAAAAAGTGAAAAAAATCCCAGAGGAAAAAAAAAAAATATTTAGAAGGAGTGTGCCAATTCATTTCTTGGCAGGGAACTGGGGTAATTGACTTGGGCCAGCAAACAGCAACCTATCAACCACCCAAAACACCACTGAAACCACCTAGCAACTCCTTAGCAAATACTCAGAATATTCTAACTGTGCACTAATAACCTCTCAGGACATCCTAGCACAGGAGTGTCTAATCCTGTTCCTGGATGGCCAACGTCCCTCTAGAGCAGTCCCTCCCTCATTTAGCACACCTGATTCAACTCATCAGCTCATTAGTAGAGACTGCAAGACTTAGGCTGAATCCAAAATCGCCCCCTATACCCTCATTCTCTATTCCCTACAGTTCTCTTGAAGGAGCGACTGAAAATGAGTGAGTGAATTTGGATACTGCTGCTTTTGCATAGTTTGTGCTTGCTGTTTAATAATCATTTGAAACTTAGAATTTATATTATATTGCGCTGTACGCCGCGGACGAGAGGTTTGCAAAATGAATGGATGCGTGGATGATTCAGCTGCTGGCGCCATCTTCTGGCGAGACAGGAATTAATTCGCCGCGTGACTCTCACAGTGCATTATGGGTGTTTTCTAGCTATCAGTTGTACACTCAATGAATGAGTGCACTCGATAATGTCCACTAAGGTTTCGGACACCACTAAAAATGGCTGTAAGCCTGAGGAACTTTAGCTAGTTCAGGTGTGTTTAATTGTGGTTGAAACAGAACAGTGACCCTCCAGGAACCTGCCCTATCACATGCACTTTAGCATTGTGGTGGCAAGTATTGCACAGGCAACAACCACTTACAAGTGTATAAATCTAGTTCCTTTATCTCTTATGAATCGGAAGTATGTTGCTTCTTAGAAACACATCGAAGCAAATCGCCATGATCAGGGGAAATCTGCACATCTGACAGATGTGTTATGATACTGTAAACATTAGATCTGTGATATCCAAAGTAGCAAAATGGGGCCAAGGTGAATCTGGCTGGGTTTTTTTCAGATCTTGGCTCAGAAAAGCACCAACCACAAAAGGAATCCAACTGTCAGCGGATTGGTTCCACACATGCAATTTTAATAACATCCAAATGCCAACTGTCAGTCAGATTGAAGGAGTTGGCAGCCAGAACCACATCAGAGTCTGAAGCTAAATGAAAGCGAGAGTGATGAATAGAAGCAGTTTAGAAGGACAGGTTCAGTGGACATGCACTACCATGGAGAGGTTTTTTAGAGAGGCTTTGGGATACTAGGTCAAGCCTGAGCGAGTTAAACCAGAGCAATGCACCAGAGACCGACAACTGTGTTAGGTTATTCTTGGCTCTACATAACATTTATGCTGGATTGCAATAAAAGGCTGCAGCAACATGAAATTCAAAGCGTAGATGGGGAAGATTACACGAAGATGTGGAGCGGATTGATGAAGCCACACATGAAGGATCTCTGGGCAGGTCAGGGCTACATACACACTCATGTTGCGTGGGTCATTTGGGCCAAACTCCCAATGTGCAGACTTGGAACACCAGGGCCTCATTTTGTAGTGCTGTATAAACACATGCTGGAGAAACACATCGTTCTTGTACACTCAAAAAAAAAATACCTCCATTGGGTACAGTGTTTCCTCTGGGCACTGCGAGAACCAACACAAACATTGAAACATACCCCAAAGTGTTGCAACGTTCTTGGACGTGATATAACAGGCAACAATAACAACCAAGTAAAGAAACTAAACAGTTATCCCCAGTCTCGTTGTACTGAAAAACATGGTCTGATCAATAAAAAGACAAATAGATCAACCCTCACAGTTCTGTCATTAATGAACTGTGAATCTCCCCCTTTTACAGTGAATGGATCAGTCCAGGGTTCACAACCTCATATTCTGACCCCTTCCAACCAGCCCAGGGGCCAATCACATGAAATCAATACCGGTAGTGAAGCTCTTGCCCTGTCAATACACCCATCAAAAGAGCAAATCAATGATGTTATGCCAAATCACAGGATAAAAAAACATACATGACGTGTGGTTAGCCTATTCAGGCATTGGCTGATGCGACACCAACTCATCACATGACTCTTGAGTTCAAGTAGAAAATGATTCAAGCGATGGGATGCAGCTATTAATGTTCCTGAGAAGACATAAATACTGAAAGTTTACAAACACTACACCACACCACACCATCCAACACTGGCTGAACTGGAGTCAGCTGTACCCAGCGTGGACCATATTTTGTGAAATTCTGGTTATCTGCAATAGATGATTGTGACACGTTTTTGGATCAGCATCTTTTTGTTGGTACTGGAACAACATTTCTGTCAAACAAACAGTTCTAACCTTAACCCCGAAGACTTTTGTGCAAATGTCTGGTCCACTTTGCAGCTTATTTTGTCTGAAACCAGCCACTTAGACAGGAGAAGACCTGGCAAACTTTAACAAATCCACTAATTATTTCTTCCCCAATCACTCATTGCTCCAGCCCAGAATCTTTTAAACACATTTTTTGTTTTTACGTAGACTAGACAATCAGATTGGAACTGGTGTTTACTAGGGCTGTGAATCTTTGGGTAGACAGCGATTCAATTCGATTCACGATTCATAGGTGTTCGATTCGATTCAAGAACGATTTTTGCAAATTCAGAACAATTCGATTCAAGACGATTCACATTAAAATTCGATGCGATTCGATTCATTTGATTCGATTTTGCATTTTAATATGCATTCATAAGGATATTGAAATGCTTCCCTCTATGTGTCTTAATCAGGGTGTGAATTACACAGCGGCCTTCAGGGCAAACAAAAACAAACAAACAAACAAACAAACAAAAAAAACTTTTCTCCATTGTTAATGTTAGTTCATGTTAGTTCTCAATGATGCTACATAACTTTATTTTAACAGCCTATAAAAATGGGCATTTGTGGAAATTTACATAAGCCAAAACTTTAAAAGGGCTTTAAAAGTATTGTTAGGCCTAGTTCATGTTAACTATAGTGTAGGATAGTGTTAATGGCTACACAACCTTATTAAAGTGTTCCAGGTACATTAAACATACTAATGCTTACATGGAGAGATTATCATGCACTTCCCCCAGCTAATCTTAAACTAACTTTTCTTCACAGAATAGTAAAAATCCCTCTTTGTTCTCTTTATGCGAAACATTTTCCTTATGGTGATTCTGAAAGAAAGCGCGCTGGGTTTCTACTGTTGCTATAGTAACGAACGCAACTTGAACGCGCATCTGACTGATAAACCGCGCGCTCTTATGTCAGTGTTGTTAATAGTGTAGATATTTCAGCAGTTTCCTCGCACATTCAGTTTAATGACATTAAGTTCATAATTTCATTTATCAACAGTGCGTATGCATTTAGACACTTACATTATGTGTTTGCTCCGTCCATGCAATAAATGCGCCTGCTCAGGTAATGTCAATGAAACATTTCCGATGTTTCCACGCAATAAAAGCGTATTATTTCAACAATAGTGACCGCGCAATGACTTGGCAGCTTTATCAATGGCTTGAGCAGTTTGACTCATGACTATTGCTGTCTTAATAGAGAACCGTCATATGTTCATGTAAACAGCAGTGGCCGTCCTGAGGAGAGCTCAAACGTGGGCTACGGACTGAGCGCGAGCGCAATCCAGTGAAAGGCGGTAAAGTGCAGCCGCGCGTGTCTGTGAATGAGAGCTGTGAGGGAAGGCGCAAAATGACGGCGCACAACGTCTCCATCAATTCGCGCATGTAATAATTTAATGTTTATATATTTTAAATACTGAATCGCTATAGAATCGCATTTGCATTTTACATCGATTATCGACCGAAATAAACGATTCACGATTCAAAAAACATGTTTCAAGATCGATGCATATGCATCGTCAGAATTTGTAATCGGTGCATCGAGAAAACGAGTGAATCGTTAACTTACACCCCTCGTGTTTACAGATAGCGGTTGCCTTTTTGGTGTCCTGTATGCACCATGAACAGTACTGACTTGCGTTATGAGGCTAAGACTACCCACAACCCTAACCCTAAAGTGTTAGTAAAAAATCAGTTCAAGCTTGACCCCTAAATCAATCCCTAAACCAAAATCTCTATAAATTGAATCATAATTTTGCTCCAGCAACATGCTTGGCAAATCACAGTCAGGGTAAATTAAGTGACATGAGATACAAAGGGCAAAGAATTTATTCCCTCAGACTCAGTAGTTCGTTCATTCATTATGTAGTCTTGCTATAAGTTAACACAAACAGGAAGTGAAATTGAAATTGCATCATTGCAATCGGTCATTGCAATAACCAAATAATCTGGTCATGATAAAAACAACAACTATTTGTGAAACAGGCAAACAATTCTAATGTACGGTGAGGGCTGTGGTCACAACATGAATGCTAAAGCTATGCACAGCATTCAGATGCTATCAAGATTAAATTCAGCTAGCCAAATGAAATCTCATAAAAATGAAAGTGACAGAGGAATGTGGCATCCATTCGCTGATAGGAAGTCTCATTGTCACAGACAACATTCCATAGATTTTGTGTGGAAACAATATTGCTAACAAGAGTCTCTTCATTCATATAGAGTGTTGGTTAACTCATACTTAATACTTGACCTAATACTTGAGCTGACACTGCCCTTTTGATCTACTGTGTGCCTTTTACAAACAATTACTATAATAACCAAGTTTCAAATACATTGTAAAATTGTAATGTATGCAGCCGTTACCTTAATTAGGGCCCAAGCGAAAATTCGCGCAGGGCCCTCTTGTTCTTCTAAGGATTATTATTATTTTTTTTTTTTTTTTTTTTTTTTTTTTTTTTTTTTCCGTCTTCCGGGGCTTTTTGGGGGCCTTAACATGCTCAAAAACTCTTGAAAATTGGCACACACATTGGAATCCGCGGCCATTAGGACGCCGGAGAGGCTGGTACCCGGGCGTGGCAGGGGGGCTCGACAGCGCCCCCTTGAAAAAAGTCTGAAAATTTGGTCCATATATTAAACATGCTTGCACGTATTAGTATGAAACTCGGTACACATATAGACCTCATCGGGCCGAACAACTTTCGCGCTCTAAGTTAATCGCCACGCCAACAGGAAGTCAGCTATTAAGGGTTGTTTGAAAAACGCATGCTCTGGAATTTGATATACTCCTCCTAGACGATTAATCCGATCGCCACCAAACTCGGTCAGCATGAAGTCAAGACACTGATGATTAAAAATTGCCAGGGGATTTTTGATATCTCGAACGGTTTGGCCGTGGCGAGGCAACGAATTTATGGCGAGAAAAAGGAAACAGGAAATGTGTTATAACGTCTTAATACATATATTGATCTTTATGAAACTTCACGAGTGTGTTCGTTATAGGAGTCTGATCACATGGATGTGACTATTGTGAGTCAAAGTTATAGCGCCACCAACTGGCAGCAGGAAGTGTATCACTTTTTGAAATGTTTTGAGATCACCCTCTTATTTTTACCTGATTTGCTTCAAACTTCATCAGTGTAATGTCAATACACAGCAGATGTAGACCTATGACAGGATTTTTGATATTTGAAATATTGTTGCCATGGCAACAGGTCAAACTGTAATAATATTCTTGAGTGTTTTTGAGGCTCTTAACATGCTTCAAATTGCATGAAACTCGACACACACATCAATATTGTCAACCAGTAGACATGGACAAAGCCATAGAAATGGGCGTGGTGGAGGGGCTCAGTAGCGCCACCTTTTGACAAAAGTGGGGGGGTTAGTTTTTCCTACAGTCACCAAACTCGGTACACGTATTATTCTCATCAAGCCGGACAATTTTCTAATTTACATTCATTAGCTCCGACCAACAGGAAGTCAGCTATTTTGGTTTGAATGTTAATTTTTTGAAAAAACAGGCTATGAATTTTATACTACTACTCCTACAGGGTTTATCCAATTTACACCAAGCTTTTTTTAACTTGTTGCGAACACATTGAAGTTGTTTAATTGCAAACGGATTTTGGATATCTCAAACGGTTTGGCCGTGGCGAGGCAACGAATTTATGGCGAGAAAAGGGAAACAGGAAATGTGTTATAACTTCTGCATACATTGATTGATGTTTATGAAACTTCAGGAGTGTGTTGGTTGTAGTAGTCTGATCACATGGATGTAACTATTGTGAGTCAAAGTTATAGCGCCACCAAATGGCAGCAAGAAGTGTATCACTTTTAAAATGCTTTGAGATCACCCTCTTATTTTTTACCTGATTTGCTTCAAACTTCATCAGTGTAATGTCAATACACAGCAGATGTAGACCTATGACAGGATTTTTGATATTTGAAATATTGTTGCCATGGCAACAGGTCAAACTGTAATAATATTCTTGAGTGTTTTTGAGGCTCTTAACATGCTTCAAATTGCATGAAACTCGACACACACATCAATATTGTCAACCAGTAGACATGGACAAAGCCATAGAAATGGGCGTGGTGGAGGGGCTCAGTAGCGCCACCTTTTGACAAAAGTGGGGGGGTTAGTTTTTCCTACAGTCACCAAACTCGGTACACATATTATTCTCATCAAGCCGGACAATTTTCTAATTTACATTCATTAGCTCCGACCAACAGGAAGTCAGCTATTTTGGTTTGAATGTTAATTTTTTGAAAAAACAGGCTATGAATTTTATACTACTACTCCTACAGGGTTTATCCAATTTACACCAAGCTTTTTTTAACTTGTTGCTAACACATTGAAGTTGTTTAATTGCAAACGGATTTTGGATATCTCAAACGGTTTGGCCGTGGCGAGGCAACGAATTTATGGCAAGAAAAGGGAAACAAAGTGTTATAACTTCTGCATACATTAATTGATTTTGATGAAACTTTGGCTTAGTCTTCGTTGTACAAGGCTGATCACATGGATTTGACTATTGTGATTCAAAGTCATAGCGCCACCAACTGGAAGCAGAAAATGTGTCACTTTCAGCATACATTGAGATCACCCTCTTATTTTTACCTGATTTGCTTCAAAATTCATCAGAATAATGTTAAAACTTGGCACATGTAATCCTTTGAAAATGGGCAGGGAGGAGGGGCTCTATAGCGGCACCTTGTAGTGCAGTAAATGTGGAGTGAATTTGACATAGTCCTTTGATGTTTAACCGTTTTAAGTGCCTATTGCCCGCTGTGCACAGTTGCCCTGAAGCCACCGGGGTGGCGGTGCCACCGGGCTTGGGCCCGCCATCGCTGCTCGCAGCTATATTTATTATTATTATTATTTTTTTTTTTTTTTTTTTTTTTTTTTCCGTCTTCCGGGGCTTTTTGGGGGCCTTAACATGCTCAAAAACTCTTGAAAATTGGCACACACATTGGAATCCGCGGCCATTAGGACGCCGGAGAGGCTGGTACCCGGGCGTGGCAGGGGGGCTCGACAGCGCCCCCTTGAAAAAAGTCTGAAAATTTGGTCCATATATTAAACATGCTTGCACGTATTAGTATGAAACTCGGTACACATATAGACCTCATCGGGCCGAACAACTTTCGCGCTCTAAGTTAATCGCCACGCCAACAGGAAGTCAGCTATTAAGGGTTGTTTGAAAAACGCATGCTCTGGAATTTGATATACTCCTCCTAGACGATTAATCCGATCGCCACCAAACTCGGTCAGCATGAAGTCAAGACACTGATGATTAAAATTGCCAGGGGATTTTTGATATCTCGAACGGTTTGGCCGTGGCGAGGCAACGAATTTATGGCGAGAAAAAGGAAACAGGAAATGTGTTATAACGTCTTAATACATATATTGATCTTTATGAAACTTCACGAGTGTGTTCGTTATAGGAGTCTGATCACATGGATGTGACTATTGTGAGTCAAAGTTATAGCGCCACCAACTGGCAGCAGGAAGTGTATCACTTTTTGAAATGTTTTGAGATCACCCTCTTATTTTTACCTGATTTGCTTCAAACTTCATCAGTGTAATGTCAATACACAGCAGATGTAGACCTATGACAGGATTTTTGATATTTGAAATATTGTTGCCATGGCAACAGGTCAAACTGTAATAATATTCTTGAGTGTTTTTGAGGCTCTTAACATGCTTCAAATTGCATGAAACTCGACACACACATCAATATTGTCAACCAGTAGACATGGACAAAGCCATAGAAATGGGCGTGGTGGAGGGGCTCAGTAGCGCCACCTTTTGACAAAAGTGGGGGGGTTAGTTTTTCCTACAGTCACCAAACTCGGTACACATATTATTCTCATCAAGCCGGACAATTTTCTAATTTACATTCATTAGCTCCGACCAACAGGAAGTCAGCTATTTTGGTTTGAATGTTAATTTTTTGAAAAAACAGGCTATGAATTTTATACTACTACTCCTACAGGGTTTATCCAATTTACACCAAGCTTTTTTTAACTTGTTGCGAACACATTGAAGTTGTTTAATTGCAAACGGATTTTGGATATCTCAAACGGTTTGGCCGTGGCGAGGCAACGAATTTATGGCGAGAAAAGGGAAACAGGAAATGTGTTATAACTTCTGCATACATTGATTGATGTTTATGAAACTTCAGGAGTGTGTTGGTTGTAGTAGTCTGATCACATGGATGTAACTATTGTGAGTCAAAGTTATAGCGCCACCAAATGGCAGCAAGAAGTGTATCACTTTTAAAATGCTTTGAGATCACCCTCTTATTTTTACCTGATTTGCTTCAAACTTCATCAGTGTAATGTCAATACACAGCAGATGTAGACCTATGACAGGATTTTTGATATTTGAAATATTGTTGCCATGGCAACAGGTCAAACTGTAATAATATTCTTGAGTGTTTTTGAGGCTCTTAACATGCTTCAAATTGCATGAAACTCGACACACACATCAATATTGTCAACCAGTAGACATGGACAAAGCCATAGAAATGGGCGTGGTGGAGGGGCTCAGTAGCGCCACCTTTTGACAAAAGTGGGGGGGTTAGTTTTTCCTACAGTCACCAAACTCGGTACACATATTATTCTCATCAAGCCGGACAATTTTCTAATTTACATTCATTAGCTCCGACCAACAGGAAGTCAGCTATTTTGGTTTGAATGTTAATTTTTTGAAAAAACAGGCTATGAATTTTATACTACTACTCCTACAGGGTTTATCCAATTTACACCAAGCTTTTTTTAACTTGTTGCTAACACATTGAAGTTGTTTAATTGCAAACGGATTTTGGATATCTCAAACGGTTTGGCCGTGGCGAGGCAACGAATTTATGGCAAGAAAAGGGAAACAAAGTGTTATAACTTCTGCATACATTAATTGATTTTGATGAAACTTTGGCTTAGTCTTCGTTGTACAAGGCTGATCACATGGATTTGACTATTGTGATTCAAAGTCATAGCGCCACCAACTGGAAGCAGAAAATGTGTCACTTTCAGCATACATTGAGATCACCCTCTTATTTTTACCTGATTTGCTTCAAAATTCATCAGAATAATGTTAAAACTTGGCACATGTAATCCTTTGAAAATGGGCAGGGAGGAGGGGCTCTATAGCGGCACCTTGTAGTGCAGTAAATGTGGAGTGAATTTGACATAGTCCTTTGATGTTTAACCGTTTTAAGTGCCTATTGCCCGCTGTGCACAGTTGCCCTGAAGCCACCGGGGTGGCGGTGCCACCGGGCTTGGGCCCGCCATCGCTGCTCGCAGCTATATTTAATATTGAGCCACTGTACTCTCATGAACCGATTTAGATATGTTTTTAGTACATTTATGGATCTTGAGAGAGGAAATGTCATTGCTGGCTATGCAGGCCTCACTGAGCCATCGGATTTTCAACAAAAATATCTTAATTTGTGTTCCGAAGATGAACGGAGGTCTTATGGGTGTGGAACGGCATGAGGGTGAGTAATAAATGACATTATTTTCATTTTTGGGTGAACTAACCCTTTGATAAAAACTAGATGACTTGTGTTGCTAAATGACATGCAAGTCATTTAAAAAAATACCGTATGATGGAAAGAGCGAACAAGACATACTGTAAGAGTCACAGTGTGTGTGACATCAAAGCGTGAGCAGCATCCATGTGTTTCACTAACTGCACATCAGACCAGGTGGCAGCAACTTAACACAGATGTGCTCTGGGCATGTGTAATTTACACCAATACCGTCTCACTAAACACTATTCCCACTGAGAAACATACTCAATGTAGCCATCCACACTGTGTTAAAGGATTAGTTCACTTCAGAATTAACCTCCCCCAAGATGTTTATGTCTTTCTTTCTTCAGTCAAAAGGTTTTTGAGGAAAACATTTCAGGATTTTTCTCTATATAGTAGACTTCACCAGCTACCAATGGGTTGAAGGTCCAGATTGCAGAAATGCAGCTTCAAAGGGCTCTACATGATCTCAGCCTATAGGAATAAGGGTCTTATCTAGTGAAACGATCGGTCATTTTATAAAAAAATAAAAAATAAAAATGTATATACACTTTTTAACCATTAAGTAATCACGTTAGAAAGGTCATGTGTGTAGGTGGAAGTACCGATCCAGTGCCTTCAAAGCGAACACGCAAAGACTAAGTCAAACAGCCTTTACAAAAAAAAAATAAAAAATAAAAAAAAATGTAAAACAACAATGTCGGATGATTTTGAAGTTGGAGGAGAAAATGAGATGGAGTTTTTCGCCTTACCACGGTACTTCCGCCTACGTCACACGTGACCTTTCTAACGTGATTACGTAATGTGTGGCGCATGGCAGAGCTAGTGCAAGATGAGCATTTGTGGTTAAAAAGTATATACAGTTTTGTATATACATACAATCGTTTCGCTAGACAAGGCCCTTATTCCTCGGCTGGGATCGTGTAGAGCCCTTTGAAGCTGCACTGAAACTGACATTTGGACCTCAACCAGTTGTACCCAGGTAGGGCTGGGGGATATATCGCATGTGATTGTCACGCGCATTTTGTCAGTAAAGCCGGTTCCCTGATTACCGCTAAATCGCCATCACCTGCTTTCAAATGGAGCGGCATTTAATAGACAGAGCCGTAGTTCACTGAC
Source organism: Ancherythroculter nigrocauda (assembly GCA_036281575.1). Classification (NCBI taxonomy): domain Eukaryota; kingdom Metazoa; phylum Chordata; class Actinopteri; order Cypriniformes; family Xenocyprididae; genus Ancherythroculter; species Ancherythroculter nigrocauda. The sequence goes on from VTFQ01000836.1 coordinate 27,030, forward strand.
AAGCAACGCAATATCGCGTTCATTATCGAAGGCGATACATCTGCGATATAAACGTGATATTGCGTGGCTTGTCAGTGAAAAGTCAACTATTTGGAGAAAAATGTTTTTGAGGAATGTTTTCCTCAAAAATTTCTTTTCGACTGAAGAAAGAAAGACACAAACATCTTGGATGACATGGGGATGAGTAAATGATCAGGAAATTTTTAATTCTGAAGAGAACTAATCCTTTAATAAGACAGAAGGGCATCCCAGACTAGAGTCATTATACTAGTTCATTGGTCTCCTTTCTGACTACAGGCTTATACAACAAACTACCATCTCATGGCTGCTCATTATGACATAAAAAAATGGAGCAATGAAAAGCACAAAGTATGCCTCACGTAAAACCATTGTGAATTTAACCTACAGTGGCTGGGTTCATTCACATTCACAATTCTCTCTTTCTGACGATAGACAAAAGAAACTTAGCACCTACTAACTTATGAGGAGTCCAAAGGCTTGACTGAATAATGATAACTAGGAGTTGGATAAGTGGCTGCCATGTTTACTCAGGGGAAGCCCTTAAACAAGACATGTTTCCCAAAGGAAGGCTAGAGCTCCAGACAAAAATGTCCATCTCTAGAGTGCATTCAGGTCAAGAACTGGAACACTGGGTTTACTGAAATCTATTGGCTTAGAGTTTCAAGCATCTGTAGAATTTTAGCATCCATTGAGCATGCTGATCTTACTATTTCAGATATTAGTGTGCTTTCACTAAAGCCCAGCTGAATGAAAAAGATCAGATCAGCAAGACATAATGAATCTCAAGACTTAAAGCTAGGTGACCATGAATTCTGGTAGAAATACAAGCATACAAACAACAATGGCAGGAAAAAATAGGGAACTGCCTTTTGGATATTGAGCTTAGCAGTGATTTTGTGGGCGTTTACATCATTACTTGATTTGCATAATTCCTTTGAACCAGGTGCTAAAACAATAAAAAATGCAAATCAACCACAATATCAGTGGTCACAGTCTATTTTTAGTGAATCCGCCCCTCAGTGTCACACAATTTTGTGCAGAGCATCGAACAGAGCGTTTCCCAAATATGTTAGAATAGAGGGCAAGCCAAAGGCAAGCACACAGAAATATATTCACATGAGAGGGAGAGACTATAGACTGAAAGCAGGGGTGAATCTACACACACACACACACACACACACTGACAGCTAGCATTTAACACTCCCTCGGCCTTTGTTTTTCTGAACAGACAACAGAAATCAATGCATATGGAAACAGAATGTGCGGGTGGAGGGCTGAAGTGCCAACTGAAAGCTCTGATATGAGATATGAGACAGAACACAGAAACATCCCTGTCAACACTGGATTATGGTTTGGCCCGTTGGATTCAATGAGACAACGGTCAGATCTAATAGATGAGTTTGTAAAGGGTGTCTCCAAAAAAAAAAAAAAAAAAAAAAAAATCACAAATAATCAGGTTTTCATTAAAGTCAAGTCTATAATCTGATGTATTTCTGAAAGAAACAGGATATTGAGAAGAAAGAAAATGTATCAGTAAATTGAATCATGAACAGTAAGTGGTAAATATTAAAATCATGGTTAAGGGTATTGGTAACATCAGCTAAAAAAAAAATCAAGTTATAATGCAGATGCAGTGGCTGATTTATGTGTAATATTTTTTATTTTTGTGATGGACAATGCAGAGTGGCTTATGACCGACACAATGGTGATATATATACAGTATGATATAAGCTACAATTTAATTAAGTTGACTGAGACACTGAAATTAATCAAATTGCACAGAAATGTTTCTTAAATACCAAATCAGCATTATAATGATTTCTGAAGAATCATGTGACTGGACTGGACTGGAGTGATGATGCTAAAAATTCAGCTTTGCCATCACAGGAATAAATTATATTTTAAAATATAATAACATAGAAAAGTTATTTTAAATTGTAATAATATTTCACAGTATTAAAGCCTTTTCTCACCAAGAACGATAACTATAAAGATAACTATATTTGCGTCCACACCAACAAATGGTAACAGTCTGTTTATTCTAAGCTCACATGCTGCGGTTTCAAAGTGTGTACAACATGATTTTGCTGTTCTTGTTACATTTACATGTTTTTAACCAGCAGATGTCCTCAGCATGCTATGTTTGAGTGAATAGCTAATATAATTGATCTAATCTAACAGTAAATTTAGCTGATGAAGTCAATATAGTGGAATAAAAACAACGCCTAGTCTTTTTCACTGCAACTTCAAAGGAAGCAAGACAATGTTGTCAAAACTAGCGCTGGATACCTGAGGTAATTTTATGTTACACTGTTTGCTAGCCTGGCATAATGATCTCATCGTTAATACTTCTCAACAATTATTCAGAGGATATGACCGATTGTTTTCCATATATCCAGTTTCTTTAAAGTATCCTTGAATAGGGGGGTAGACTTGTCAAAATGTGGTGGCTTTTTCTGGACCTTGGCGATTAACTTCTCCATAATGTTAAATTAGAATGGATTCTGATTGGCTGTCAGTGTTTTATCATTCAACAGCTAGAAAAAAAAAGAATTCTGAAAGTAATCCCAACGATATTGTTTCTCTATATCATTATCGTTATAGCTGTGGTGTGGACAGTAGGGATGCACCGACATGAAAATTTTGTCCGATAACCAATAATTCTTTATATTTGAAAGCCGATAACCCATATATTGGCCGATAAATCTAAATACATTTTTTTTTTTTTATAATTTTTGAGAGTCTGATTACAAAAACAAATGTCTCACCCTTAAAAGCCATGTCCCAAGCACACAATTATAATGTCTACATGACAGACTTGCTCTGCACATTGCAGTTAACTGTATTTTCCTTTTTGAAGTGATTTCAATCATATTTCAAGCAATTCAAAACCATCATTACGAACAGTGACTAAACAAAACGCATCTAAACAAGTGTCTCAGCTGAAGGAAATAATCCATTATTTATCGGCTTTAATATATAGGTTAAATTTTGTTTTCTGGACGATAACAATAACATTAAAAATGAATATATCGGCCAATACCCATATTGTGGCTGATATATCATGCATCCCTAATGGACAGTGCTATTCTTTTATATTTAGAACGATTTTTAGAATTATATTATTATCGTTCTTGGTGCGAACAGGCCTTTACTCTACTGTTTTACTGCATTTTTTTTGGGATCAAATAAATGCAGATTTGGTGAGCATCTTACTGATGCCAAGCCAAACTATTAAATGGTAGTGTATATAGAAAGTACATTTTGATTTCTTGCTGACTAAACTGTCAGCTGTCAACAAGCTGTACAAGAGACACACAGAATTCAGAATCTCCACAAGGTGACCTCATCTGGGGAACACCAGTGTGTGTGTGTGTGTGAGAGAGAGTGGAGGTGTAAAAGCGAGGAGCAGCTGGGCTTTAATTACCCTCCATGGCACTGGCGTCCTCACAGGGGGCAGGGCGACCGAGGGAGGGAGACACAAAGAGAGATAGACAGACAGGGAGAGACGCCCTCATTAGACATGGAGAACTAGATGGGACAGAATAACGGGCCCACCTGAGACCACCAGGCACAAGAAACCCCAGGGGGATCTACTAAGTGTCAGGAGAGACTGGAGCAGGTACAGTCAAGCACCTGTCCATGCTCTACAAGGAAGAACTTAAGAAAAGGCACTGATGCATACTATATGTACCCTAATCACAGATACTCTTTATGTGTGTCTTGGGGGTGATGTTATTGAGGTAGAACATTGGTTTAACTCATGCTGAATAGCAAGTGGAGGATTTCAGGGTGATAATGAATTAAACAAGCTTCATCACAGGCGTGAACACAACTGGACCCCACAATTAACCAAGAGGGACACCAAATGTGTGGATAATGGATCACATCTCTTTTTCATGCATATAAACAATGCAATTACGCACTGTAATGTTTAGTTTTGCCAGTGGCACTATATATGACTAGACAGACATAATGCCACTGCATAATTACTCTGCAAAGAAAAAAATTAATGACAACAAAACCCAGTAGCCCAGCTAACAAAAATATGTTCTAATAATGTTTTGCTAATGTTCTCATTACGTTCTAAAAACGTTATTTCCGAATGTTCCCTGAACGTTCAAAATGTACAGTTTTTTTTAAATTTCAGTTTCTTATTTTTAAAACACAATGAGAACATTTCTTTTGAATGTTCTCTGAACATTCTGAAACAAATAGTAACATTTAAGAAATGTTAAATTATAAATCTTACTAAATGTTTCAGGTAAATAAAAATGTTCCATGAACAATGTATAAATAATGTTTTTGTGCTGACTTTTTGAGAACATTATTAAATACCAGATAACTCTGAACAAATATTTCATTAACATTTCATTAAATGTTAGGGAGGGATGATTTGGGAAGAGATCCAGTCAGAACTGATGTCCTGCATGGTAGATGCACACATTTGAATTGTAATGTGCAGATCTACCCGGTCTCGGCAGGGCATAAATTGGCATACACTTGCTGCATGTCTCATAAAACATTTAAAAATGTCTGGGAGAAAGAGAAGAGCAGACATATGGATATATCTGAAAAAGCATGACACAAAAGAGAGATCTACAGTATTCAGTATGGTTTTCTGTGCGCACACACCCGAAGTGCGCAGTCAAAATCCACCCCTCAGACAGCGTGCGAGTACTGAATTAAGCTCTTTTTCACGCCTTTTTCGAGCCTGAATGGACAAATACACATAACATTGTCAAAATGTCAGGGGCTACTGTCTGTATGTCAACTAAATATAACAAATATTTTTCTATTGAAATACAAAAGTAAACCACAAAATGTAATCACAACTATATTGTACTGGTGGTAGTGCAATGATGCTTACTGAAGGCCAGATGCTGTTAGCTCAAGAAGGCACTTTTTATGAGTCTGCTGGGGACATTTCACACACCTGCTGAGAACTTCAGTTACTGTTTAACTTTATAACCAAGTAGCAGTGAGGCGCACTGGACTGAGACAACCAGGTCCCACACTAGGGCTGGGTATCGTTCAAAAATTTTCGATACCGAGACGATACCGATACCTTGACTTCGATACCGATACCTAAACGATACCTTTTTCGATACCAATTTTATAAAATCTGTTTAAACAAGATTACATAACCTCAAAAAAATCTTTGGTTTTATATTTTAACTTTGTTGACTTTTTTTCAGACTCAAAGACTCATCTCCTGAGCCACTGCAGGGAATAAAAAAAACACAAATTAACAAAATTTACCCAACACAATAAATCAGTGGAAATAGTTTTAATAAAGTTTAGTTTTCAATGCAAAAATTCAGTATGTGAGGCTCTTTTTAAATCACTCAGCAATTGTTCTTCTTCAAAAAATTAATTATTATTAACAAGATCAAAGCGGAAGTAAGAGTGACGCAAGTTCGTTGCGTCTTGCCGTGAAATAAGAGTTCTGTGTCTTTATTAAAATCAACACATTAATTTGAATGTTATTTTTTTATTACTTGGCCCGACCCGCAGATTATCCGCAGTATCAGGAGGACGCTGATACCTCTTTTTCAGCAGAATTGTTCGCGTTCTGGAGCCAGAGGCAGAGCCTGTGCTCGTGCAGGCGAACGAGCCTGTCACGAACCGGTCGAGTGTTTCCATAGACTTGAGGAAAGAACGCTGATGTAAAGCTGCTGTGTGTTGTACCTGTCCATAACTAGACTAAAAAACATTGCGCGTTCCGCTGTTTCTGCAGGCAGTGCGACACTTTTGTTTTCTGTTAACAGTATCTGTAGTGAACCGGCTGCTCACATAAACAGCCGTTTCTCACCCGTCCATTCGGAGATAAACAAAAAAAAAAAAAAAACGTTGATTCACTCGCCCTCTCGCACATAGGGTCTCTCTCGCGCGTATAGTTTTATATATTTAGATATAAATAACAATGTAGCGCAACATTACTTGCTCCTCAACGAGACAGCGAAAGCATTTCTCCGCCCCCTCTCCCCGGCTCCATTCTGAGGTACCGAAATTTGGTACCGAATGACAAGACACTTTTCGATACTCGATAGTATCGAGCTAGTTCGATCGGTACCTAAAAAGTATCGAGTTCGGTACCCAGCCCTATCCCACACCATTGGAATTAGTGATTGAGAGGGAAGTGCTCATGAACAATGTACAAACTAACATCACACATGCAGGTTTTATGCAGGCATTTTTTTTTTTTTTTTTTTGCACACAAGGTTACAGGGCAGAGGAATTAAACAACAGTACTGAAACTAACTAATTTTAAAAGGATCATATGATGCTATTTTAAAAGTTCACCATTTTGTTTATTGGGTGTAAGAGAACAGGTGAACATGCCTTAATGCTCAAAAACCACATAAATTTTTACATTTTCATTTTAACCTCTATTCCCAGTCTGTCTGAAACATGCCAATTTCTACAAAGCCCTTCCTTATGAAAAGCCCAGAGCGCCATGATTGGCCAGCTGACCCTGTGTGTTGTGATTGGCCAAACATCTCAAGCATGTGTCGGAAATGTAATGCCCTTTACCATAATCACGAGCTCCAGCTTCCAAAGCTTCACACACAGTTAATAATGTTGTCAGTATTACCATATCAGATTAAGCTTTGTCTTCTACACTGTAAAAATTTTAAGTCCTGAGGCGACAACATTAAAGGTGCAATATGTAATATTTCTGTCTGCTAGAGGTCGCTAGAAGTCTATTCAAAACAAAGGCGTAGCTTGATGACAGCAAGTTTGAGTGCGGAATCTTGGGACATGTGGTCTTCACATCACAGCCGGTGGAAACAATAGGGATAGGACTCAGGAAGAAATCATGTTCATGGATGCGATTATTAACGTTACTGTAGTATGAAGCAGAGCAGAACCGAGTGTTGTGGGAGCTGAAAGAAGCCGCTGGAACGATTGCGCAACACACACCGTGAGCAGCAGAACTTTTATTATGACACAGTCGCCGGCGCTGCTTCCGCTTTTCCGGTCATGATTATGAGGTAACGCAGCTCTGTTTATCATATTAGATACATTTGAGAGTGAAAATGATAACATTACATTACGTTCGCTCGGCGGCTGCTGTGAGACACTTGTTTGAGAAACACTGTAAGATTTTAGAATATCATATTAAATGCTGGATGGGTTGTGTTGATAAATGGCATGCAATTCATTTTAAAACATATTGTATGATGGAAAAAATGCTGTATTACTGTTACTAAAAATAAAGCTGCATCTGATTATGCTATGTTAGCTACTTGACAAAATAGTGTTTTTCTCTGAGGCATGGTAAAGCATGGTACTCGCAAAATATAAATAAATAAATAAAAAATCAAGAAAATTAGATTTAAACAATAAGACTAAATGTGTTGAGCTATATAACAATAATTAGTTTTCTGTCTATAAATGTAACCAAACAGTTGTTCCCTTGCCTATTAAAACATGTAATATATTAAAGCATCTTTGGCATTTCCATGGTTTTTACAAAATGAAACCAGAAACCGAGGGTAATGCACGCATGACGCAATTGACAGGCGACTCCTCACACGAGCCTTGGTTAAAATTGCAATTTTCTCAAGATTACAAATAGTTTTGGGATATTGTAAGTACTCAAGTAAACAAAATATATAACACTGGCCTAGTGGTTTTTGGATATTTTACTGCAAAAATCCTACATATTGCACCTTTAATAAAGTTAATTGTGTATTTCTAATTTATTTAGGTGTGTAAAGCTGGCATTCAGGAAGCTGTCCTCCGTAACATGTGCCATACGCAATTGGGTTGTACTGCTCAGGAAAAGCGTTATAAATAAATCTTGATAAATCAATCACTGATTCCTAGTTTCCTCCGTTTTTGGATTGTGCAGGTTTACACACAAAAACAATAGAAATCCAGTGCAATGGAAGGCAAAAACGTATTCTGTGTGAACAGCCCCTTAATGTTGTTAAGAGTTTCAGATGATGTTATTCAAATAAGCCTATGGTAAACACTTTAAAGTTAAGACAAAATCAGTGATGTTTTCATCAAACAGCTGAATGCACACAAAATATAAAATGCGAGAAAGCACTATTATTTTAAAGTAATGCATGTTCCTTCAAAACAGTGCAACATTTCTTCAAAATAATGCACTGTTACTTCAAAAAAAAGTACTGCACTTCTGAAGAAATGCACTGATCCTTCAAAGTAATGCTCCGTTCCTTCAAAATAAACAAATTCTTTCGAGAACTGGAATCGTTTAAGAAGCAAACACAAACAGCAAGTAAATACTGAATCCCTGTTGACACATTCTGAGTGATCTGTCGACATGTTTAAAAACTACTGTGCCCACCGACCTTCTGTACCCACAGACCCTGAGCCTAACTCTGTAAGGAGATTACACACACACACACACACACACACTGGTATTGCCATTACTGATAGGTTAATCCAAGCATGCGTTTACAGAGCTGTGTTATGTTCTTCTGACATGTGGTGTTACATCATCCCTGCATGTCAGAGAGGACACGCAAAATCCTACGTTGCTCTAGTATTCTGAAGAGTGACATTATGCATTTGCAGCCTTACAACATTACTGAGATTAGATAAGTAAGGGCCTTGCTTGCCAAATAAAATAAATAGGCTACTTCATTTGATGATTGCAGTCTCAATACAAACAGTCAGCGGCTGCTTCTAAGGAAGATAATACTGTGTTATGAGCTCACCATCTATAAAATTATATTTTTATAATCCTGATATATAAAATTTGTAATAATATCAGATGTTTAAAAAAAAAAAAAATTAAAAAAAAAATGTTCGCACAATATAATATTTATTAAAGGGATAGTTCACCCAAAAATGAAAATTTACTCACCCTCAAGTTGTCCCAAACCTGTATGAATTTATTTTTTCTGCTGTACACAAAGGAAGATATTTGGAAGAATGTTTGTAACCAAGCAGATCTCACCCCCCATTGACTACCATTGTATTTTCCCCCGACTATGGTAGTCAATGGGGGGCGAGATCTGCTGTCTCATCTGATGACACAATTTTAAATTTTTGGGTGAACTATTACTTTTAATATTATGGGCCTTGTTAGTTGTTAATTTTCTTTATTAATTGAACTGCACGACAAAACAAAGGTTTGAAATTATCATCATTAAAAAAAATGATATATTTAACATGACAAGCCAATAAAATAAACAAATTAAATAAAAGTACAAATCATCCAGTTCAGTTTACGGACATCCCACAGGCACTGCAAGTGTGTCTGACTGAAGCACTTGTCCCATCTTGAGCTGCAGAAGGTGTAGGCCTTCCTGTCATTTTTGCTTTTCTCTTAAAACAATGAAATTATTTACCTCGCAAACTGACGACGTTGCTGGATTTGTCTTCTCATCGTGGTGCGTCGACGCAGCCCAACGCGTCGCCATTATTTCATTTCAGAGCACAAAGGCAGAGGTCCTCTGGAGCCCAACATTGAGATGAGAGAAATCAAAGTGCTATATTCCCAATGATCTAATCCACACCGTCTGATCTCTTCATGCCCGTCCAATGTGAGGTCCTGTGGACAAAGAAAGGTTATTTGAGAGGACACAATGTAGGACACATACAGTATGATGATGACTAAGGTGAGTGTTAAATTGTCCCCTGTCAAATAGAAGGTCTATCCCAGTCTACAGGCCTCCCAGAAATGCCTATTAGAGTAAAGTTGACATATTGTAGAGTAAAAAGAGTACACTGTACAAAATCATTTTCATGATTTGTTATCACAACATTTTTTTCTTTTTCAAATCAACTTAATAATTAATGTGGTTCATATAACATAATATTTTGAGTTTCTGTTGATTAAACCAATCGCCTTTATTGTATTAACTCAATATTTTAATTTCAATGAACTTAAAATTTTAAGGCAACCAGATAACTTACTTTTTTAAGTTTAGAGCACAACAGAACAGTGTAAGATAGAGTTAAACGTGTTCTCATTCCCTTAACTAGCACTTTTTCCAAAGATGTTTAACAATAAATAAAATAGGATGAAATATACTGTAGAGTATAAAGTTGAGCACAATAGGGTACAAAGTAGTATGAAAATGTACAGTAGAGTAAGGAAAGGGTAAAACAGAACAGGGTAGAAAACAAAACTTCTTTTGTTAGTAAACATACACGATATTCTGCTATTGTCAGATTACATTATTGAAATAATAAAGCAGAATTTTGATTTGACCTGCTTTGAACAGCACAGCTATACCAGCGAAAGCTTGTCATCTGACATACTCGAACTACCATCTCATTTCGAGCCCAGTCCTGAGACCTCTGCACACCATGTGTTTCTATGGAGCGATATGTGGCAGCTATTTGAGACTAATTTAGTAGTGAGGGTACTGGTTACTCCCGATTTAACACCATGTGCTGTCATGAGCTGAAAATCTGCTGTTTGAATACATGCAGGATGTTTGATAACAGGCGTAGTACTATCATTCTGTTCATTAATGTGGATTGTAAACAATCATAAAACCATCATTTCCATCTGAATGTCCTCCGCTCGTCTAATAATCATCTCCACTTTCCTTTATTTCTTACATGGCAACAGTACCCAACAATAGTAAGAGAGAGAAGGTCAGTAAGACACCTACCTGTTCCAGTTATTAGATGACCATGAATCATAATGCATCGTTTCTCTGCCAAACACGCAAATAATATCCAAATATCCGATGCGTTGAAATCGATTTTCAATCTATCGGCAAGAGATTCTTTACACAGTAATCCACAGCCAAATAAGCAGCTTCATAATGAAAGAAAAACACACAGAAATCACAGAATCTTGCTGATACGGACGCGAAGAATGACTAGCGTTTAAAACGCAGCGCACGTATGTATCAACGATTTGAACGCGAACAGTTTGATCTTGGTTACTTCCAGTTGGCGGCGCGACAGATACTAGGGATGTCCGATTCGCGAACGAGAATCGGTTCCTTTTATTGATTCGTTTGAACCGATTTTAAAGCATAACACTCTCCAATGTAGAATCTTGGAAGGAAGATAGGTGGCCCTTACAACACTTTACCATGGTAACCACAGTATCCGCCAAAATACTCGTTACTATAGTAGCCTAGCCTAATAGCTAGTTACCACAACAAAACGTTAATTTGGTAATTAGCCACACCATCAAAAATAAACTGAACAGAGATGTTTTGAAAGGTTCTTACTGTTTGAAGACGTAATAATATCATAATATGATTTTACAGCAGATTTCCATAGTAAATTTCTTGCCGGGGGATGACATTAACAACACAGCACTTATAGCCTAAACAATATAGTGATACTCAGTAGTAGATCAATTATATCACTAAAATATATTTTTTTAGTTCAAAGAGAAACTGTAAAATAGACTTTTCCTGCAAAACTCCTTAGTGTTGATTCAAATGAGTTGGTGAATCGGTTCCTTTAAATTTGCCCACTGACACGAATTGTTCAAATGAACCGATTCGCTTAAAGACTCGGACTTCCCAAAGCCGAATACATTGCTACATTGACTGGCGTTCAGTCACTCCGAAACCCCGCCCCCCCCCCCCCGACTGCCCGCCGGCCTGTTGCCCAATAGCATGCGATATTCAAATATACTTGTCGACTTCAACCAACCGGATTTGTTCTTACATAAGAGGCACATGCGTGTGTATTCTCTGCTCAATTACTTACAGTCACTATTAATGCGGATTGTGAGTGCTTGTATAATTCACTAGTGGCTCAGAAACCTGTTTTTAAAGCCTGATTTGCAATTTTGTTATGTCCTACTGCCAGCAGTAACGTTAAATATTTTAGAGATATTATCAAGATCATGTTGTAAATATTTTGTTCTCTTGAAAACTTTTTTTGGACGTAATTGACATTTCCAGAAAGTCATATTATACTTTCTTTTCTTTTTTTTTTTCCAGTTGGGTTTAATTAAAATGATGAGATCCTCTTCCAAGTGTTTATTCCAAACATTAGTTCTCAGGATTTTATGTAATCATGATTAAACAAATCCAGTTCTTCAAAGTATTGGCGGCAATATCACTGGCTAGAATGTTTTCACAAGACACAAGTCAAGTACACCAGAAAACCTTACATTAATAGTTGCATTTACTTTGGTTTAAATTGTAATGCAGTTTTAGTGATATTCTAAGCTGTGCATGCTGTTTAAACTTTCTTATTGTACACACCCCTTCCAAAATAAATTGGGATAAGCTGGTCATATAGCCTAAATGGCAGCTCACAATACTATAACAATATTTCTAACATTCCAACAGCCTCTTTCTTGGTTTAAAGAACATTTCCTTTCTCAAACTCCATTATCGTGACATAGAGCATGTATGCAGCGTGGAGCTTTAGGACAAAGGCAGTGGAGGGCAGTGTTTTGTTTGCTTCTTTCCACCACAATACATCAGGAACAATAGGACAACTCTTGTGACCCATTCTGAAATAAAAGGCTGCTGAATCTCAAAGAGCAGCTTTTCTCCTATTGTTCGGAGGCCTGCTGCACCATTGACCAAGACAATGTAAGGTTTACTAGCATTTGGTTAGTTGATAAAACAACAGCATCAATACTTTTACTGCTAATATTTAAAGTATTCATCTGTCCATGCTTTAGTTGGCCAGCAATAATTAGATTAATTGCATTACTAATGGCTGACCACGAATAGTAACAGAATTAATTCTTATTTTGTATAGAGTACCTTAGAGATGATGTATTTTTGTATGCAAAACCCAGAAGCGAGTTAGCATTTTAGGACTTCCGGTTCCATCGCCCTAAAGTCTATGGGTTTTTGCTAAATCGCCTGAGATAAGGTCTGTGGTTAACAAAGCCTCTAAATATTTTCACGTTTTGATCTATGACATAAAACACACCGGTTATGACCCGCTTGTGATTTTTTTAAAACCTTTATTGTGTCTTAAAAACGGCGGTTGCTAACAAGTTGCTAAAAGGGACTACTTCCTTTGGCAGGAACTTTAGACATCATCATGAAAAACAGGACATTTGGACAGCATTTCTCATGAAAAAGTGGATAAGTATTCATACACAGAGCAAATCATAATCAGCGCGCATGTTTTAAATAAAGTTGTTTTTTTAAATAAAGTTTGAGAAAGCTTGGTGGTGGTGACGTTGATCGGCATCCATGGTTTGCTGTAGTCCGTTTATAGCCAACTGTTAGCTTTTTATATCTGACGACTTTATTTAGGTTTCAAAATGAATAAATGTTGTGTTAACTTGTAAAGATTATCTTAATAGACAAAACATGTAAGTGTCATAACCCTTTGTTAAACACAGAACTTATTTTTTGCAAATTTTCCAAAAGTCTATTGGAAAAATGCATTGGCTTTCGATCGAGTGCGCTGCTAACTTCCAGGTTGGCCTACAAAAACACGTCATCTCTGAGGTACTCTATTAGTTCAGCATTTAAAGCCAGATGTATCCACAGGTTTATTGAGTAAAATTGATGGATTGACATTATAAGTTCATATGCATCATAAACAAACCACAATAATTCATAATTCATGTTCAAAACAAGATGATTTTGAGTTTAACACTACTTGTACATTTAGGATATGTTTACATGACAACAATGTACTGAAAAGTACTTGGTTACATATGTAACCTCGGTTCCCTGAGACACGGGAACGAGTACTGCATATGGGGAAAAGCTCCTTTTTTCCTCCTCGCTGAAGCCTTTTTCAATAGCGCAGTGTAACTGCACGTCTATTGGTTCAAAGGAATGAAACTCTTTGAACCAATGACGCCGCGGCGTAGTCGCACAAGCCTATGGCGAAACAGCGCGCAAATGAGCCCTCCAAAACGGGCGTGGCTTATAGCTATATAAGCAGGCGTTTCGCCATACAACTCAGTTTATTTCGACTGAAGTGACGACACTAAGCCGCAGTGAATAAAACGCAGTACTCGTTCCCGTATCTCAGGGAACCGAGGTTACGTACATAACCGAGTACATTCTCTTTCGATACTTTCACTCATATTGCATATGGGGAACGAATACAATCACGTCGTACCACGGCAGGGAACGACAGGAACATATCTTGGGCGCCTAGGGGCCCAGCGGATACGTGAAGGGCCAAGGGCCGTCGAACCCTTATGTTACACTGGAGAGGAAAGAATTCCCTGACAGAGGTGCGATGACGGGGCTCGACACGAGGCCATCGTGTCACACCGAGAGGACCCGAGCATGCAAGGTCGGGATATCCAAGTTGTAGAATCTGACAAAAGTGGTCGGTGAGGACCAGCCGGCCGCTTCACAGATGTCTTTGAGTGAAACACCACTAGACCACGCCCATGAAGAGGCCACACCTCTAGTAGAGTGTGCTCTTACTCTTATGGGGCAATCCAGGCCCATAGAGGAGTGACATAGAGCGATCGCATCGACTATCCAATGCGAGAGGCGTTGCTTTGAGACCAGAGACCCTTTGGTGTGGCCACCAAAGCAGACAAAGAGCTGGTCAGACTGCCTAAACGGCTCAGACCGCTCCACATAGGTCCTTAACGCTCTGACAGGGCAGAGCAATTCCACCTCTCGGTCGTCCGAGGAAGGAGGTAGCGCCGAGAGGGAAATGACCTGTGCTCTGAATGTTGAGAGCACTTTAGGGACGTAGCCATGCCTGGGTTTCAGAACGACTTTGGAGTCGTTGGGCCCGAACTCAAGGCATGCAGGGCTCACAGAGAGGGCCTGCAGGTCGCCAACACGCTTGACCGATGCCAGCGCTAGTAGCAGAGCGGTTTTACAGTCAAAGGCAAAAGGTCAAAGGCCGGAGGTCAGCTGACCGCAGCGGTTCAAAGGGAGGACCTTTAAGTGCTGCAAGGACCGTGGAAAGGTCCCAGGTGGGAACGGTGAGTGGTCTAGGGGGATTCCTCTGTTCCTCTGTGAGACCTCTGTCCAGCCGCTCTTGGAGGAAAGACAGTATCTGAGATATGTCACTCTCCACTGGGTCAACATTGCGTGCCGAGCACCAGTCAATGAAGACCAACCACTTTTGGGTGTAGAGGCGCCTCGTAGACGGAGCTCTAGCCTGAGAGATGGTGTGTAGTATGTTCCCGGGGCTTACTGGCTCCCATCGAGGAACCAGAGGTGCAGAGTCCACAGTTCTGGCTGGGGGTGCCAGATTGTCCTGTTCGCCTGAGAGAGGAGGTCCCGTCTCAGGGGAATTGGCCATGGGGCTTTTGTGGAAAGCCAGAACAGCTCCGAAGACCAGATTTGGGTTCTCCAGAGTGGGGCCACCAGGAGGACTCTGTGCCCGTCTTCCCTGATTCGCATGATGATGTAAGGGATCATCGCGATTGGGGGAATGGCGTAAAGGAGGAGCCTGGGCCAGTCGTGGGCCAGCACATCCATCTCCTTTGAGAAGTAAGTTGGGCAGTGAGAGTTGTCTTCTGGGGCGAAGAGGTTGACCTCTGCCCTCCTGAAGATCTCCCAGCTCTTTTGAACCGTCTGGGGATGGAGCATCCACTCGTCCGAGGGGACATTGCTCCGAGATAGCATGTCTGCTCCCAGACACGATTTTCCAGGTATGTGCGTCGCACTTAGCGACCGCAGCCTGGGCGCTGCCCACTCGCGGAGGCGCTTCGTCAGGGCGCATAAGCAGCTGGACGACAGGCCTCCTTGACAATTTATGTAAGACACCACCGTCATGCTGTCCGACTGGACCAAGACATGGTGTCCTTCCAGGAATGTTTGGAACAAGAAGAGGGCTCGTTCTATTGCCAGCATCTCGAGGCAGTTAATGAGCAGATGGCTCTGCTCATGAGACCACGAGCCGAAGGCTGGTCTGCCTCGAATACAGCGCCCCAACCCGTGTTGGAGGCGTACGTCGAGAGCACCTTCCTTCTGGACACCGCCTGTAGGGGAACACCACGTTTGAACCAACTGGGGTTCATCCAAGGTTTCAGGGCCGTGATACAGGCCTGATTGACCTTGATTAGAAAGCGGCCGTGCCGCCAAGCGTGGGGTGGAACCCTGAGTTTCAGCCAGTATTGCAGGGGCCGCATCCGAAGAAGGCCGAGCTGCAGCACCAGGGAGGCGGAAGCCATCAGCCCTAACATCCTCTGGAAAAACCTCAGAGGGTAACTGGCCTTGTTCCTGGCAGATGCCGTGAGCTTCTGAATAGTCAGAGTACACTCTGGTGAGACTACAGCCCTCATATGGACTGAGTCGAAAACTGCGCCCAGGAACGTGATGCGTAGGCTGGGGAGCAGTGAGCTCTTGGCAAAACTGACCCTGAGTCCCAGGCACTGAAGGTGGCTGAGGAGCACGGATCTGTAGCATTCTAGCTCGGTACGAGACTGGGCCAGTATGAGCCAGTCGTCGAGATAGTTCAGAACTCGGATTCCCATCTGTCTCAGAGGGAGAAGCGCCAAGTCCATGTACTTCGTAAAAGTGCGGGGAGCTAGGGACAGCCCAAAGGGAAGGACCGTGTATTGATAAGCCACACTCTCGAAAGCGAATCTCAAGAATCGCCTGTGATGGGGAGCTATCTGGATATGAAAGTAAGTGTCTTTCAGATCCAGGGAGAAAAACCAGTCCCCGGGACATATCTGTGCGAGGATCTGTTTCAACGTTAACATTCTGAACTTCCGTCTCATGAGGGAGCAGTTCAGAAGTCTGAGGTCTAGCGTCTGGTGATGGACCGCTGTACAGGGGTCTTTGCACTGACGTTAATGGAAGTGGAAATTTGCTCTCTTTTTGACAAAACATTATTGTGTTCGCCATGAGAACGGCGTTTTGCGTGGGTGCAGCCACTGTGGACCCAGGACGCATAACAACACTTCACTTTGGTCCCCAACACCCGGAACTGAACGAGGTGGCGGGGGAACGGTGCGCGAGAGCTTTTGGGGTGGTCCGGCCACAGCGAGACCTTGCCCCATCCTCTTTCTTCCCTTCAGATCAGGAAGATGCCGGAGGCGTCAGGTCCAGCACTATTCTGGGCCGGGGACCCTGGCGTCTCAGGAGCATGGAGCGTTTAGCTGGCCGGGCCCGCTGTCGCTGCTCCTTAGGTGGCGCTGCTTGCGATGCGGAGGGGGCAGGTTTGCTCTGGTGCTGGGTCGGCACAGGCTTAAGCCGACTTGCAGCAGAAGAAGAGCTGGAGCTCTTGGGCAGGAAATGTCTCATGGTTTGGGATGATTTCTGCGTGGAGGTGAAGCTGGTGCGTCAATCGCAGACTCATCCAGGGAACGGAGGAGTTTGGCCTGGAACACCTGGAGAATGGCCATGGTGTGAAGCGCCGATGCAGCTTGCCCAGCTGAAGAGTACGCTCGGCCGGCGATGGCGGAGGTCATACGACAGGGCTTGGAAGGAAGGACCCTCTTGCTTTTCCAGCCCACAGCCACGGGAGGACAGAGGTGAGCGGCCACGGCTTCGTCCAGCGGCGGCATCTGCTCATAACCCTTCTCACGTGAGCCGTCAACTGAGGTGAGAGCCACAGGTGAAGAAGTTCACAGGCGGGCTGAGTAAGGAGCGCGCCATGACTTCGTCAGCTCCACGTGGACCTCGGGCAAGAAGGGGGCAGATCACTGGCGGGGGGTCTGGCGGCGTCCCGGCAGATACCACTCGTCCAGCCTGCTGCGAGTCGGCTCTTCAGGTGGGGCCCATTCCAAGTTGAGCTCCTCGACGGCCTTTGAGAGCACGCGGAATAACTCGGCGTCCATCCCAGGCCTAGATTCGATGGACTCAAATGACGGCAGGTGGGCGGGGTCCTCGTCGCCGTCTCAGATGCCGCGAGTGACATGGAGTCATCGAGTGACTCGTCCTCTGATCCGCCAAAAGAGACGAGGTCACTCGCTTCCGCCGAGGGATGCTGCTCTGGGCGCGAGAAGAGGACGGGGGATGGCACTCTCATAGGAGAGGGAGAGGCAGGTGAGGCAGGCGTGAGCTCTCCCAGATCCGGGCACTGAGCCCCTTTACCCCGCTGTCTCTTCCTAGCCGGCTTGCGGGAAGAAGTAGACGGGAGGGCGCGAGGGGCGGGACCGCTTTCATTGAAGAAAGCGATCCACGAGCGCAGAGAGGCGAGACTCATGCACTCGCAGTGCGGGCATGAAGTCTCGGTGAGCGCGGCTTCTGCGTGGAGCTTGCCCAGACATTCGACGCACTCACCGTGGCCGTCGTCGTCCTGCAGAGGGGCTCTGCAGGTGCCACAACTGTGGCGAGGCATTTGTATCAACGCCGCCGCCATGAAAACGGCGCTTGTGGGGCTCTTTTAGAGCGGTATAGACCGCTGGAATTCGCTCTTTTAGAAGCGGTGTGTAAACCACTGAAATTTGCACTTTTAAGCTCGCCGGATGGCGGCAGGAGACTCGCTGAAAAGCAAACCAGAAGCTTGAAGCGGGCGGGTTGAGAGCGGCGCTTGAGGCGGCAGTCTACGAGGGCACCAGCGCTGAAGCAGGTGGCGGTCTCAGCTGTCCTCTGTGAAGCCTGTTCAACGGTGGGGAGAGAGCTCATTCCAGCGGCAAAGGCGTTCAGCGGGATCCAGCGAAGTGCAGTCGTTGCTGAAGGAGAGAGAACTGAGTTCTATGGCGAAACGCCTGTTTATATAGCTATATGCCATGCCCGTTTTGGCGGGCTTGTTGGCGCTGTTTCGCCATAGGCTCGTGCGACTACGCCGCGCCGTCATTGGTTCAAAGAGTTTCATTCCTTTGAACCAATAGACGTGCAGTTACACTGCACTATTGAAAAAGGCTTCAGCGAGGAGGAAAAAAGGAGCTTTTCCCTATATGCAGTATGAGTGAAAGTATCGAAAGGGAACTGAAAAGTTTTTCCTTTGCATTTTTGAAGGTTCACGTAACAAAATGTTGTGTTGCCAGATCCTGTTAGAAAAATCAGCAAACTAGAATAAGCCCATAATAAACTGAAATCAATCCAAATGCTTTACGCTGAAAATAAGACCAAAATATCGCGATTCATGTCTGCTCACTTTAATAACTCAATAAACCCGTTCGCTTTATGAGACGAGCTTAAACAACAAACCCAAATATGCTTATAATGAGTGACCATGGCAACACAGAAAGAGTGCGCTCTGTGTGAAACTGGCTGTACAAGCATAAACAAAACACAACGCCTCCGTCAAATGTGTTAGTGTGTTTAGTTAAATTGCTGAAAATAACGAGTGTTTTGTCACTGTAATATTGCTTTGGTCACAATAACGGATACCAAACACGAGAGACTCCAGATCGTCGCTATGGTTTCCAAGCTGTCAATCATCGCATTTTCGAGAATGAGTCGTGTTTCGTACACACATGTAACGATAATTTAGGGGATTCACTCCCGCATTTAAATGTGGTTGTCACTCCTGAAACTTACAGTGTGAATGTGGCCATGAAAAAGCTACGGTGGCCGTCTGGCCGACACAAGACAGATGTCGTCGTCTGAGACAGGAGAGAGTAGTCAGCAATGAGGTTCCTTCTTACTCCTAACAAAGAAAGGACTC
The DNA here is from genome assembly GCA_036281575.1 of Ancherythroculter nigrocauda. Classification (NCBI taxonomy): domain Eukaryota; kingdom Metazoa; phylum Chordata; class Actinopteri; order Cypriniformes; family Xenocyprididae; genus Ancherythroculter; species Ancherythroculter nigrocauda. The sequence continues at coordinate 46,482 of VTFQ01000836.1, forward strand.
TGCTTCTAATAAACCAGATGACTACTACTACTACTACTTCTTTGTGCGTATTCAGCGTAGTGGTGATGCAAGCTGCCTCTAAAAACACAAATGATTTAAAAGAACAACATAGTGACGAAACGCGCTCTTTAGAGCAGTTTGTCCATTTAGGGCTACTGTAGAAACATGGCGGCGCAAAATGGCGACTTAACATGTAAAGGGACCCGCAGTGTATGTAGATAGAAATTACTCATTCTAAGATAATAAAAACTTAACAGTTCATTATTTAAGGTCCTTATACACCACTGAAAACGTAGTTATGTATATTATATTGCATTTCTATCAATAGATCCTCCCAAATTTTACACATCACTGTTTTCATAAATTCACGTTTTTGTAGTTTTTTCAAAACCTTATGCTTTGAAACCCATTTTCATAAGTTTGCGTTTTCAGGCCCCCAAAATGACATTGACGTGTAAATGAATGGCTAAAACTCATAAAACGTTTTCCATTTTTAGTTGAAAACGTTGTCGTGTAAATACACCCTTAATAGTGAAATACAATTTAAAAATGTCTTTCAAATGAGAGGATGAAGAAAAACCCACTAAATATATTCAAAGTCATTTGGGTCAATGACAAATCCAAACCAGCCACTGAGAAATGAAACCGTATCCTCTGTCCCATGGCATACATGTGAAGGTGCAGTGTTTCATTATTGTGTCTTTTTTTTTTCTTCTTTCTTTCTTTTTTTTTTTTTTACCATGCTCCTCTGGTGATGTTGTACCCAGCATGAGAAACTCACCCATCTCTTTGTCTGTCATTCAGCGGATCTTGTTTTAGGCTGACGGAAGAGTGGCTGCCAGGTTCCCACAGAGGTGTGGAGTATTTATCGGCTAGGTAAGTTAACCGTTCCTAAATGCTGATGTTTGATAAGAGCGAGCGAGTCACGGCCAAGCCAACAAAGAGTGACTTTGTCAATTCTGTCACATAGACCCAAAATGCCTCTTTATTCAGGGAGACAAGAGGTGGTTTTTCCTCCTCTGTAATCTGTAGCTATACATCGGATACTCTATCTGTGACTAAGAGAGCTCTGTTAGTCCTCTTACATGAGAGGCATTTAGCCCATAACACCTATGAGGTCTGTAAGGTTGTATTGTATAGAACAGCAACATGATACATTGTACATTGTGTGTTTGAGATTTTTTTTTTTTTTTTAACTAAGCTGCATGTTAAATCCTTTTTAGAAAACTACAATCCAATCCCAGTGTACTGTTTCTGTGTGTGTACCCATACAGCACTTTTGTCTGCCCTGCATTTCCATGATCTCCTATTGACTTGAGCTTTTAGATGTCATCAGGAATCACGTTTAATCCCACACCAAGCATGACTAAGTCTCAAAAATGTAAATTGATGCTGTTTCAGAAAAAAATGAAAGAATGGCAGAGTCACACAGGTCTGCAAATTTACAAGGCTTGTGGTTTTACATAAGCTATTACAGTAAGTGATCAGACTTTTACAATTTGACAATTCTCACCTGGCAGACAATAAATAAATAAATAAATAAATAAAATAAAAAAGGATGAAAACTCTGTCTATATCTATCTATCTATCTATCTATCTATCTATCTATCTATCTATCTATCTATCTATCTATCTATAACATGTTAAATCATGACAGAAATATGTTAGCAACATGCTAGCAATGTGCTAAAACATGTTAGAAACATGCTAAACATGTTAGCAAAGTGTTAAATCATGACAGAAAAATGCTATCAACATGCTAAAACAAAACATGTTAGAATCTATCTATCAGCAACATGCTAAAACATGTTAGCAAAGTGTTAAATCATGTTAGAAACATGCTAGCAAAATGCCAAACATGCTATCAATGTGCTAAAACATGTTAAAAACGCTATCAACATGCTAAAACATGTTAGCAAAGTGTTAAATCATGTTAGAAAAATGCTAACAAAATGCTAAACATGCTATCAATGTGTTAAAACATGTTAGAAACGTTATCAACATGCTAAAACATGTTAGCAGTGTTAAATCATGATAGAAACATGCTATCAACATGAATCTATCTATCTATTTATCTATCTATCAGCAACATGCTAAAACATGTTAGCAAAGTGATAAATCATGTTAGAAACATGCTAACAATGTGCTAAAACATGTTAGAAACGTTATCAACATGCTAAAGCAAAACATGTTAGAATCTATCTATCTATCCAACTATCTATCAGCAACATGCTAAAACATGTTATCAACATGCTAAAACATGTTAGCAAAGTGTTAAATCACATTAGAAACATGCTAGCAACATGTTAAACATGCTAGCAATGTGCTAAAACCTGTTAGAAACATGTTAGCAAAATGCTAGAACATTCTAGCAAAGTGTTAAATCATGATAGAAACATGCTATCAACATGCTAAAACAAACATATTAGAATCTATCTATCTGTCTGTCTGTCTGTCCTTTTTCCCTTTAGCCATTATTGTATACTCTGTATTTTAAGTTGCTTTTTGTTAGTCTGCTAACTACCTAATCTAGTTTTATTAGTTGTGTCCTTCATTGATGTGAACTTACCATTTGGAAATACACAACAGAAAATTGCTTTCGTCAGACCATTTTTCAAACACAAATAAGCCTCACAATCTTTTGATAGAGAAATAATAATGCACTATCTTCATGCATTGAACATGTTATGACCCACTGACTGATTTAATGAAATAAAGTGTTTTGTGTCTCCAGTGCAGCGCTGCATTCTCCAGTCATGAGGTGCAGTAACCGATGGCAGATGGCGGCAGTTGGCATTTGTATCCGGCTGGCGCCCAGACTGAGTCATGGAAAGCTCGGTGTGAGGCACAAACAGCTCTCACTCAACACTTTAAACCAACCATGTAGGACAATATCATAACCAGACTCAGAAATCACTCAGAAAGACAAAAGGTCAATTTTTGATAGTGGATAGTGCAAATAGTTTCAAATTTAGTGTAATGTGTAAGAAGAATCATTGTAATGCTGCTTTGGGTTGAATTATATAACACCCTTGGAGGCGTTAGCAGCCTTTTTTACTACTTATTACTTGAATTAAAGAGCAAGACGTTTTTAAGCAGATTGCCTGTAAGACAGCAGATCCAAAACAGATGAGCAATGAGTTTTTTTCGGGATTCTCAAGGAACATCAGCTTTGAGTTCTGTATTAGCAGTAAATTTCCAGTGCATTCATTGCTTGTCTGAGATGTGAGATAACCACAGCAGGTTGTAAAGTAAATCAAACCCTCATGTCGATTTTGTCTGGTTGTATGCTGACAAAGAGGTCAAACCCCAGGCCAGACACTGGGAAAATTACACCATCCAAAGTTTCAATAGAAATTTTTAATAAATCATCTTGATTCAGGGCTGTTCAGATGTTCTTTATTTAGCGCAAATACATTTTTTTTCCCCTTCTGGAACCCAACAGTATCTATCTATCTAACACAGTTTGGGTGTATTGGACAGCATGATTTTGGGGGATCGGGGCAGTGCTTAAAGGCTTAGCTAATAAAGAAAATGATTAACCTTGCAGTAGAGCCAAATACATTGCGTATATCTGTATGCTTTAAATTGGTGTTATCCAACCTTTTCATTTGTGTAACCGCTAAACAACCACAAAAAAAAAAGGGTTTGGGGTCAGTTTACATAATGTGTTTAATTCATTTTAATCCTTGAACCATTTTTTCCCCCTTGTTTACACTATTCACTTACTTTTGGACTTCAAGCCTTCTTTTACCTCAATTACATATGTTGTACTGTCTGAAATTAATAATCTATCTATCTATCTATCTATCTATCTATCTATCTATCTATCTATCTATCTATCTATCTATCTATCTATCTATCTATCTATCTATCTATCCATCCATCCATCATCTAATCATAAATCATGTCAGAAACATGCTAGCAATGTGTTAAACATGTTAGAAACATGTTAGCAAAGTGTTAAATCATGTTAGAAAAATGCTAAACATGCTAGCAATGTGCTAAAACATGTTAGAAACATGTTAACATGTTAGCACCATGCTAGCAAAGTGTTAAATCATGTTAGAAACATGCTAGAAAAATGCTAAAACATGTTAGAATCTATCTATCTATCTATCTATCTATCTATCTATCTATCTATCTATCTATCTATCTATCTATCTATCTATCTATCTATCTATCTATCTATCTATCTATCTATCTATCTATCTATCTATCATCAGCAACATGCTAAAACATGTTAGCAAAGTGTTAAATCATGTTTGAAACATGCCAGCAAAATGGATTTTTTTTTTTCACCTGTAACATTTTTGCATTTTTGCAAAGGTGCAGAAATAAAATTGTTTTATCAATTTTATATTGCTATACTGTCCGATTTGTTTTATATATATGTTAACATATTTTTGATGCCGGGAGGCTAGGATAAGCTCCTGCATCCCTACAACCCTACATAGGAAAAGCATAGGATGTCCTCATTGGCATGGATGGTCACAAACAAATGTCTTCTAAAGAGGACAAAATGAACAGCTGGGCTCTTAAACTGATACAGTCTGTTTTCCACATCATATCACGTTAGTATTGCGATGTGACTTTACTCAGTACATGCAAAACACATTATATAATATTTCAAACATAATTCAGCATATCAGTTACAGATATCAGATCTCTTATTTGAGAACACATTAATCTTGTGTCAGAATGAGTTTTTCATCCGTTACGGTAATATAAATGTCCATTCCTCTTGAAAGCAGTTTTGTCACACTTTATATTTCTGTTTCCCCGTCTCACTGATGACGCAGATGTGCTGTGAAGGGGAAGACATCGCTTACGTGAGTCAAGTGATAAATAAAGCAGAAAATAGAGCTGTAAAAGTAACACAGTAAAATGTTTGCTTCTGCTTGTCTGCAGTGTGACAGATAGATGTTTTCCATCACATTTACAGCTTCAGGAGGGGCTTGGACACATGATGTGTGAGGCTGATTAGAGTTTTCTAGGAAAGATGAATGCTGTGCTGCATGCCAGATTTCATTTGGATGTTCACCAAGTCCTGCTCACTCAGTGATGACATTCATGCTGTAAGTTCAGATGACGGTGAGATTCATCTCTTATATAATACTGTATGATGAGCTTTGAGGTGGGGAGGCCTTTTTATGCAGCTTTAAACCTTTTCCAGTTCTTTTTTTGTTTTTTACTGGCTATAATTTCAGGTTATTGGTTGTGCTATATTTTATTTAATGTATTTGAATTTAGTCCTGGTTACTCCAAGGGGTAAAAGTTTGTTGGTAAAGGCCATAACTGCACTATCTGAAATAATATAGAAAAAAACATCTATAGTTGATGTTTTGCCATTGACACTTTACAATAAGGTCTCTTTTGTTAATATTTTCTAAATTAAATCTGTTCATCATATAAGGCGATTGAGTCTCTTCAGAAAATTTGGACTAAACCATTCAATTCATATGGATTATTTTTACGATCTCTTTATGAACGTTTTGAAGCGTCAAAGTGAGTAGCTGTCTATGGAGGGACAGAAAGCTCTCAGATTTCATCAAAAAGATCTTCATTTGTGTTCTGAAGATGAACCAAAGTCTTATGGGTTTGGAACGACATAATTAATGAAAGAATTTTTATTTCTTGGTGAACTAACTCTTTAACCATGATGAAATATTATTTGTAAAAGTAATAGTAATAGAAAGTTTGCCATAATTATTTTTCTGTCTTAAAAGTGTCATTTTTTTTTCTTTCTGCTTTTTAACAAATCAGCATAGTCACTACTGAAGGAATTGGGACATTGTTCATTCTTGTTGTGCCATCAGCCAATGTTTGTTGTCAATGTAATTTTCCAACCCGTTTTTATGAGAAAATGCAATTTCACGTGAATTTGTACGATGTCATTCATACTGAAACATACAATTTCTAGAAACTAAATATGAAGTTCTAACCCTAAACCTGTCAGTGGGGCGTAAGCAGATTGTACAAAAAACTAATGAGATTGTACAAATTCATATCAACTAACCACCAATTCACCAACATGTAAAATTGTTATGAATTGCCATGAGATTGTTGCATTTTCTTGTTGCTATAAGTCACATGACAATCACAGCTGAGTTAACTGGATCAAAAATTGTGTACTACCATGATACCATGCCTAGCGATTGTAAATTTTTTGTACTTTTTGTTAGGTTTCAAAGTCAAGGGGTCTGAAGTGCATGGTCTGAAGGTTCCAAAAGGGTTGTACCTAGTCTCTTAATGAGTCATGGGTGTGTTTTGGGCGTAACATGCAATTCCCTTCCCTTCTCATTCCCTTTAAAAGCCAGGTACACTTGCACCATGACAGATTGCTATTTACATGGTGGAATATAAACACCCTCAAACAAGTCAGTTTAAATATATTTTTTTATATTTTTTTATGTTTGTGTGCTGATGCGCATCCCTGTGTGTGTAACAAGCAGAGTGCATGCGCGTTGTGCACCCCCTATAGGCACATAATACTAACGCGCTATAAAAAATACTGCGCCATTGACTTTAGACCAGGTTTTTGTTGGTCAATGGCGCAGTCGTTTTCAGTTGCCTCAAAATAGCAACACGCCAACAATGTACCTGAACACACACCTCGTTTTCAGACCAGCATGCCCATGGGAGAACAGATGGGCGCGAGTGCATTTGCTATTTAAACAACGTGGTGCTGGATGTGAAAATTATAACTGCATTGGGCTGAAACCAGCAAAAAACACTTGCGTCACACCTGGCGTTTGATAGGGCCCAAAGTCTCTCATCATTTCATCTTCAAAGGGTCATGGAATTTAAAATTATTGACATGATCTTACATTGAGGTCCCTGAAGTACTCATTGTAGTCCAGAGCGTAACCCACCACAAAACGATTGGGAATGACAAACCCAACATCTGCAGAGAAACACAAATAATCAGATCACACAAATCACAGCCGTGTTCAGGTAATCACTCCGTCCCCTGTATGATATTGAGATTCATTATGGCCCATTTCTGCAGGGCAGAAGTGTGATTGAACACCCTTGAGCACTCACAGTCAGGGAGCTCTGCTGCCCCGTGAGGAACCCTCTTCACCAGCAGCCTGAGTGAAGAGACACAGGAACACATTAACATTGCTGACAAAACACCCTTAACCTCCATTAGATCAAAACTATGAAAATGCTGAGATCTGCCCCTCTTAGACAGCTTGATTTCATCTCAGGTCACACATCCTCTTACATTAGCTTTGTTTCCATCCAACTATTTTTATGTGAATTTTGGGATATCTCCAGGGCCACCAAATGCGGGTGGAATATTGAATATTGCTGGTGTTGCAGGGCTTGAATTTGGCCGTGGGACACCCAAAGTGCGCACACATAAAGCTGCCTCTCAGTACTGAATTGAGTAATTTTTGCTTATTGCGCTTAAACAGTCAAATACACACAAAATAATGTCAAAATGCCAGTCTCGGTGAGTATTCATGTAAACACAGTCAATTATGTTTTAAGTGAACGTAAACAGGATCCATGCATGAGGTCTTAAAGTGACAGCAGCCTAATATACCCACTGCCAAATTATGAGATAATATAAATCTTATCTATATCTTTCCAACTCTGGATGGAAACATAGCTATCGCCTTAATGTGGTTCCCCTTCTTACCCTGCAACTTTAACCATTTTGGGCTGGAAAGTCTCCACGTGCTGTAGAAGGGCTCTCATTGTCTTTCCTGTGTCCACTATTGCCTGTGAGGAAATGAATACGTATAAGATTTCACTGTAATGGAGATATAGTGCAGTCATTCAAATTTTTCTTCCTGTAGAGTTTCGCAGGTGCAGATTCCATGTGGATTTGTTTGGTTCAAAATATTCTACATATGGAGCAATTTTGCAAGGCATAAAAATATCATTCTTCATATCAAGAACACAAGAAAAACACACAACTGATTTCAAAAGAGTTTGATTTTAGTATGTTACTAAGCTAACAATGCATACACAAATTGTTTAAAAAATCTGAGATTTTTTTTTAAAGTTTTTGAAAGAAGTCTCTTATGCTCACCAAGGCTGCATTAACTAGATGATACATACAGGTGCAGGTTGAATAACTAATTTGCAGCATCATTATTCCAGTCTTCAGTGTCACATGATCCTTCAGAAATCATTCTAATATTCTGATTTGCTGCTCAAACATTTCTTATTATTATTATCAATGTTGAAAACAATTAACATCTGGATTTTTTTTTTTTTTTTCTGGAAACTGAGATATTTTTTCAGGATTTATTTCAAATAGAAATCTTTTGTAACATTACAAATGTCTTCACTGTCACTTTTGTTCAATTTAATGGATCCTTGCTAGAATAAACATATAATTTCTTTTAAAAAAGCGTACACTTTTGAAGGGTAGTGTACCTAGCACATATACAGTGCTCAGCGTAAATGAGTACACCCCCTTTGAAAAGTAACATTTTAAACAGTATCTCAATGAACACAAAAACAATTTCCAAAATGTTGACAAGACTAAGTTTAATATAATATCTGTTTAACTTATAACATGAAAGTAAGGTTAATAATATAACTTAGATTACACATTTTTCAGTTTTACTCAAATTGGGGTGATGCAAAAATGAGTACACCCCACAACAAAAACTACTACATCTAGTACTGTGTATGGCCTCCATGATTTTTAATGACAGCATCAAGTCTTCAAGGTGTGCAATGAACAAGTTGGCGACATTTTGCAACATCTATCTTTTTCCATTCTTCAAGAATGACCTCTTTTAGAGACTGGATGCTGGATGGAGAGTGATGCTCAACTTGTCTCTTCAGAATTCCCCATAGGTGTTTGATTGGGTTCAGATCAGGACCACTGAATCACTTTCACCCTGTTCTTCTTCAGAAATCCAACAGTGGCCTTAGATGTGTGTTTAGGATCATTGTCATGTTTGGAAAGTCCATGACGACCAAGGGCACGGAGTGATGGTAGCATCTTCTCTTTCAGTATAGAGCAGTACATCTGTGAATTCATGATGCCATCAATGAAATGCAGCTCCCCGACACCAGCAGCACTCATGCAGCCCCACATAAGGACACTGACACCACCATGTTTCACTGTAGGCACCATGCATTTTTATTTGTATTCCTCACCTTTGCGACGCCATACAGTTTTGAAGCCATCAGTTCCAAAAACATTTATCTTGGTCTCATCACTCCAGAGTATAGAGTCCTAGTAGTCTTCATCTTTGTCTGCATGGGCCCTGGCAAACTCTAGGTGGGCTTTTTTGTAGCTGGGCTTTAGGAGAGGCTTCTTTTGTGGACGGCACCCATGCATGCCATTCCTCTGCAGTGTACACCGTATTGTGTCACGAGAAATAGTCACCCCAGTTTGGCTTTCTACTTCTTTAGATAACTGCAGTGAACTTGCATACCGATTTTCTTCAACCCTTCTCATCAGAAGACGCTCCTGTCGAGGTGTTAACTTCCGTGGACCTGAACACGTCTCTGTGAGATGGTTGCAGTTCCAACTTTTTTTTTACATTTTTGTACCACTTTTGCTACAGTATTCTGAAGTAAAGCTTTGCTGATCTTCTTGTAGCCTTCACCTTTCTGGTGTAATTATTTTCTTTCTCAGGTCTTGTGACATTTCTCTTCCATGTGGTGCCATTGCTGACAGCATGAAATGGGAAGGGGTTTTAACTCACTTTTATAGTCAACTGTCTGCTGGACACCTGTGTAATGAATAATTAGACTCACCTGTGGTTGAATTCTTGCTAAATTAGACATTTGTAGTCTAAATTTTTGCATCACCCTAATTTGAGTAAAACTGAAAATTTTGTTCTCTAAGTTATATTATTAACCTTACTTTCATGTTATAAGTTAAACAGATGTTACATAAAACTTAGTCTTGTCAACATTTTGGAAATTGTTTTTGTGTTCATTGAGATATTGTTTAAAATGTTACTGTTCAAACTCATTTACTCATGTACTCATTTACACTGAGCACTGTATGATAAAAAAAAAAATCTATTTTAAGGTTGAACTATATGTATAATACTTTAATTTTCATTTACTTGAAAAATTTACCTTTACATTGTCTTCTATCTTTCACTGAGCTCATTGCAATGTATTATAGGATTGCCTCACATGCTGCTATAGAATTTGCTGCTTGCTGTTTAGCATAGCTTTGGAGTGCAGCTATGATGCCTAAAATTCTGTCTAGGTACAAGACTTTTATTGAGAGTTTAGTAACATTAAAAGAAAAAAAAAACTTCCCTTCAAAGTTATGGAAATAATGATCAACAGCACTGTTATTCAATGCAGCAGCACATGGAGTGATCTACATGGGTGATTTCATTGGAAAATGTCTGATGTGAAATCTGATCTGAAAGGAAAATACCTTTCTACTCTATTGTTTTCCAGACAAATCCCAGACTACCATGTGCCATGGGAATTGTTCATAACAAACTTTGTTTGCTTCTTTCTTGCATTTCATTTCAGTTAGCTTATTATGTGATTTTGTTTTTCATGATTATTTTTTCTGTTCTTTTAAAAATATATTTGCAATTCTTCTGTTTTGTAATAACATAAAATGAATGTGTCTGCATACTTCGCAAAACCCACTGTGAAAAATACAATCTTACCTCCACAATCAAGACATTCTGTGTGGCATGTGAGAGGAAAAAACAAACAACAACAACAAAAAAAAAAAACAGAGAGAATGTCAGAATTTAGCAAATCCAAAAGATTTAAAACAACATCCAGAAACAGCAGAATCAACGAGATAATATGGATGTTATCATCATAGAAAACACACTCTGTGATTGTTTTATGATATATTTGAAGTAGATCTGATGCTACGCAAGCAGAGCTACCTCATTATATGGCAAATACTTTCATTTAGGGAAGGTTTTGTGAAAGGTTACTCATGAGTTCATGAGTAAAGAAAGATCATAGATTAGTCCAACCGCAGAATGCCACGTTAACAATTTAATGTAGTCATATTTTGGGTAATTTATTCCTATTCTGAGTAATCTTTTTTCCTATCATAAGAACTTCATGGATCATTTAATTCCTTACAACATACACCGTATCTGCTATACACTACCATTCAAAAGTTTGGGGTTAGTAAGATTGTTTTTGTCTCTTATTCTCAACAAGGCTGCCTTTATTTGAAGAAAAATACAGTAAAAACAGTAAAATTGTGAAATATTATTCTAAAGTAAAATATGTTTTCTATTTAAATATATTTTTAAGTGTAATTTATTCTTGTGATGGCAAAGCTGAATTTTCAGCATTATTACGACAGTCTTCAGTGTCACATGCTCCTTCAGAAATCATTCTAATATGCTGATTTGCTGCTCAAGAAGCATTTCTTATTATTGTCAATGTTGAAAACCTTTGTGCTGCTTAATATTTTTTGTGGAAACCATAGTTATTTTTATTTATTTATTTTATTTATTTATTTTTGCAGGATTTTTTGATGAACAGAACATTCAAAAGAACAACATTTATTTGAAATAGAAATCTTACTGACCCCAAACTTTTAATCGGTGGTGTAAATTAATTCTCGACAAGCTATAGAAATGACAGATGAAAGATTACTGGTAATGAATATAATCAATAACATTCATTTGCTCACTATAGAGGTGCCTGATGGCTCTATATCGGACACACCTGTAATACAAACCTCATTTCCAGAAAAGTTGGGATGTTTTGTGAAATGCAATAAAATCAAGAATCTGTGATTTGTTCATTCTCTTTAACCTTTATTTAATTGACAAAAGCACAAAGAAAAGATTTCCAATGTTTTCAATGGCCAAATTAATTGAATTTTGTAAATATAAACAAATTTTGATTTTGATGGCTGCAACACAATCCAAAAAAGTTGGGACAGAGGCACATTTACCACTGTGTCACATCACCTTTCCTTTTAATTACACTTTTTAATCATTTGGGAATTGAGGATTCTAATTGGTGAAGGTTTGCAAGCAAGATTTTTGCCCAATCTCGCTTGATACAAAACTTAACTGCCCAACACTCTGTGGTCATCATTGTCTGATTCCCCTTTTCTTGATGGACCATACATTTTCAATAGGAGTCAAATCTAATGGCCAGTCCGTCACATCCACATGTGTCTATGAAAGGTCAGGTGTCACATGTAGAATGAGACCTGACATTGTCTTGAATAACCATGGACTTCCAATGAAACATGTCATCCTGATGGCAGTATATTTCTCTGTATCCTATATGCCTCCACATCAATGGTATTTTCACACATATGCGAGTCACCCATGCCGTTTGCACTGATGCACCCATATACCATGACAGACGTTTGCTTTTGCACTTGTCGCTGATGAAAGTTTGGATGGTCCCTTTCATGTTTGGGACTATGAACTCTACATCCTTTTTTTCCCCTAGAATCAAGCTTAATCGTGGACTCATCTGACCACAGCACACATTTCTGCTGTCTTTTGGACCATATGAGATGAGCTCAGGCCCAGAGAACTCATTGGCGTCTCTGCAAAGAATAGCTTTCTTCTTGTGCAACAGAGTTGCATTTCTTGATGCAGTGGCAGACTGGTTTTCCATAGTACTCAAAAGCCTATATGGCTGTATTTAACGCATCAGCATGACAGTTTCTCAGGCAGTGCCATCTGAGGGCTTAAAGGCCAGGCACATTCAACTGAGGTCTTCTGCCTTGCCCTTGACCTATGTGTACTGAGGTTTCTCTGGATTCCCTGAAGTTTTTTCACAATATTATGCATGGTAGATGGTGAAAATTCTTTGCAATTTTCCATTGACAAATATGATTTTTGATTTGTCTGACAATTATCTCATGAAATTTGGCACAAAATGATAAGCCACAATCCATCTTTGCTGGCAAAGACTGAGATGGTCCTTTTAAACCCAATCACGATAGCCTGACCGTTTACCAACTCACCTGATAATTGTGTTTCAAAACAGTTTAACTTTGATATTCTATAAACTTTTCACTTTTATTATGGCTCTGTCCCAGCTATTTTGGACTGTGCTGAAGCCATGAAAATAAAGATTTGTTTAAATGTACAAAATACATTTAAGTTGGTCAGTGAAAACATCTGAAATATTTTTTTTGTACTTTTGTCAAATAAAGGTTAAAGGGTTAGTTCGCCCAAATATGAAAATTCTGTTATTTATTACCCTCGTGTCGTTCCACATCCGTAAGACCTTCGTTCATCTCCAGAACACAAATTAAGATCTTTTTAATGAAGTCTGAGAGGTTTCTGTCTTTCCATAGAGATCCAATGCAACTATCACTTCAAGGTCCAGAAAGGTAGGAAAAAGACATCATTAAACTCAATTTTATGAAGCGACATGATTGCTTTGGTTGTGCAAAAAACACATAAATTACCACTTTATTTACAAAATAATATTATCCAAAGCGTGTTCATGCAACAATGCCAGCTCTCGCGTGAACATAAAAAACGCATGTGCCGTGAAGCTCTTGTGAATGTGCGTTGCAGATCAATATTTTTGTAAATAAAGTGGAAAATTATGGGGTTTTTTTTGCACAAACAAAGCACTCACTTAAAACTGAGTTTAAGCCACTGGAGTCACATGGAGTACTTTATGTATTTTACTTTTCTGAAATTTGGAGTGGTAGTTGCGTTGGATCTCTATGGAGAGACAGAAACCTCTCAGACTGGCATCTGAAAGTATTAATTATCTTGCTGGCAATGGAGGCCTCACGAGCCATCAGATTTTATCAAAAATACAGTGCTCAGTGTAAATGAGTACACCCCCTTTGAAAAGTAACATTTTAAACAATATCTCAATGAACACAAAAACAATTTCCAAAATGTTGACAAGACTAAGTTTTATATAACATCTGTTTAACTTATAACATGAAAGTAAGGTTAATAATATAACTTAGAGAAAATTTTCAGTTTTACTTAAATTAGGGTGATGCAAAAATGAGTACACCCCACTGAAAGTCTCTGGAGCAAAGCTAAATTTTAGACTACAAATGTCTAATTTAACAAGAATTCAACCACAGGTGAGTCTAATTATTCATTACACAGGTGTCCAGCAGACAGTTGACTATAAAAGGGTGTTAAAACCCCTTCCCATTTCATGCTGTAAGCAATGGCACCACATGGAAGAGAAATGTCACAAGACCTGAGAAAGAAAATCAATACACCAGAAAGGTGAAGGCTACAAGAAGATCAGCAAAGCTTTACTTATCAGTCAGAATACTGTAGCAAAAATGGTACAAAAATTTAAAAAAAGATAGAACTGCAACCATCTCGCAGAGACGTCCAGGTCGTCCACGGAAGTTAACACCTCGACAGGAGCGTCTTCTGATGAGAAGAGTTGAAGAAGATCAGTATGCAAGTTCACTGCAGTTATCTAAAGAAGTAGAAAGCCAAACTGGGGTGACTATTTCCAGTGACACAATACGGCGTACACTGCAGAGGAATGGCATGCATGGGTGCCGTCCATGAAAGAAGCCTTTCCTAAAGCCCAGGCACAAAAAAGCCTACCTAGAGTTTGCCAGGGCCCATGCTGACAAAGATGAAGACTACTGAGACTCTATACTCTGGAGTGATGAGACCAAGATAAATGTTTTTGGAACTGATGGCTTCAAAACTGTATGGCGTCGCAAAGGTGAGGAATACAAAGAAAAATGCATGGTGCCTACAGTGAAACATGGTGGTGGCATCTAAGGCCACTGTTGGATTTCTGAAGAAGAACAGGGCGAAAGTGATTCAGTGGTCCTGATCTGAACCCAATCAAACACCTATGGGGAATTCTGAAGAGACAAGTTGAGCATCACTCTCCATCCAGCATCCAGTCTCTAAAAGAGGTCATTCTTGAAGAATGGAAAAAGATAGATGTTGTAAAATGTCGCCAACTTGTTCATTCCATGCCTAGAAGACTTGGTGCTGTCATTAAAAATCATGGAGGCCATACAAAGTACTAGATGTAGTAGTTTTTGTTGTGGGGTGTACTCATTTTTGCATCACCCCAATTTGAGTAAAACTGAAAAATGTGTAATCTAAGTTATATTATTAACCTTACTTTCATGTTATAAATTAATAAGATGTTATATTAAACTTAGTCTTGTCAACATTTTGGAAATTGTTTTTGTAAAATGTTACTTTTCAAAGGGGGTGTACTCATTTACGCTGAGCACTTTATCTTAATTTGTGTTCCAAAGATGAACAAAGGTCTTACGGGTGTGGAACGACACGAGGGTGAGTAATTAATGTGATTTTTGGGAGAACTATACCCTTTAAAGAGAATTAACAAATCACAGATTCCTGATTTTATTGCATTTTACAAAATGTCGAACTTTTCTGGAAATGGGGTTTGTAATTAAGAATTTATGTATTCTGTACCCAGACTAGGGAGTGAACAAAAGAATGACAAACCTGATGATTATTCTAGGATTTGTAATAAGGAGGGCTGAATGATATTACACCATTCATCAAGGATACAGCCTCTGTCTCTTTGCAGAATGATAGAGGTGGGAATCTCTTTGCACTTTTGTGCACCAAAATGTCTCACTAATGGATAATAATGTTTAGGACTGATGAGGCCAAGAAAGGCACTTGGTGCTTGTAAAACCATGTTTTTGAGTTCTTGAACACTTTGACAGGTTTTATGGTGTCATGCTTGTGCTAGAAATATGTGTTCTGCACAGGATAGAACTGCTCTTATATTTATGGTTAAATTATGATTACCAGCATTTATCAGACCTAAAGATCCAGTCAGATTCTCATCTCCATATCTTAACTCTAATTTTTTAGCAGCCATTACTCCAGTCTTCATTGTCACATGATCCACCAGAAAACATAAAGAGAAAACTATTTTTTTTTTTTCAACAAACAAGTCCTGGTAGTTCAGAAATGTCTCAGTCTTATAAGGTGTCAGAACTCTTGAATACAATGATGTGGTTTGTTGTTGAAAAACTCAGACATATGAACACTGCAGCTTTAGAAGCTGTATGTACTTTCTCATTAAACTCGCTAAGCCTAAATAGGCCTATTGTATGAGAAATAGTGTCTCAGTCACTAATAGGCTAATAAAGCCCATTTTCATGCATTCTTATGACTAATAAGAAAACATGCGCAATACCTTTCCTTTCAGCATGGAGAGGTCGTCTGGTCCAATAATGTGCAGATCTTCAGTGGACTGGTCATTCTGTAAAAGACAGAAAACAGAAAACACACAGACAGACGTTAAAAGCCCCCTGCTGTGGTCCTGCCAGCACATATGATCTTACAGTCTCTATAGACATGACACAATACTGTACACCCAACAGAAGCTGCTTTTGTTTGCTGAGACAGTTGGGTTGTGTCCTCTTCTCAGGGTCAAGTTGAACTTTTGTCAAGGGGTGAAGTGGCTCTTCTGTGCTTGAGAAGAACGTTCTGGGTTGGTTGTGTTCAGACAGGAAGCGGGTGCACTGGCTGATGAACTGGAGGCTCCTTAGGGGCCCATGAGTTACAGCAAAACACAGACTATGAAGACCCACCCAGCCATGACAGAACAACTTGACCTTTACTTTATCCTTAGAGTGGATTCTCTCTGTGTATTTCAATTACAGATAAATATATATTGTGATAAAAGGGGTTTTCACACTTGAAATAGTTAACCCTGGGTCATTCTAAACACCGGATAAACGGAATCCTCGGTTATCTTCCTTCACGTTTCAAATTGTTCATAATTTGCAAGGGGTTAACAATTAATCCTGGGCATTCATAAACTGACATTTCAAATTGTAGGCCTACATTCCTAAACCCTGGGTTAACGTTCTTATTTGTGGTGTCAGTGTCATTGATTGGCTCTTCATATAAAGGCAGCACGTGACGTGACCTGTTTACATAGCTCTAGCTTTGCGCATCCTCGTATTGCCGACTGTACTATCGAGTTTATACCGAATGGACATTTCGGAATAAAACGGTCTCTTCTTCACTCAAATTGCTACCTTTTCTGTCAGCATTTGACATTTTCCTCTCAAACGCTGAATTTACTTTTTTTTTATACAATGGGCAGTGTTTCCATGACTGTTCAAAGTAGGCAAAAATGCGTAGCTTACGCGATGGGTTGTTTGTTGCTAAGCTTCTAGCCATGCACGGCGCCAGAATTTTTTCAGTACCGGTGCTATAATAATCGACATTCATGACATCAGAGTTACTTCATAAAGAAATTGTCAGCAAGGTCTCGAGATGCGTTTTTTAAAAGTTGAACTGATTTTAACTTGAGCGCCGCGTTTTTAGAACGACATGTCATGCGCGAGATTTTGCACGTCCGTCTAGCCCGTGTCTACTTACAAAAACAATGGAAAAGTAGTGCATTGGAATGGAAAAAAGCATTCTGTGTGAACGGCCCCTTAGGAAAGTACGCTGACAAGACGCGGAGGTTACTAGCGTCGAAGAGGGCAGTCCACTGGTGACTGGCTCAAATCAGTCGGCGTGATAGCTATGCTAGTACTGGCTGGGGCTGCACCTGTGGAGCAACAGCAGCAACAAACTACTCCTACTCTCTCTTACCCCCTTTCCACCAGCACGAACCAGGTGCTAGTTCAGAGCTAGTGCTAGTGCCAGTTTGGAGTTGGTTCAACTGACGAGCCTTCTAAGAACCAGTTTGCCTTTCCACAGGCTAGAGAGCCACCACAGAGCCAGGTCTTGCATCACTGTATACGTCTCATATTTCACAGCAAAGTTAGCGCCGCAGCACCAAACACAAATAGAGTGCCCCAGGGATGACGCGTTTTTGTAGGCCAACCCGGAAGTTAGCGGCGCACGGGTTCCCTCGGTTGAAAGCCTATGCATTTTCCCATAGACTTTTGGAACATCGCAGAAAATAAGCTTTGTGTTTAACAAAGGGTTATGACACTTACACGTTTTGTCTATGAAGATAATCTTTAGAAGTGAACACAACATTAATAGATTTTGAAGCCTAGATAAAGTCGTCAGATATAAAAGGCTAACAGTAGGCTATAAACGGACTACAGCACACCATGGTCGCGGATTAACGTCACCACCACCAAGCTTCCTCAAACTTTATTTAGAAAACAATTATTTATAAACATGCTCGCTGATTATGATCTGTGCTGTTATAAATACTTATCCACGTTTTCATGAGAAATGCTGTCCAAATGTTCAGTTTTTAATGATGACGTCTAAAGTCCCCGCCAAAGGAAGTAGTCCCTTTTAGCAATTTGTTAGCAACCGCCGATTTTAAGACACAGTAAAAGTTTAAAAAAATCACAAGCGGGTTATAACTGGTGTGTTTTATGTCATAGATCAAAATGTGAAAGTATTTAGAGGCTTTGTTAACCACAGACCTTATTTCAGGCGATTTAGCAAAAACCCATTCAAAAAACCCATAGACTTTACGGCGTTGGAACCGGAAGTTCTAAAATGCTAACTCGCTTCCGGGTTTTGCCTACAAAAATGCATCATCCCTGAGGCACTCTATACACCAGGCTCGTTTGAGATGCATTGTCTTCTCGCAAAGCGATCGGCACATGACATCAAAGCTCCGCGAGAACGATTCAAAAGTACAAGGAGTCTTATGCTCTACAAACGCTCCCGCGGACCCGCCGAATTGGTCTGCGCTGCTCCGATGCATCTCGAACAAGCCTTCTATCAACAATCGCGGATGTTTCACTACTGTTTTTTACGAACCTACATCGGCATCCAAACACGGCTCGCCGTAATTTGTATATAGACGGAGATTACGATCGAGCTGCTATTAGCTCGATTAGCTGCTATTTCAAAAATGGCGGTCACAAGTTTCTTGTTGGTCACGGTAACCCCGCCCCCAGTTCCTGACGCAAGCGGTTCTTACTTCTAGCCCAGCAATGTTTTGGTGCTACTTACGAACCACTTTTTCTGGTTCGGAGCTGGTGCTTTGTGTGTCGAAAGACAAAGAACTGATTTGAAACTAGGCTCTGGCTCTGAACCAGCACTCAAACTGCCTTGGTGGAAAAGGGGTATCTTTGGCCCCCTCAGTAGTGATGGCCAAATGAAGCCTCATGAAGCACTGAGGCTTTTCCCTCATTGTTTCAGGAAAAGATTCAATGCTTTGAGAGTGTCGAAAACAGCGCCATCTGGTGTTTAGTAAAAAATAAAACAGCTAAAACCCTGTGAAAGAAGCTTCGTCGGATGAAGCGAGACAGCCGCCACCACACATTTCATAGATAGTTTCATGTTAAACAGGGGCTATTCAAATTTCTGATGGGGCTATAGCCCCCCCAGCCCCTGTGACGGTGTAGCGCCGTCACTGCGTCTAGCTGTAACATTCGAACACTGCATAGTTTCACACTGTACAAGTTTGGCACTGCAATGCGGGGTAACACTGCAAAAGTGGTTAACCCTGGGTAAAAAGCAGTGCTAACACAGTTTCTAAAGTGTGAAACGTTCCTTTACCCTGGTTAGGTGTTTAGAATGACGATAACCTGGGGTTTAACCCTAATAGGGCTTTTCACACCTGAAATAGTTAACCCTGGGTCATTCTAAACCCCTGGTAAACGGAATCCAGGGTTATCTTTATTCACGTTTCACACTGCTCATACTATACCCGGGTTTGACAGTTAATCCTGGGTATTCATATACTACCGTTTCACACTGCACATTTTCCTGAACCCCGGGTTAAAGTCCTTATCTGCATATTTGCGGAGTCAGTGTCACTGACTAGACAAATGCAGCACGTGATCTGTTTAAGGCTCATTGTGTGTCCTCATATTACGCATTGCCAGGCACGTGCACAGGTAGGGCTCAACCTGTGCAGAGCACATGCCCTTTTTGTCCTTACACTCCGAAGTGCCCTTTTTTTTTTTGAGGTGTTTTATTTTATTTATTTATTTTCTTGAATAAATCAATGAATTTTCTTGAAAAAAAAAATCAATAAATGTACAAATATATTTAGCCTAATAAAGGTATTAAAAAGAGCTTGTGACAAAATCAAAATCTTTTTGGATCCGCTCAAACTGTCAGTCAAACCTCTTAACTCCCGCCCCCTGAGTGCAGCGAACTGAAGTTCCACAGCAGTCAGAGCAGCTGACGGTAAATAAATATCTTGTTGTTTGAATAAGTAGGCTACAACGTTGTCTTTACGAAAGAAACATTAGTATGTCTATAAAGTTTCATATTTTATGCATTTGAGGCCTGAGACCGGCGGCGGAGAGAGAGATAGGGGGCTAGCATTTGCCATCTAAGTCATAGCCAATACCAATAGCCTACAAATAGCCTTAAATAGCCTGTGCATACAGTACAGTAGTATTACATCTTTAATAAATTGAGATTTTGGCCAAACGTATTTTACCACAGGAAAAATTGAGCGCTCATAACCTATTGATGACGACGTAACACGTAACGTTAGCCTAATGTGATGCCATCGTTTTAATGACGGACAAATTGCACATTTGCACATATTCGCTGGTCAAAAACCCGGCGTAACTGCATTTGAGTTTGACAAAAAAGCGACTGAGTGATCCCCATCGTCAGCTAGGTAAAATATATTTCTAAGGAATTTCTTCTTTGATTTATGATGGCTATCTGCATACACTTAATTCATTAACATTTAATCGTATTATATATGGTCACACAGTATGGTTAATGTTTACGATGTTAATATGTATTTGCTCGCTAGATAATGTTTTTAATCTAGTATTGTATACTCCCCGCTCTTCACATGTATAAACATAGTAAAACATGGTTTTACTACAGTAATGTTGCAGGAACTAAAACACATTACAGAATCATCAGGTCACTGTGCTTCTTTATATTTTATAATGCAGAATGTAATGTGTGTGTATTAATGTGTTGAGAGGGACATCCCTGGATCACAGTGAAGTCAAACATCTTCAAACACATGGCTCACAGAAGATTGCTGTTGTAATTATTTTTAAAGAAGCCCTGAAACCCTGTATATATATATATATATATATATATATATATATATATATATATATATATATATATATATATATATATCGTGCCCTTTTTTTCAGTTTCAGCACATGCCCCTCAAAAGGTCTGTGCACGGCCCTGCGCATTGCTGACTGTAATATAACGTTTTTTTCTGAATGAACTTTTCGAACTATAAAGGTAAGAATGACGGTTTCTTCTTCACTTCAATTGTCGCATTTTCCATTGCCATTTGATATTTTTCCTATCATACGCAGAAACGACTGTTTACATGTTTCCGTGACTGCCCAAAACGCGTGAATAAGGCACGCGATTGGTTGTCGGTTGCTAAGCATTGTAACATTCTAACACCGCATCGTTTCACACTGTACAAGTTTGGCACCGCAATGCGGAGTTAAAAGGTGCAGTATTTAATAATTTTGTCCGCTAGAGGTCGCTAGAGGCCTATTCAAAACAAAGGCGTAGCTTGATGACGGCAAGTTTGAGTGCGGAATCTTGGGACATGTGGTCTCCACCTCAACAGACAGTGCAATAGGACTTGGGAAGAAAACATGTTCATGGATGCGATTATTAACGTTACTGTAGCATGAAGCAGAGCAGGACCGCTGAAGGGATTGCGCAACACACACCTCACGAGCAGCAGAACTTTTATTATGCCACAATCACCGGCGCTGCTTCCGCTTTTCCGGTCATGAGTATGAGGTAACACAGCTCTGTTTATCATATTAGATACATTTGAGTGTGTTCGCTCAGTGGCTGCTGCGAGACACTTGTTTGAGACACACTGCAGTAAGATAGAATGATTTTAGAATATCATATTAAATGCTGGATGACTTGTGCTGATAAATGGCATGCAATTAATTTTAAAACATATTGTATGATGGAGAAAATGGTGTATTACTGTTACTATGACTCCTCACGTCCCGGAGTCTTGGTTAAAATTACAATTTTCTCACGATTTACAAATAGTTGTAAACATCTGGGATATTGTAAGTACTCAAGTGAACAAAATATATAACACTGGCCTAGTGGTTTTTGGATATTTTACTGCAAAAATATTTTCACCGCAAAATATTTCATAACCCTGGGTAAAAAGCGGTGCTAAACCCGTATCTAAATTACAAGTGTGAAACGCTCCTTTACACGGGGTTAAAAGCGGTGTTTAGAATGACGATAAGCCCTAAGATGTAATAAAATACATATTTCATTACTGAAGCAGTACATTTGGATTTCTCTAACGTGGTGGAAAAAATGTCATTGTGTGGACATTTTTGTCAGTTTGATCAAATAATGAGTCAAGAAGGTGACGTTAAAATCTCTGATATTGTGCCTGACATTACTTAATAATACAGATTTTTACACACACACACACACCCACACACACACACACACACACACACACACACACACACACACACACACACACACACAGAAAGAAATAATGAAGAATTTGTCGCAGCTCTGTCTATTGTACAGTTTGGCAATTGTAGATACATACAGTGAGTATTGCATACAGCAGAAATAGAGCATCATGGAAAGATGCTATTCTGACAACATGCTTTCTGAATAACATGTACACGGTATTAGAGCGCCCTCTGCTGATTACAGCTGATGACTGCCACTTGAACTCATTTACAAAGCATTTACAAAAGATAATGGCAGAAGCTATTTGAACCAGATGCCATTTAGGCTACACTACGTGCAAATAGCAATATTTTGTTTGCACTAAGTGTATAATAATTAGATGCTGTTTGCACTAAGTGTAATTAGTGTTAGATGCTCTTTATACTCTACTCAAATAGCCTACTCTTTGCACCTCAGTGTATTGTAGTACATTGTAAAACAGTATGCAATCACATATTCAGTTTATATTTGTTAAAATCATAAATAAACGTTGTCTTATTAGGACCTTACTTGTCTTTGTCCCTATAAAGCCCTCTCCTACACCTACTCCTACCCATAACCTCATTGAACCTGCTGATCAGTAAAGGTGTGCTTTAAGGTCCAGGAAGGGACAGTTATATATGGTTATATATGGATAATACTTTGAAAGGCTATATGTTCAGCTGTATGCATACACTAGGATTCATGTATTATTCAGGCTTGAAAGGTTAGTTCACCCAAAAATGAAAATTCTGTCATCATTTACTCACCCTCATGCCAAATCCATAAGACTTTATTCACTTATATGTGAATAAAAGCCTAAATGAAATCTGTTCATCATATAAAGCGATCGAGTCTTTTCAGAAAATTTGGACTTAACTGCTCAATTCATGTGAATTAGTTTTATGATGTCTTTATGAACTTTTTGAAGCGTCAAAGTGGTATTTGCGTAGCTGTCAATGGAGGGACAAAAATTGCCCAGATTTTATTAAAAATATCTTCACTTGTGTTCAGAAGATGAGGGTGAGTAATTAATGACAATTTTCATTTTGGGGTCAACTAACCCTTAATATGAGCTGCATGCGTCATGTCAAATCAACGCTAGAACACCACATCAAGTTTCACTGAGAAACATGATAGATCACTCTGCTATTAAACAGAAATAGTTAATGGCTATTATGCATATGATTTTTCTCCTCACCAGATAGCTCTTGAAGCGGATGAACTCTACTCTGGTGGTCAGTCTTCTGTTGGCGCTGCGACTCTGAGCTTTGATCGACTCCACCAGGTCAGAACAGAACTTGTATCCTCCCTTCAGAACACACAGAACCATCAAGTCATGATGTCCGATGTCTTCAAGGATGTCTCTGGCCAGACACTCAATCCTACAAATCACATTAGATCACAATGTCAGGAACTGTGTGTGTGAGGCGGTCATGTGATTCCATAAATTAGATTTAATGGTCACATGAAGTTAATGTGCAAAGTTGTAGATCAACCCAAATTTCTTTGGAATGTGATTTGGAGCTCAGAAAGCACACTATATATGTTTTTACATATATTCATATTCATTCACTTCAATCTAGAATTAAACCCAGATATTTAACAGCATTTAGCAACATTATTTATGATTTTCAATGCAAAATGACAGACATATTTAAGTAAAAAAAAAATAATTAGTAATTAGAAGTAGTTTAAAATTACAATGAGATCTCATTAATTATTAATAGATTTTTCTCCTGAGAAAAAGATGCCAGTAATTTTAAAAATCTCAGTCAGAAAAGTTCTCACATTAATTTTATAGCTCTGTACTCTTACTGTATGACAACTATTTGTTTCTATTTTCTATTTTATGAGAAACACTGGTAACATTTACAATAAGGTTTCATTTGTCACCATTAGTAACTACTGTATAGTTAACAGGAACTAACCATGAACAATACTTCTACAGCATTTATTCATCTTAGTCAATTTACTAATATATTTTTTAAAATCCAAAGTTGTTTGTTAACACTTGTACTGTGAACTAACATGAACAAATGAGCAATTTTTACTAATGTTAACAATAAAAGATTAATGAATGCTTTAAAAATATATTGCTCATTGTTACTTAATGTTAACAAATGAGACCTTATTGTAAAGTGTTAACGAAGCATCTGAAACAATACTGATCCTAATAAAGCGACTGCAAATTCCATCAGGTTTCCTGAACAGTGTAAACAACCTGTGAGAAATGTAACAGTTTTTCAGGGAATAACTCTAAAACTATATATGTGTGAGATAAGAGACAAAGTAATAGAGCATGAGAGTGAATTAAATTTTACCCATTTTCATAAACCCTCCCATATAGTTTTTAATTTACCGCAAATAATCTGTGTCCAGTAGAGTGTGTTTACCTGTTCATAATGACTCCATGAGGGATGTACACACACTCCAGATCACCCTGGTAATGCTCAGGATAATTAAACAGCTCCAAACTGTAACCTAACCAGCCATCTTTAATCTATATCAGCAATCATAGAATAGAATATAAAACAGTTCATAGTAAGGTTTACTGTAAGTAGAAATGACAAGATGCAAAAAAAAAAAAAAAAAAAACGACTTAAGACTTAAGAATGCAACATGATCAAGCCGTCTTGTCATTTCAGTTGCAGTTGTAATGAATAAAATTGAATAAAATCAGGCATATTTACCACAACGCCTGGTTCTTTTCTCTGGTCAGCTGCCATGTCAGTGGTCATATGTGCAAGAGTGCATTAAACCGATGCTTCCTGAGAGAGGACGAGATGTTTGTGCACCCACCCACTTTACATGACTGAACACAGTGGGATGTGTTTTACATGTTTTCATTATCAAAAGATGGCAATTCCTTTTTGATAGACGTGGATATCGACATAGTTTTGTTAAAAATATTTCGAATTTATGAATGGTGTTTTGTTCTTTCACATGAGTCACATTAGATGTTTAACTCAAGTCATGTTGCTCATAACTGGAGAACGGATACATTCAGCACAACAGAATCTCATTCACGATAGACTTATTGCTCCTCTGAATTTGGACACACAGATAATCTTAACAAATAACTGTCAGCGAGTCTAAGTGTTATATTGTTTGTAGAATATAGAATAACACAAAACAACATCAATGACTAGTTTCACAATGATTTTTCAATAATTACTGTATTCTGCAAGAGAAAAATGTAGGTTCAAAAACGTTCAAAAGTTCAAGTTTTATTATTATTAATACTTTTATTCAGCAGATTCTGGTTCCATTAGATTCTATGTTTTCTTTTATTTAAAATAATATAATTAACATAATTAATATAATTAACATTAAATAAATTAAAATCTAAACTATATTAAATTAGAAAACAGTTATTTTAATGGGGACCTATTATGCAAAATTCACTTTTATAAGTTGTTTGAACACAGATGTGTGTCCACAGTGTGTGTAAACAACCAGCCTATGATGGTAAAAATCCACTCACTCCTTTTTTATAATCCCCATAAACATTCTCTCCAAACGCACAGTTCCAGATTTTCCCCAACTCTTACATTAGACTAACTACATAAATTTATTCACTAACCATCCAGAAACATCCAGTTTCATTCTAAAAGTTGTAACTTCTTCCTGAGTCTCTCCATCAGTGTCGACTCCGGTTTGAACAATGTAAGGCTGAACACCGTTACTGACAATCCTCATTTTGGCTGTGTGAGATTCTCCAGCTTTGTTGTTGTTGAGCAACCGAAGCGTGTGCTGTTAAAGCTCCACCCTCTTCTGGAAAGTGGTCGGGAGCAGTAGCTCATTTGCATTTAAAGGGACACACACAAAAATGGTGTATTTTTGCTCACACCCAAACAGGGGCAAATTCGACAAGCTATAATAAATGATCTGTGGGGTATTTTGAGCTGAAACTTCACAGACACATTCTGGGGACACCAGAGACTTATATTACATCTTGTGAAAAGGGGCATAATAGGACAGATTTAAATAATATAATAATCTTTCACAATATTTCTATTTTTACTGTATTTTTGATAAAATGAATGCAGCCTTTGTGAGCATAGTTTTAATAAAATATTAAGATATTATTTTTTGGAATAATGCTCACTGATGAATCATGAACCAGGAACATGTACAGTATGTTAAGAAAGTAAACAGGGATTATTTTTAATTCATGTTGACTTTAAAGGGATGAAATTGCTCAGAGACATTTCAGTTAATCTAAAATGATCTTTATTGCACTCAGATGTATTGCTGTAAAACTCTACTGAAGCCTTTCAAACTAACCTTGAAGTAGGCCTACCATAGAAGAGGACGAGCAAAGACAAATGTTTCAAATGTTGTTCTTGGATATTAGCTGAACTTAGGGCCACTAGCTAGCATCACGCTCAGTTATTAGCAATGTAGATGGTTTTGTGTCGCTCAATCAGGTCAATATCTCTTTCCAGCTGCTTCATTTCCTGCTCCAGACGCTCCTTCCTGTATTTTTTGGGAGCTGTGTCTGTGACAACAGAGAGACCCTGGTACTGATGATGAAGGTCATCCCAGTTCTTCTTCAGAGCCTGCCAAAAGTCAAGTCATCAGACATATCTTTTAATATATATATATATATATATATATATATAAAAACATTGTGTAATTATTATACACTACCATTCTGGGATCAAGTTTTATTCAGCAAGGACACATTAAATTGGTGAAAAATGGTGAAAATCAAATTTTTTAATCATCAGACATTAAAATATATATGCTTTCCCTTATAAATTCATTTACATTTGTGCTTAAAATCTTAATGTATAAAAAAAGGCCTTTTTAATTTGATTATATTTACTCATACAGCAGATGATTTTATCCAACACAGCTGGAAAAAAACTGAGGAACAACTACAGTACAAACAAGTTCAGCAGCGCAAAGCTCTCGAAGACATCGTACGTGCCTTCCATCAGAACACAGGATGTTAACAATTAGAGACTGTTTCGTTCAGAGTACATTTGTATTTGTTTACCTGTAGGATATTGCGTCGTTCTTCACCCGAGAGTTGTTTCATGGCTCCCTCTCTCATACGCTCCTTGACATAGTTGTCATATTCCTCTTGAGCTTTCTTGACTTCCTCTCTGCGCTGGAGCAGGTACTCTGGAGTTTGACCATAGTCCTGAGAACATGCATACAACACATGCCTGAGGCTTTTCTTACTATTTTTGCAGCAAGTATGCATGAAATACAAACCCGATTCCAAAAAAGTTGGGACACTGTACAAATTGTGAATAAAAACAGAATGCAATGATGTGGAAGTTTCAAATTTCAATATTTTATTCAGAATACAACATAGATGACATATCAAATGTTTAAACTGAGAAAATGTATCATTTTAAGGGAAAAATAAGTTGATTTTAAATTTCATGGCATCAACACATCTCAACAAAGTTGGGACAAGGCCATGTTTACCACTATGTGGCATCCCCTCTTCTTTTTATAACAGTCTGCAAACGTCTGGGGACTGAGGAGACAAGTTGCTCAAGTTTAGGAATAGGAATGTTGTCCCATTCTTGTCTAATACAGACTTCTAGTTGCTCAACTGTCTTAGGTCTTCTTTGTCGCATCTTCCTCTTTATGATGCGCCAAATGTTTTCTGTGGGTGAAAGATCTGGACTGCAGGCTGGCCATTTCAGTACCCAGATCCTTCTTCTACACAGCCATGATGTTGTAATTGATGCAGTATGTGGTCTGGCATTGTCATGTTGGAAAATGCAAGGTCTTCCCTGAAAGAGACGATGTCTGGATGGGAGCATATGTTGTTCTAGAACTTGGATATACCTTTCAGCATTGATGGTGCCTTTCCAGATGTGTAAGCTGCCCATGCCACACGCACTCATGCAACCCCATACCATCAGAGATGCAGGCTTCTGAACTGAGCGTTGATAACAACTTGGGTTGTCCTTGTCCTCTTTAGTCCGGATGACATGGCGTCCCAGTTTTCCAAAAACAACTTCAAATTTTGATTCGTCTGACCACAGAACAGTTTTCCACTTTGCCACAGTCCATTTTAAATGAGCCTTGGCCCAAAGAAAACGCCTGCGCTTCTGGATTATGTTTAGATATGGCTTCTTTTTTGACCTATAGAGTTTTAGCCGGCAACGGCGAATGGCACGGTGGATTGTGTTCACCGACAATGTTTTCTGGAAGTATTCCTGAGCCCATGTTGTGATTTCCATTACAGTAGCATTCCTGTATGTGATGCAGTGCCGTCTAAGGGCCCGAAGATCACGGGCATCCAGTATGGTTTTCCGGCCTTGACCCTTACGCACAGAGATTGTTCCAGATTCTCTGAATCTTTGGATGATATTATGCACTGTAGATGATGATAGATTCAAACTCTTTGCAATTTTTCTCTGAGAAACTCCTTTCTGATATTGCTCCACTATTTTTCGCCGCAGCATTGGGGGAATTGGTGATCCTCTGCCCATCTTGACTTCTGAGAGACACTTCCACTCTGAGAGGCTCTTTTTATACCCAATCATGTTGCCAATTGACCTAATAAGTTGCAAATTGGTCCTCCAGCTGTTCCTTATATATACATTTAACTTTTCCGGCCTCCTGTCCCAACTTTTTTGGAATGTGTAGCTCTCATGAAATCCAAAATGAGCCAATATTTGGCATGACATTTCAAAATGTCTCACTTTCAACATTTGATATGTTATCTATATTCTATTGTGAATAAAATATAAGTTTATGAGATTTGTAAATTATTGCATTCCTTTTTTATTCACAATTTGTACAGTGTCCCAAATTTTTTGGAATCGGGTTTGTACAAGAGCAACTAAAACATGAAACTCAACATCACATCACTCTTCTCACCTTCTTCTTTATGAATTTGGGGATGAGACCAGAGTTCTCGAGCGGTTGTTTGTCCCCCTTCTTGGTATCAGCATACGCTGGCAGCACTTTCTTTGGGACCGCCATGATGTTCTCAACAGCGTTGGTCTTAATAAAGTTCTTGTTGGTGTGGAGACCCATGAGCGGCTTCTCTGTTCTTGCTGGTACTGGTGGTTTACTACGAAGCTCATCATCTTCATATTTAAATGGTTTCTCTGAAATGGTACAAATAAATGATCCAAGCAAAGCTTTAGTGGTCTGCACATAAAATTGTCATATTATGATTGTAATGAAAATATATTTATCTGTATTTTAAAAGGTCAATATTATACTGTATATTGAATGCTCAAAATTTCTTAAACAGCAAATGCAGGACATGTACTCTCGGGGAGTTTAGGTTCCTTGGAGTGTTTCAGTAGATAGTTTGTTGGCAACGGTACGTCCACTTTTGCTGGTCCCAGAGTTTTATTGGGGGATTTGTTCACCACTTTCTCCAGCTTCACCTGCTCTCTGAACTTTGACATGTACCTGAAAATTAAGATATTAATGGATGAATCTCACAAAATATGTCTCTGTCTTTCATCCCAAAAATCAATAGGATTTTTTTTTTTTAAATTTTGACATCAAGTTCAATTAAATAGATGTCCTACTAATTTTTTCTCTGTAAACTGACAACAGTTTTTACATATAAGTTTGTTTAATGCATAATTCTCAATGAAGATTCACATTACATTCTCATTAAAAGGGAGTTAAAGCAAGTAGAACAAATTCTGGTACAAAAACCTTACCATTTAAATATATTAGTTTTAATATATAACACATTATAGTTATGAGACCTGGTGGGTATCAATGAAAAATGTGTCATTACATGTTACACTGTAGATAGATAGATAGATAGATAGATAGATAGATAGATAGATAGATAGATGATAGACAGACAGACAGACAGACAGATAGATAGATAGATAGATAGATAGATAGATAGATAGATAGATAGATAGATGATAAGACAGGCAGACAGACAGACAGACAGATAGATAGATAGATAGATAGATGATAGACAGACAGACAGACAGATAGATAGATAGATAGATAGATAGATAGATAGATAGATAGATAGATAGATAGATGATAAGACAGACAGACAGACAGACAGACAGACAGATAGATAGATAGATAGATAGATGATAGACAGACAGACAGACAGATAGATAGATAGATAGATAGATAGATAGATAGATAGATAGATAGATAGATAGATAGATAGATAGATAGATAGATAGATAGATAGAACACTCCATAATATCATCTTATTGCGGTATTTTATCTTAAAGCAGTCTGAAACTCTACCTGGGCGCTTTCTTGGCTTTTTCTTCCTCTCTGGGAATAAGGTTATAGATGCTCTCTGGAGGATAGATGGTGTCGCTCATGATGTCTGATGTTAGAGACAAAAATGACAGGAAACAGAAAGAAAAACTCCCGCTGTTTGCAGATTGTTTTATAAGCGTAATGGCCGACAGAATCGGTGTTGTTTAACAAACGTCTCTATGACAACCACTGCCAAGCAACATTAAACCTTTCCCTTTGTTTTATTTTCTCTCGCATTAGTCACAAAAGATTCATAGTTTCAGTTGCTTAAACGTACAACTTTAACAAACAAAACTTTATCACACATGCTAAAGATTTGGTTTTAGTATTATCATTTGAAAGTGACGGTACTAATGATAGCCGTATGATGAATTCTCAGTAAGTAAACGGAAAATGTCCTTTTGCAGTTGCCGTACTGACGCGGTTTGTTTACATGGTGGCACACACTATGTACGCACGTGAAAGTGAGATTATAGGCTAATAGTAAGATAAACGCTGTGCTTTAGGTAAACCTTACTTTTTATACTCATATTATACTCATATTGCCATATATGTGTGTAAATCT
This sequence comes from Ancherythroculter nigrocauda, assembly GCA_036281575.1. Taxonomy (NCBI): domain Eukaryota; kingdom Metazoa; phylum Chordata; class Actinopteri; order Cypriniformes; family Xenocyprididae; genus Ancherythroculter; species Ancherythroculter nigrocauda. The sequence goes on from VTFQ01000836.1 coordinate 77,577, forward strand.
ATTATACGTAATCATGTACTCCGATCAGAAAACATTAACTTGCAAACTTAATGTTCTGCGGAGAGACAGACTGCCAGATAGACAGTACAGTCTGTAACGTTAGTTATTTTTCCTCTGCATTTTAAGGTAAATGTCATTTTTGAAAATATATTACGGTTATATAATTGCCATACATAGTCTTCATTAAAATCCCATATTTACTTGAAATTGATGAAAACTAAATCGCTTTTTCATGTTGCACTCGTTTCATGTTTGAGTCCAGTCAAATAATGATGAAGAAAGTGGCGTAGCGCAAAATGTATACAGTTTAAACGTCACAAATCTTGCTAGGTGAGTAAAAAAAGTACAAAAAAAAAAAAAAAAAGATCCGCACACGTGTATCCAAAATCATATGGCACTGATGAAGAGTTGATCTCGAAAACATTTTGCGCTGCACTTTGCACTTTATAGCAAGTAGTTTTGTGGCCTCTACTGAAGCATAACGACCTGGACAGCCAAAAAATGAAAACATAAAAACATTATTAGCCTTTTTCTTTGATTGCTAAAATCTGTTATGTGAACTCATGACTAAATAGATTTAAATTGCACACCACCTCAGTGCTTAAAGTCAGTAGGAAATGAAAATTCATCCTCTTTTCTAAATGCATGTTAATTATTCATTCATGCATATGTTAATTTTTTTGTAATAAAAATATAATTTGATCTTGCAGTGAAACGTTAGACTCTCTGGCGATGTACGGCATGCCAGACTTCTCCAATCAAACATTTAGTCTGATTAAAGCCCCACTCCTGCAAGGCCCACATTTCAAAATTCAATGAGTGGAAACAAGCCTCCCGCCCCACCTTTTCCCTTTCAATAATTTGTTACACACAGATGTACCTAACAATGTGGAAGAAAAGATCTGTCGATTCTTCCATTTCAATGACTTTAAGGCCCTGTCCTAAATGGTACACTACGTGTGCATCTGCCGTGTTGCAGACTCAAAATGACCATGTCCATTAAGTCCACAAGACTCTAGGGTGTCCCATTTGTCATTTTAGGTTTCAGAAGGGCGCTCACAAGCACCACCTTTGCGGCCTATATGCACACTTCTGCCGAGTCCAAACTGAGGCAAGCTACACAGCAGACTATTAAAACAAATCATTACATAAATTAAGATAAAAAAATAAAGGCCGGTTTCACAGACAGGGCTTTAGCCTAAGCCAGGATTAGGCCTTAGTTCAGTTATGGCATTTAAGTAGCTTTAATAAAGATGCCTTAGAAAACAAAAACAACAACAACAACAACAACAACAACAACAACAACAACAACAACAACAAAAAAACAATATTGATGTGCATCCTGATACAAAACAATAGCACTGACATATTTTAAGATATGTCTGTGAAAGCTTAAAGGGTTAGTTCACCCAAAAATGAAAATTATGTCAATAATTACTCACCCTCATGTCATTCCACACCCATAAGACCTTCGTTCATCTTCGATTTAAGATTTTTTATGAAAATTAAGATATTTTTGATGAAATCCGAGAGGTATATGACTCATCCGTAGACAGCAATTTAACCACCACTTTTAAGGTCCAGAAAGTTACTAAAGACATCATTAAAATTGTCAACATGACTACAGTGGGTCAACCTTATGAAGCGACGAGAATACTTTTTGTGTGCAAAAACAAAACAAAAATAATGACTTTATTCAACAATTTCTTCTCTACCCTGTCAGTCTCGTACACAGTTGATGCAGTGAATGTAGTCCAGCGCTTCCTGGTTCTACGTCAGAACGCCGACACATTATTTGCCGGCTCCTGTGTCAGCATCACACGCATGTGTCACATGAGCAGCGTTGGCCAATACTAACCGGTGTTCTGACGTAAAACCTGGAAGCGCTGAACACAGACAGCATATGAGAATGACACAGAAGAGAAGATATTGTTGAATAAAGTCACTATTTTTGTTTTGTTTTTGCACACAAAAAGTATTCTCATCGCTTCATAAAATTAAGGTTGAACCACTGCAGTCATGTGGACCATTTTAACGATGTCTTTAGTACCTTTCTGGACCTTGAAAGTGATGGTTAAATTGGACGCGTCAGATACTTCTCGGATTTCATCAAAAATATCTTAATTTGTGTTCCGAAGATCATATGAACGAAGATCTTACGGGTATGTCACGACATGAGGGTGAGTAATTAATGGCAGAATTTTTATATTTGGGTGAACTAACCCAAAAATAAAAAATGATCAAAACCCTAAGCCTCGTATGTGAAACCATAAGTAAAAGTAATATGTTTGTACATTTTGTATTTTAGCAAATGCTCTATAATTTTACTGTTATATCTACTGACATGATTTTAATTCTGTAATACATTTCTGCTTCCTAGATTATATGATCTTTTTTTTTCAAGATGATCCCTGCAAATTTCTGCCAACTGTTGGCTAAAGTGGGAAAGATGAGGACCCACCTGCTATTTGCCCCATTTGGTTCTTCATACTTCACTACAGCACGGCTATCAAATCAAATCTCTAAACCGCATGGAAGAAACATTCTCCTGATGGGTCCTCCTGGAGCAGGGAAGACCTGCGTAGGGCGGATTGTGGGACAAAGACTAGGTATGCCTGTCATTGATATAGATGACGATGTTCTTGAAAGAACATGGGGAATGAGTGTGGCAGACAAGCTCTCTGAAATCGGTGGAGATGGTTTTATTGAAGAAGAAGGTAAAGCAGTGTGCAGATTCACCGCCACAGGAAGTGTCATCTCACTGACAGGCTCCAATCCACTGCATTCGGACGCCATGTGGCATCTGAAGCGCTCCGGACTGGTCGTGTACCTGGATGTGGACACAGAAGATATCATGCAGAGACTCTCTCGAATGAAGGTGAACAGGATTGTGGGTCAGGATGCTGGGGTTTCAATGAGAGAGATATTACATTACAGGAAGCAGTTTTATGAGAAGTGGCTAGATGCGAGAGTCCTTTGTGGGACAGGAGACTCCGTAGAGGATGTGGCTGATAAAGTCCTGAGGACTCTGGTCAGATATGAGGATTCAGAATCAGAGATGTTTGTTTCAACGAGGAGCCAGATGTCAAGTGAACCCAAGTTCTTCAGTGATGTCGTCATAGAGGGTCTTGCACCAGATGGAGGGCTTTACGTACCAAGAAAAGGTTTCCCCAAACTGGAACCTTCGGAATGGTTGAGGATATCCAGCATGCCATATGCCACAAGAGCTGTGGCCATACTGGAAAACTGTATCCATCCTATGGACGTGTCCCCTGTAGACTTGAGCGCAATGGTGTGTCGCGCTTACGGCCAGAACTTCGGCAATCAATCGATTGTGCCTCTAAAGCACCTCACTGATCATCAGTATCTTCTAGAACTCTTTCACGGCCCCACTGCCTCTTTTAAAGACCTGGCACTGCAGTTAATGCCTCAGCTGTTCGCCCACTGCCTGCCACAGATGTGCAACTACCTGATTCTAGTGGCCACGTCTGGAGATACCGGAAGTGCGGTGCTGAACGGCTTCAGAAATCTTAAAGACAATGACCGGGAGAGGATCGGCGTGCTTGTGTTTTTCCCTGAGAATGGAGTGAGTGAGATTCAGAAGCTACAGATGACAGGATTTCAAGAGGGCAATGCCAAGTCCATCAGTGTCCTGTCCGACTTTGACTTTTGCCAGAGGAGCATTAAACAAATGTTTGGGGACTCAAGCTTGATTGGACATTTAGCTGTGGAATATGCCACAGTTCTAAGCACCGCAAACTCGATAAACTGGGCTCGACTGCTTCCTCAGGTCGTCTATCACTGCTCGGCATACATGGACTTGATTAGAAATGGCATATTGAAGTTTGGAGACCCCATTGACGTGTGCATCCCTACCGGAAACTTTGGCAATGCCATGTCAGCCCTGTATGCCAAACAAATGGGAATCCCCATACGAAAGGTCATCTGTGCGTCCAATCATAACTGCATCATATCGGACTTCATCGCTAGCGGCAAGTATGATCTCCGCAACAGGAAGCTGCTGGTTTCAAACTCTCCTGCCATTGATATCCTGAAGTCTTCCAACCTTGAGAGGTTCATCCATCACGCATCCGGTGGGGATGGAAGTCTCATCAGAGATCTGTTTTTAAATCTAGAAAGAGACCGGTTCTTTAAAGTGTCAGAGACTTTACTGCAGAAGATAAATCTGGAAGTTCAAGCTGGTTGGTGCTCAGAAGATGACTGTTTGAGGGCCATACGAGAGGCGTACGCAACAACAGGCTACATAATGGACACTCACACAGCGATTGGTAAAGTAGTCGCCGATCGTATACATGACAAAACCTGCCCGCTTGTGATATGCTCCACTGCACACCACGGGAAGTTCGCTCCGGCTGTCTTAAAAGCCCTACAGTGTCAAAATATCCCAGAGGATCCTGTTGAGCAGTTGGATAAACTCTGCACCATTGGAGGCCGAGAGCAGATGCATGACGCTCTGCTGAAGTGCACGAGAAACACCGGACATCATCCACATAAAGTATGTCAGGCTGACTATAATAAGCTCACAGATGAAGTAGAAACTATGATACAAGACTCATTTCTGAGAGTACAGTAACACCTGCAGTACCTGAAAATGTCCACTTGATGGCGATGTCTGTCAAGAAACCCCAAGCATTATGGTTCATCAAATCTGAACAACAAGGTGACATTAATGTTATGAGATAGTTCAAATGCTTTTCTTGTTACTCAAGTCCATAAACTAGCCATAATTGTACTTTATCCCAGTCTCTCAGATGTTTTATTAATTTAGTGTTTATATAACAAAATGTTAACTTCATAATAAAAGCCTGTTTTATACCAGGGGCCCATTTCAATAAGGAAGTTCAACCAACTCTGAGTTAAAACTTGAACTCTGAGTTGACTTACCCTGAAATGGGAAACTCTAAGTTTTCAGTTTCAGAACAGCTGAATTGAGTTAGTTGAATCGACTCTGAGTAGGTTGACTCTGAGTTAAGCATGTGCACCACGACTATGAAAAGCTATCATCAATGGAGCTCCGATATTACGATTCACCATGGCAACAGCACGTGACAAAAGGATGTCCGCATACTTCTGAGTTAATGCAAGTTTAATTCTTATCACTGTTATAATATCAAAGGTGAAAACTGGCAGAACGGTAAGTTATTGAACTAATATTCATTTTCATGGTATCCCACATGCAAAAAAAGACGAAAAAAAAAAAAATTAAGTGCATTTTTTCTTTATTTAGCAAATTATGTTCTATTTAACATGTAGGCTAAAATTAGCAGTTATTTGCAATAAGTGTAAATAGTAATTCGATGCTATTTATATTTTATACCGGCAGATACATAGGGGAGAGTGGGGTAAAGTGGGACATTTTTTACATTTGCTCTCCTCTAAGCGAGCTAAAATGATATATCAGTAAAATTTACCCCTTTCCCATTAATTCAGGATGTTTCCTAGCCATGGAAATGATCAGAATGTATTCAGGATGAAGATCCATGAAAATATGATTGTTTTTAAAAAAGTCATCTTGTGTCTCACTTTACCCCAGTTTAGGGGTAAACTGAGACAGACCACAAAAATCAAGGGGGTAAAGTGAACCAGCTGGGGGTAAACTGATCCACTTACTTTTTCCACTGTGAAACTACCATAACAACACTTGTTGTAACCGTTTGAATCCTGACAGCTAGTTTGACAACCACACATTCCAGAACTAATGTCGGACTAGTAACAAAATCATGGGGATTGATCAATTAAGCACTTTTTTTCCTAAACACTTGAAAGTAACTTTGAACAAAATCTAATACAACATAATATAATTCAAAATATTTTAATTAACATTCAAATGACAGATAGAACCAGTTAGATTCGAACACACGCTGGGGGTCAGAACACAGGACCCTTAGGGTGCATTCACACTTGTCATGTTTGGTTCCATTAAAACAAATCCTGGTGCGATTGCTCAGTTAGTGCGGTTCATTTGAACAGATGCGAACGCTGCCTAAAACGAAACCCTAAAAAGAATAGAATCCTCACGCATGTTGGTTTTTCTTGTCATAGTCGCAAGTTTGCCCATCACAGGCATCAGACGCGCGTCTCGTTTGTGTGTGTAACGGATGGATTCCCGCCGCTATTTTGACTACTTTACACATTTTATGAGCTCTTCATGAGTTCCCAGCTGGTCAAAATACCATCACATGCAGGCTACGCACACACAACAAGCGCATACCTCAGCACACAGCATTGTTTTGGATGTTTGTTAAAGGTACAATCTGTAATATTTTTTTCCGCTAGAGGTCACTAAGCCTATTCAAAACAAAGGCGTAGTTTGATGACTCCAAATTTTAGAGCAGAAACTTGGGACATGTGGTCTCCATCTCAATGGACGGTGCAAAAGAATAGGAATTGGAGTCTGGAAGAACTCATGTTCGTGGATGTGATTATTAACGTTACTGTAGAATGAAGCAGAGCAGGAGCGAGTGTTGTGGAGCTGAACGAGGAGCTGGAGCGATTGATCAACACACGCCTCACGAGCAGCAGGACTTTTATTATGACACAGTCGCCGGCGCCGCTTCCACTTTTCCGGTCATGAGTATGAGGTTTACGGGAGCTGTCCTTGACGACAGAACCAGCGGCAGATGGTAAACAGTAATTACGTTCCATAATTAAGTAACACAATCCACCATAAAACATGCAAGAAGTAAATAAGGAACTGCTTGAAGCAAGCTAGTGGTTTGCTGGACGCTAGACACTACTTCCGCATTTGTCCATGACACTGTTGTCATGTGTTTTCTACGTCAGTAAAGGCGGTAACAAAGGGTAACTGACGTCATTGACAGGCGACTGCACTGCCCCGTGTCACTGTTTAGAATGGGAATTTTCTCATGATTTACAAGTAGTTGAAAACATTAGAGATATTGTTAGTAATCAGCTGGACAAAGTATATAACACTAGCCTAGTGGTTTTTGGATATTTTACTGCGAATATCTTACAGATTGTACCTTTAAGTTCCAATTCAAAATAGGCAATACGTCATAAAATCTGACCAATCACGTTGTGAATGTATTGAACGTAATGAACTCAAGGTTCGGTATCTTTTGGTTTGGTGATAAAATTGCCAATCTGAACGCTAATTGGACCAGGACTACATTTTTTTTTTCTTCTTTGGTCCGTACCAAATATAACCAAACGAACTGAACTACAAGTGTGAATGCACCCTTAGAGCCAGCTAGTGTCTGGGGGTCAGAGCAAAGCACAATCAGAACCAGCTAGAACAGCCTGGGACTCAGAACACAGGACTAGACCCACCTGTATTAGAACATCAGCCTACTGTCATACTCTACAACTAGGCCTACTCTACATTCCAGCCCTGAAGGTTACAGGGAAAGATGAGGAGTTGCTCTCTCCATCTCTCCAGGCCTTTTAGGTTGAGGCAGCTTCTTCACCACATCACTTTTAGGAACATGTGCCACATCATTCTCCTTGAGGGGTGTTTTGCCCCAGAGGTTGTCTTCCTGGTGTTTTGCCTTGGCATGATGGCTTTTCTACAATGTTTATGACATTAAAAATAAAACATATGTAATGTAATATTACATTAAAATATGTTTAAGACTAAATTTAACTTGTGCCTCATGTCTCACTTTACCCCAAAGCATTTGTCTCACTTTACCCCACCACTACATTTTAGAAAAAAACAATCTCTCTTAGCAATTCAGGATAATCTTCAGCTTGCATCATCACATGGTTTTATATGTTGGTAGTTCATCAACATGTATGATATAAGTTTTTCTACCTGAATCAGTTTGCTTTGGCACAACAGTTGATTAAGTTGACCGCAAGAAAATTTACTTTTATATGCAAAAAATATATTTTTGTGAAAAAAACAGGCTTAGCACAGCACCATGAGGTCCTCTCCTTCATGGCCAAGGGGAAATGTAAGGGGCTTGCAAACATAATTGTCACATAACCACAAATGTGTTCCTTTGTCGAGATACAGGGGGTGTCTCACATTACCCGATGTCTCACATTACCCCACTCTCCCCTACTATTTGCACCTCAGTATTGTTGTACATTAACAGGATGCAATAATAACAGAGTGTAAACTACTTAAACACTCATTATTACACACTCGTTAGGCCATTTACTTCCACTTTTTCTTCATTTTTATTGAAAAATTGCGGATTTGAACCCTGTCAATCGTGTCACAAGTTTCACAAGTAAATTTGCACTTAGTAATAGACACTCCGAATAATCTTATTTTCCGTTTGCATTAAGATTATTTGTATTACCACACTGGCAGATATTGTAATTTTACTTAAGTAAAATGCACTTAATTTAGATCCCCCCAGGAAACAAGAAAAAAATTCATATTTTCTTATATAGAAAATCCAATTTGATTTAAGTAGTTTTAGATATTTATAGATATATTTGTACTTGAAATAGGACAAAAACACTGTAAGAAAAGTATTTTTGCAGCATGAATGAATGAGTGAACTATGTAAACATCACTTGCACTTTAAAAAGGGGGAGGAGACTGAAGGAAACTGTGGGTTTACCGAAGAAAACCTGCTCCTGACGAGGTTAGGTTCACAGAGTAAGTTACCATGGTAACGGACTCGGAGTATAAGGTACCTCTCTTTCAGAAACAGGCTTGACTTACCCTGCTTTCTCGGGTTTGACATACCTCCCATTCTGAAACAGAAAACCCAGAGTTTCCCTCATTTCAGGGTTAACATACTCAGAGTTCTCACTTAACCTCCTTTCTGAAACGGGCCCCAGCTTGCCAACAGTTAACAGTTACATAATGAAATATTACTTGGTGGAATAATTCTTTGAGTATTATTAATAAATATAATTTATTGATCATTATTATTATTATTTTTTTTATCATGTTGTTGTTGCCATGTATAGATTACTCCTTTAAAGGGATAGTTCACCCCAAATTTGTTGTTAATTTACTCACCTTCAGCCCATCCTAGATGTAGGAGTCCTTTTTTTCTCCAGTAGAACAGTAAAGAAGATTTTTAGCTGAAATCATGGTCCTTGGTGATTCATATAATGCTAGTCAATGGCTACCGTCACTTTGAGAGTCAAAAAACATATACAGGCAAAGCAAAATTAATACCAGTGGCTCTTGACGAATCATTGAGGTCTTATGAAGCGAAACGATCGGTCTGTGCAAGAAACTGAACAGGTAATAATGCTGTAACTAATGTTCATTTTCTTGCACAGACCGATTGTTTTGCATCATAAGACCTCAATGAATCATCAGGAGCCATTTTGTTTTGCCTGTATATGTTTTTTTTTTTTTTTTTTTTTTGAGTCTTAAAGTGACGGTAGCCATTGACTTGCATTATATTTGAGATGGTCCTCACTGCAGAACACAAGATCCAGGGGTCCTCCCACTTTACATATCCCTAAACCTACCCATCTCTGCCCCTGGATCTAAACCTACCCATCAGCACCCCCTGGTTCTAGATCCAACTCCTCCCACTTTACATATACCTTAACCTACCCGACTCCGCCCCCTGGATCTCGAGTGTTCTGCAGTGAGGGGCTACTGTTATATTTTCATTTTTGGGTGAATTATCCCTTTAAGGGTTGAAATACAAATAAATAAATTGACAAGACAAAAAAAGTTTTTCCCTCTTGAAGGGATAGTTTACATACTTTACTCAACCGCATGTTGTTCCAGACATGTATGACTTTCTTCTGTCAAACACAAAAGGAGATATTTTGAGAAATGCAACAGTGTTTTTTTCTCTCCATGCAGTGGAAGTCAATGATAACCAAAACGGTTTGCCTAACCAACATTCTTCACAATATTTTTTTTAGATTCTGCAGAAGAAAGAAACTTATACAGGTTTAGAACGACATGAGGGTAAATAAATGATGACAGAATTTTTATTTTTGGGTCAACTATCCCTTTAACATCAAAACATTCACAGTGAATAAGCTAACAGATCCAGCAATAAAGGTGTTTATATGCACAACTGAATCGAGCACAGACGAAAATGTAGATCTGCTGATCGGGTTTTATTTAAACCGTTTATGACATTTCCCAGATTAAAAAAAAAAAAAAAAACACCTTCTAAGATGCTTATTTACATAACCTTAGAGGTCTTAAGGTCATGCGTGTAAATACACTCATTCACTTAATTCACAAGAAAGCGGGACATCAACATTGAAGGCTTTCAGTTTATTTTGGTTACTTACGTATTCATCCTCTTTTCTCCAAGTGAGGAAAACAAATCATAACAAAGGTGATGATAAAATAGTTTGTATTCAGAGAGGTGCCACAATATGACTGTTCTTGCTGAGTCAGTAAACAGCAATCCCATCATACTCTTGGTCCCATGTGACTTTTTTCATTGCCCATTTTCAGTTCATAGTAACCGTGACCTCCGCCGCTCTGTTCGACACGGGAGAACAAAATACCTTCAAATGCTTTATGTACAAGAAACACTCAGATATTCAGAGACTTAAATGATATTTGAGTAACATTTATACATCAAGCAGACAAGACTGAGATCTCACTCACAAAACTACCGGAAATGAAATGCAAATTGGAACATTCAAGCCGTCAAAAATACTATGCAGATATTTGACCATTTTTAAAAAATAGCTTTTGAGTTGCAAATGGTTTTTCGACATGCGCTATGAATGCATCAAGATTAAACGTGAACATTTCATCCACACAAAATAAAACAGTTCATCGTCAAGAGCTTTTATAGGCAAAAGTTACAACCGATAACTGTTCGTATACAGTACTGTGCAAAACATATAAACATACCGTACGTGACTTAAATAATACAAATGCCAACTAAAGCGAGTTGGCTACTGCTGTGATGTGAAACATTTGCACAATACTGTAATTCATGAGCGTTAAAGGGACGGATATTCTGTCATTTACTCGACCCTTATTGCAAACCTGTATGAGCTGCTCTATGAAACACTGAAGGCTCCAACTCCATTGTATTGAAAGGACAGCATGAGCATTCTGCTAAACATCACTGAAGAAAGAAAGGCATACAGGTTTGGAACAACATGAGGGTCGAGTCAATGTCAGAATTTTCATTTTTGAGTGAACTATCCCTTTAACACAAAAGTGTTTCCTACCCTACTTAATATACTTTTTATGTACAGATTTGTTTTGGCCATGAATTAACAAATGTTCAACAAAGTGTCTGTAAACCCTCAGAGGGGCTTTAGTTTAATACTGAGGTAATGTTGAAATCATACATTTTAATTTCATGCTCCATTACTCGATTCCTAAAGTGGATGGAAAACCGCTATTAGCAGGATGCGAGCGAGTTTGTTTTGTTGACGGTAAAACAACACCGGCTCACACGTGCGCAAATAAAAATAACAGTTATCGTACAGTCGATAATGGATTTCGTGATGCGAGCGTTTTAGATACAAGATTTTAGTCAATCAAACGTAAGCCTTGAATGACTGGTGATATTCACAAGGAGGCTCTTGGAACAGGATTGTTCGCCCCCGTAATAAGGCACAGTGACTAAATCAACATACTGTAGAGTGCTTTACCCAGCACTGTCAGACCATCACTTCAAGGAAACACACGCTGAGAAGTGGGATCAACAGTCTCGTACAACTGTCACGGTCTGTGAGATTAATGAGAATCGTTTTTGCTCCCCTTCTGCTTGATGAAGTTTCTGCAATGAATAAACACCATCTAAATACACACTTGAGGCTACAAGATTTCCAAGACTCGGACACGCTTGAACACTGAAAACAAGTTTTATCGATATCCAAGTGAATGTATTTCATGTGCGACTTTACACTGCAACACCAGACATGAGCACAATTGGACATGAGAAGATCTTTTGAACCACAAATGAAACGTTCTCCCTACAACAACCCCCTTTTGCCCAAAACACCAAATATCTATTTGAATCAAACACTGAATGACCCCTCAAGTCTTGCTGTTTGCACAGCTCTCTGGGATTCAAAGGCCAACGTGCTTGGAAGTCATTTAATATCCCAGCGTCTCATCTGTCAACATGATGGACAGACCAGAGACTCCCAACACCTTCAGAAGCTCATAACTGGCCTGCCAGGGAGAGCGAGACGATGTGGCGCCAGCCAGATGCCACGCCGCGCCGCACGGCCGCGGTCTGTCGAGGGTTGATGGATAGTGAGGAGCACCTGAAGGGGAGCTGAGGCAGGAACACGAGGCAGGGCGGTCTCGGAGTCGGCATGCTACACTGGGAGGGAACTGAAAACTGGAGGGTTCGAATTTATGGGTTGCATATTATGTGGCAAAAGGAGCTGGCTTTGTGCTTGGACATCATGGAACGGGTGGACTAACCCTCCTCTTCGCTTTCCTCCTCTAGCGCCTCCTCGAACACTTGGTCCGGGAGCCGGAAACACTCTTCGAAGAAGTTGACCAGCGATTGGCTGAGGTGCTGCCGTGTTCCCTCGTTGTGAATGAAGTGTCCTTCGTCTGGGTAGATCTGACGAAGGATACAACGACAAGGTAATGAGTTCAATATCACAAAACTCTGAATACCGCTTTCACACTGCATCTTCTGGCGTGAACACAAGTCAGTTTCTCTTTAGGGTTTTATTTAGTGTTTGTGAGAAGAGTCTTTATGCATTTATTTCAGGATAGTTCCAGGGGTCTCAGCGGTTGTTTTCTATTAAAACGAACAGATTATACGAAGGCTTTTTTATACGAAGGTCTTGGAAATGTTTTGCACCCTTGCCTTTGATTTTTGCTATTTTTTTTAACCCTGTAATGCCTGAAAAAACACTTTTTTTAATGGAACAGTTTTTTAAACCTTTAGATATAATCCATCAAGCTTTTATGGTTCATACAGTATTGGCGCATTTCCACTGCGTGGTACGACTCGGCACGGCTCGGCTTGGCTCGCTTTACTTTTCCACAGCAGTTTAGTACCTCTTCAAAGTGGGTGGGATTATAGACTGATCGTTACAGTTGCGCCGCCTCTACTGCTGTGGATCCGCTCCTCGGCTACCAAACGAGAGGAACGTCTGCACCTCGTCTACTGACTATGATACAGCCATTTTGTGTGCATGCGATGGTCGTTTAAAGCAAGTAATTTAAAAAAGTCGCGCAAAAAAATTATACTGCTTTAGCTGTTACCGACTATTTAAATCTAGCGAGTTTGGAGTTTCAAATCCAATAATGCTGGTAGTGACGATTCTCTCTGACCAATCAGTGATCTGCATTGTTTACACGTCACATTTTAGCATCGGTACGAAGCACTTGGAACCTCGAAGCGAGCCGTACCGTGTTGTACCGAGCTGTACCATGCAGTGGAAAAGCGCCATATGCAACCCAGTCTCATTAGAAAAACGTACCTGTGGGAACGTTTTCGCGAGTCGCAAAATACGTACCAATACGTACATATCACTGCATTTTCGATGTGAAATGTCCACTGAGTGGTGCTAAAAGTGTGATCATTTTTTTGCCGGAACAGATAAACGTGAATATGGTACGTTTTTATGACGTTGTTTTTTATACGACAAATCACAGCAGTTGAAATTTGCACTCCATTGTGTTTTAAAAAAATGTACCACCAACACTACACCTAAACCTACCCGATAGTGTTAACAAAAGCAAATGTAACATAAAAACCAGCCATAATCGTGCCGTTTTAGCTTGTTTAGATCTCTTTTTGAGCTCTTTTACCGAGACTCGCCTTTCACGGGATTCATACCCAATGTTTCCGCGTCTTAAGTCCAACTCCATATCAGCTGAGCTACCAAGCAAGCTTGTTTTGTCAGAAAAGCGAAACATATAGGGCTGGTTAAGTGATGCAAAGTCCAAAATATATTTGTTTACAAATCGTGCACTTTGGTAAAAAAAGCATTTTGAAGTCATAACATAAAACATGTGCAAGGAGACGTGAAAACGAGTCTTTATTAATTCATAATCTGACCCCGTAATCATAACTGTGTATGAAAACGATTAAAAGCGTTTGCCGTTTTACTGCATTGGTACGTATTTTGGCGACTCGCAAAAAAGTTCCCACAGGTACGTCTTCCTATGAGACCAGGTTGGCCATATGACATAGTCAGAATATAAGCTCATACTTAAAAGATTAGTTCCCTTTCAAATGACAAATTACCCCAAGCTTTACTCACCCTCAAGCCATCCTAGGTGTATATGACTTTCTTCTTTCTGATGAACACAATCCATATTCTTCAAAAGCTTACGCTGTATGTCCTATGCCTTCCCCATTCAACTTATCGAACTGAGTCTATGCCAGTTTCGTTTTTTCCATAATTTGAATAGGTAAGGCCTAGGACGTACAGGGTACGGAAGGTAGTCTGGCAGAAACTAGATATTTTACTTAATAACTTGTTAAATATGGATTTTTTTTTTTTTTTTTTTTTTACGCAAATGCATCACTTCGCTTCAGAAGAAACCCTCTGGATCCATGTGGAATATGTTTATATGATGGATGGAGACACTGTCTTCAGCTCATACTCGTTTAGTAATGCATAATGCCATTGTAAAGCTCGAATGCGTCAGGATATTTATTATTATTTCTATGATTGTGTTCATCAGAAAGAAGAAAGTCACATACACCTAGGATGACTTGAGGGTGAGTAAATCTTGGGGTAATTTTTATATATTTTTATAAATAAATTTATAAATACATTTTTATATTTTTATAAATCTTTATGCAATTTGGTGCAGTTGCTGATATATTCAGTATACATCCAGTAATTTGATGGACAGTAATTTGAAATTATGACATCTTATTATCTAAATCAATGAGATATATTAACAGTATAGCAGACTACTTGCATAAAATGCTTAGAAAATATCAGTTGTTACTCTGTATCTCCCAGTAACCATCTTGGTAACACTTTAGAATTCCGTTCAGTCATTAATGAATAACTACACAGGAACTAATTAGTAACACACTATTAACATTCTAACTACTATTAACTAAAAAAGAAACTCTGATTAATGAATTAGTAAGTAATAGCACTCAGTTGAATGAGGTAGTTCACTCTTAGCTAATCAGTAACTACTGTTTTTTCCATACCTTCCAGATGACTACTAAGAACTATACAGGTTCATAATTTATGTGACTAATACAAAATGTATAATTAATTCTAGAGTGAAGATCATGGTAACCCACTAGTAATGACTCAAGTATTACCAAATCTTTCAGAAGGAATTAATTATTTGGATCAGTATTCTAAAATGAAGATCACGGTAACCCACTAGTAATGATTTTGGAGTTACTATCCAAAACTCCCAAAAACATCAAAAGTTTACAATGACTTCAGTAATTACTAGAGATTTATCATGCTTTTCACTTTCCAAATAATTAGTAATTTTCTTCTGAAGGATTTGGTAACACTTGAGTCATTACTAGTGGGTTACCATGATCTTCACTTTAGAATTAATTATACATTATGCATTATTCAAAATAATTGTGAACTTGTAGTTCTGTAATTCTCCTCTGGGAGGTATGAAAAAAAAATAGTACTTCTTGATAAGATAATATTGAACTATCACATTCGACTATGAATGTTAATAGTGTGTTACTCATTTTTTTCCTGTGTAGTTATTCATTAATGATGGAACAGTATTCTAAAGTGTTACCACATGAGATGAACATCTGCTGCAAATGCATACTGAACCATGGGTTAGAACCAAACAATCAAACCAAGTTTGAAAACAACTAAGCAACATCCAGAAACTTCTACTGAGATAATACAAACTTTATTGTGAGTGTGTGTGGCAGCCCTGACCCTACCTAATAGATCATAAATTGAGAAGAACAGCTTGACACAGTGACAATCACACACGTCCTGATGAATATCTTCCCTAATTAATTCCACAGTCATTCACCAGCCAGCAATTAATAGCAAATCTATTAGGGAGCAGAAAGTAAAGAGGAAATCTCCTATGTGGGAATATAATGGGATTATTCAGCATGTTAGCGCGTGGCTCATGAGAGTGGCCTGTATAATCTGTTTAAATGAGCTGCATGCATTGAGTGTGTCTAATCCCTCTGCTGGCAGCAGTGCTGGATGATCACAGGGCTCAGTATCCAGTCACCCCAGACCTCACACACCTTTGGCGAACAACACCACAAATGATGCAGGGTGTACAGTTGGCTTCCAGAAGTGAAAACCCCATTCATTTACTCCATAGAGAAATTGATTTTTAACAATAATGTATAAATCTTTCATGACAGTCCTGTCATCGGCTCTGAGGATGTTGTGTGATAATAGGCTTCTGAACAAACCACAAGCGTTTAATTGCAGAATTTCCAGTCCAGAACTACAATACCCATAATCCTGAAGAGAAATCCACCAATTAGAAAAGTCGCTGAGCCACAAACTCCCATAAAGCACTCTGAGTGATTTGATTTGATTGACTGACTGATGATTTGCAAAAATACACTGAATATTTTTTCTTCTACTTCTATAATTATTGTTTTTGATTACATCATTCACAGTGTTTTATCGGATGACAACCTTGTTTTTTCATGCACTTTTTTTTTTTTTTGCTGGTTGGTTTGGTTAATTTAAAATAGAACTAGAAGCATATTGGTAATTCTTTACAATAAGGTCTCATTTGTTAACATTAGTTGATTAGTTAGCTAATGTGAACTAACAATGATCAAAATATTTTTAAAGCAGTTATTAATCTTCGTTAACGTTTAGTGTTGTCAAAAGTACCGACTTTGGTTCCAAGTCTGTACTGAAATTTAAAAATGTGACACTTTGAGCACTGTTGAGCCGATTCGTAAACACCTCTGATTGGTCGTTGTGTTCATGCACTTATCAGATATGTCTGTGATTAGCTACATTGATCAATGCTTCAAAAACGTTGTAAATAGGCATCATCTTTGCTGAGCGCTTACACAGATACACACGGGTCCACTGATAGACGACTGCTTTCAAATGCTCCCGCTTTCAGAATCAAACACTTCCGTGTGCTTTCAAATGCTTCCGTGCATTGATCATTGTAGCCAATCACAGACACATCTGTTGAGCATGTGAACACAATGGCCAATTAGAGGTGTTTACGAAGCCTCTCAACAGCACTCAAAGCGTCACATTTTTAAAATTTCAGATACCAAGTTGGTACTTTTGACAACACTATTAATGTTAGTAAAAATCGAATTTTTCATTATTTGTTCATGTTAGTTCACAGTTTATTAACAAATGTTCAAATAATCATTGACTAAGATGAATAAATGCTGCAGAAGTATTGTTCAATGCTAGTTCATATTATTAACTATTGTTAACAAATTAAACCTTTAAAATGTTCTCTGAAAACCCTGTGTTGAAAAAAGTACTAGGTCTTCTAGAGATAATCACTGTAAATAATTATAAAATAATTATTCCTGACATTAATTATTCATAACAATGCTCATTTTACAGAAATAGTGTTTGGAGAATATTGGGAATTTTCACTTTGCCCTCATCTGCTCGAGTGGTTGCAAAAGTTCAAATATTTCAATGCACCCAGCTGAAATTGTATCTGAAAATTCAGTATATGCATATATACACCAGGGTATATGGATATACCCTGGCCCTAATATCCCAACTGAAGTAATAACTTAGAAACTAAGCAAAGCTGCATAATGACTCTTACCTGCAGAGTGTAATTTGCTCTCTCGCTGATTAGCCTTGAGATGAATTTGGCTGTGTGTTGAAAATGAACTTTTTCTAAAAGGTAAATTAAATGTGTGTCAGTTGACAGTATTCTATCTCTTACAAAGACATTGTAAGAAGTGGAAAAGAAAATGTACCATCTGCTGTTGGATGAATGATTAGAAACTTCTTATCGATGAACTGGGACGCTCTGTATGCAAGGTTGGCCATCTGTGGAAATATTAAAGAGCACATTATGAGTGTTGTCAGTAATGGTGAACACAAAATACTGATTATAATTCAAGGAAATGTACCTCGTATGCTCTCCTATCGGGCTTGGGAGGGCCCAGATATCTCTCTGAGAAAGCTGAAGCTGAAAGCAGGAAATAAGAACAGTAACAGTCAACAGTGACATTTGTCACTGGCAGAGTTCATTTCCGAGCATTTCCTTTGATAAAAATCACTGCACAGCCATTTCACAATAAGCGCTGATGCGCCTGGTGACTTATGAGCAGATTTCTGTGCTGTTGCTGCTGTGAGATGTGAGGTATTGCTTATGATGAACACACACATGCTTCATTTTTCATCCCTCCGTTCTCTAGAGTTCTTGGAGTTCTTCAGTCCTCCTACAGGCCCTGCTCTCAGAATACTGATGGGATCCACTGACACGCACAGACAGGAAGCTGCAGGAATGGATGATGAATTGGACACTCCTCCTTAGGAGGCGTTTCAACTGTGTATTTTTGCACCTGGACTTTTTTTTTTTTTAATTGTTGGTCTAGTTGTTGGTGACATCTTACATCACATCTCAATGTTTTTTCAGCATCTTGCACCATTTTAAAGTTATTGCATCAAGTAAAAAAATAGTGCATACAACAACATACCAATCAGAAGAAGCTATGGGTGGGACAAGAATTTTAATGATCTTTCCCATTCCTGATATCACATATATACATCTATTTTAGAAGATGAATTTTTTTTAGGTTATTTTATCATCTGAGATACATTTGTAAAATGCTTCCTGCTGGATGTTAAAAAGACATTCAGCAGATGTTTTGATTTAGAATGCATGTGAATCTGTTTAAGACTTTCGCACACAATAATATCAAATCCTAGATGTCTTCAGAACGTGTATGTGCTTACTGAGATATTCACATCTACATTTGAGGATCAGAAGGACCCAAACAGATCTCTGCAGAATTGTAGTACTATTATCAAATGATGATAAAAAGTTCTAAAAGTTACCATTTTTAGGCTGGCCTGCCCACAGCACTCATCAATGTCAAAATGATTGAGATGGCCAATCAAATCAAAGAAAATGGGCTTTACTGTTCACATATATGGAACATGATTTCTAGCTTGATGCTTCAGTTCATTCAGTAATTGTGAAAGAGTGTGAGGTAAGATGTAAATAGCTAAATATTCAAAATTTAACAACTGTTTTACAATAGAAATGTTAAACAACCAACAATAATATCCTGTGATGCAAAAAACTCAACATTTTTTTGACATATTTCACCATTTTGAATATTGTATGAATCAGCAAAATGTTTTTCGTCTCGCCACATTCGGTTATGTATGTAAGCTTGTTTCAGCCACTGAATAAAAAATAAAAAAGGTAATTGCGACTTTTTATTTCGCAATTCTGACTTTTTCCACAGAATTGCATGATATACTGTAAACTCACAATAGACTCACAATAAACTCACAATAAAGTCAGAATTGCAAAATATAAACTAACAATTCTGAGAAAGAATGTCAGTCTTTTTTCCTTAGAATTGGATTTTAGTCAGAATTGCAAGATATAAACTTGCAATTGCGAGAAAAACAGTCAGAATCACAATATACAAACTCGCAATTGCGAGAAAAAAAGTTCGGAATTGCGAGATATAAATCGCAATTGTGATAAAGTCTTAATTGTGAGATATAAACTTGCAATTGCGACAAAAACAGTCAGAATTGTGAGATAAACTCGCAATGGCGAGAAAGAAAATTCAGAATTGCAAGATATAAACTCACAATTGTGATTAAAAAAGTCATAATTGTCAGATATAAACTCGCAAATGCGAGAAAAAAGTCATAATTGAGATATAAACTCGCAATATCAAGAACAAAAAGTCAGAATTGCGAGATATAGACTCGCAATTGCGAGAAAAAAGTCAGAATTGAGAGATGCAAACACAATTGTGGGAACAAAAAGTCAGAATTGTGAGCTATAAACTCGCAAATGCGAGAAAAAAGTCATAATTGAGATATAAACTCGCAATATCGAGAACAAAAAGTCAGAATTGCGAGATGTAGACTCGCAATTGCGAGAAAAAAGTCAGAATTGAGAGATATAAACAATTGTGGGAACAAAAAGTCAGAATTGTAAGCTATAAACTCGCAATTGCAAGAAAAAAGTCAGAATTGTGAGATATACTGTAAACTGGCAATTGCAAGAAAAAAGTCGGAATTGCGAGATATAAACTCGCAATTGTGTGAAAAAAGTCAGAATTGAGAGAGATACACTCGCAACTGTGAGAAAACAGTCAGAATTGCGAGATATAACTATCTTAATTGTGAGAAAACAAAAGAGTCAGAATTGTGAGATTAGTCGCAATTATCTTTTACACTTTTTTTTTTTATTCTGTGGCGGAAACAAGCTTACATAGTTATTAATTACATAAATCATATAATACTTATCTGGATGTGATGAGACAAGAAACATTTTGCTGTTTTGTGTTTTCAACATATGTCCACATTCACTTATTAATATACCTATTTTAAAATAAAACTCTTATTTGCAAATAGTTCAAAAAGGGTTTACATTTTCTTTTACTGTTCTTCTTTTGTTTTCTTTATTCCCATTAGTCAATTTAAATCTTTTAGTTGTTTAATTTCTTTAAATAAAAAGACCATAAAAAAAATAATAAAAAAAAATCCCCCAGTGTTCAAGACATTGTTACAGCCTTGCAAGCATAATGCTAGAGTCAAGGAATTTTTTTTTTTCAGTTTTGAAAACAGAAGCTAAAAGTACTCAACAGCTACCTAATGTTAACTGCTGTTCATTGCAGATACAATGGATGTTAAAAACAAGTCTTGAGACCTGTTCCATTTTGTTATGCCCCTCATGTCTTAATACAGGAGTGTCCAATCCTGTTCTTGAAAGGCCACTTTCCAGCAGAATTTTGGTGCATCCATGTCGTAATTACTGTAATTACATGATTTCAACTTGTAAAAAGCATTTACGTCCTCATAGAGCTTGTAATTACACCTTGTAAGCTGGAGATGTTCTGAGCACTCCTACTTGTACCATGTGACCGCTGTACCACCTGACCACTGCAGATTCATTTAGGTGTTCATAGTGTTACCATAAGATACGCATAATTCTCAGTCCAAGGACGTGAACATGTCCGAGTAGAACGTCATGTGTTGTAATCTTGAAATTATGGTAATTACAACATGGCGTGAACAGAGCATTTAGCTCTAGCCTTAATTAAGCACACCTGAACCAGCTAATCAAGGTCACTCAAAACTCCTAGGCAGGTGTGTTGAAGCTAAACTCTGCAGGAAAGTAGTCTTCCAGGAGCAAGATTGAATACCCATCTTAAGACACACACACACACACACACACACACACACACACACACACACACACACACACACACACACACACACACAAACAAACAAATCCTACCATATAGTGCAAAGTCTGTGATGGGTGAGAGCACTGCAGCACACTTGAGCATGGAGTCCTCAGAGCTGAGCAGAAGGCTGGTGATGTAACCTCCATACACCTGAAACACAAGACACTCAACTCAAGACCTCTGAGATAGCACTCTCATTACTAGTTACAGAAGTTTCTGATATGGTCTGTGCTCATTAAAGCGAGGCAGAAATTCAGCCTTTGAACATGCGTTAATTAATCCTGTGAAAAATGACAATCTTTCGAGGAAAGAAATAGGCATGAGCAAAAACGAACATGTAGCCAGAAATGTAGATGGTCTCAATTAAGTTCTTCTTACTGCATGAAACCAATTTGTTCTGCTCTTCTTCAGGACTGACATTAGTGAGACAGGAAGAGTTTATGTGACATGCCGAAAGTTAGACAGGCTGTGTAGACTCTCTCATCATCACAACTGCTGTTGGATGAGTCACACTTTTAAGTGAACCCTCAATGGTCACAGACAGTGTAGCTCTGTTCTAAAACCTGTTTACAACTGGTATTAAGATGCATTTTGGTCAGTCAGATCACAAGTGGACGATGGTAGATACAGGTGTAAACGGGGTCTAAAACATTTTAAGCTTGTCCACTTTCGACCACTTCCAGAGGTAGTCGAAAACGCATTCGACCAGATTTCTTTCTTTTCACAAAAGACAGCCTACTCTCCGCCTACTGACCGAATGCATAAACATTATGGGAAGTGCTCTAGCCAGGAGGCATTTAAACTTTGTTGGCTGGAGACCCAAGTTTGGACTCAAGACCCACCCATAGACCCTCCCCTTGAAGAAATCAGGACAGAAGTGGTTGAAAGTGGACAAAAGAAATGGATTAAAATACCAAGTGTAAACTGGAATGTCTCCCTCATCTACTTGTGATCTGATTGCCCAAAATGATATTTTAAGTTAAAAGATATTTTAAGTTGTCATAAGTGTGTTCTTAATGTGAAGGCTGTTGGAAATGGGACAGGTGTAAATGGTTAGAGAGTTGGACTTGTAACCCAAAGGTTGCGGGTTCAAGTCTCAGTACTGGCAGGAAATGTAGGTGGGAAATTGAATGAACAGCGCTTTCTTCCACTCTCATTACTCACAACTGAGGTGCTCTATGAGCAAGGCACCTAACCCGGACTCCGGACTCCGCTTCCCACTGCTCTGGGTGTGTGTTCACAGTGTTTGTGTGTGTGTGTTTGTGTGTTCAATACTCACTGCTGTGAGTGCACTTGGATGGGTGAAATGCAAAGCACAAATTCCTAGTATGGGACACCACACTTGGCTATATTTTCATTCATTAACTTTCATAAATGCCCTCCAAAATGCTTTCAAGATGGATTTAAATACAATCACTCAAACCACTTCAGGAGGTGTTTTGAGATGCATTCCAAAGAAACTGACCAAGCATAAATGCATCTGGTTGTTGAAGCCACATATGTAAATTTTACTCCTTCCAAAATGATAAAATCAGAGCATAGCCAGATATGACAGCTACTGCAATACGCATCGCCAGAGATATGGCCCACCAGAAATGTGGCATTTATGTGGCCAAGTGTAAATGAAACAGTTTTAACAAATCGGATAGCTATCTGATCAGTAAAAGCACATTAAGTGACAAGTGTAAATAGGACCTTTCAGTTAGAATGCAGCCTCAGGAGACAGTGAAGAAGTTTGCTAGGGTACTAATGTACTTTCTGTATGCATGTGCATATGAAAGAGGCAAATAAATGTCTGTGTATACATGTGACAGGGTTTCCTGTCTGGACAGATAATAACAGTAATAATAGATAATGCAGTATGTATTTACCTGCCCAAAAGCTCCAATTCTAGTCTTGTCAATGTATGGCTCCTGCATCATAACACTGCCAGACACAAAGACAAAATGTTAAATGGTCTGACATGTGTTGGACCTTCTCACATGCTAAATAGTCAGTGTCAATCATATCATGGAGTTTTTAAGTCAGATTGTGGTATAAATGTAGATGTCTGTAGATCCGCTGTGCAGTTAAGGAGATGCAGCGCGTTTGTGCAGCTGCGTGTTGACACTGATGGATGTTCACTGCGTGTTGGGCGCAGATGGCTACACAACTACCTGAGGACATCCAGCTGGTCTTTCTCCTCGAACATTCCCAGCCTGCGCTGCACCTTATGGAGTAAGTTAGTCCCCTGGAAGCCACTTCCACGACCGTCAAAACGCACTGCAACCACCCCAAAACTGCTGACCAGCACAGATGCCCAGTCAACGTGGAACTGCTCTGAGACCGACTGACTGCCTGGAGTCCCATCTCTGAGAGAGACAGAAAAAAAGACAAACCATTTTTATTAATAAATATTTAGTAAGCTGCCTACCTAGAAAACATCTCTAGCAATGATAGCCGTTCTGGCATGTTCCAGTACATAAAAGTGAAAATATGGTTTTGCATGTGTTTTGACCCTTTGCCTGCCCTTTTACTACGATTTTTGGATTCTCCAATAAAGCTGCGCTTGGATCTCACTCAAGTCTCAGAGCAATCCGTGACAATAACATATTTTCATTAAAAATGAAGTGTCAGGAAACATTACATTCAGTTTGCACTTTCCGTATTAATTCCGTATTAAATACTATTTTTAAAAGTATACTAAAGTGTACTTCTTTTTCACAAAGACAGGTAGGCAGCTCACTGGGTTTTGAGACACAGTCACTATATTCACTATAGTCCTAACACAATATACACTGCATTGGCGGCTCTCTAGAGAGCACAGGTGATTGTCTGCTGCGGTATGCATGATGTGTGTGGTGGGGTGGGTTAATTGAAGACAGGCTGCAGGTGAACTCATTTGTGGTGTAATTACAGTGGCTGAAAGTGTACCGCTGAAAAGACAAGATTAATAGCACCGACTGAAGTCCATTTCAGAGTTACACTCTTACTCTTGATGAGACCTGAAGCGCAGTGCAGTAACACAGAGCAGGAGAGGAACTGCTGTTTGTGTGTTAATAGGATGACCTGCAGCACACACTTTAAAGGGCTCATATCATGGGAAACAGGATTTGCTCTTTGATATAATAGACCTCACTGTACTACCGACAAACTCTAAAGTTCAGGATTTACAGCTTCCTCCCCAAACCATTTATTTAAAACTTAATTGGAAAAATGCCGTAGTTTGAAATTGTCTCAATAATGAGCACGTTGACACCTATTTGGCATGAAGTTGTTATTTGTTTCATGCTAGTGGTTAACCATTATTGATTTTATTGGCTGATTCAGATGCAGATAAATATAATTTTATAATATATATAAATACATAACATAACTGTTACATTCTAGTTCTGTTTTAGTTTCGTTTTCATTCTTTTCCCTGTTCTGATTTGCCTGAGTCCTGTTTGCTAGTTAGTTTCCATGGTTGTTCATAAGTTACTCACCTGTTCTTAGTTCTTAATTCTGTCTCAGCTCTTTGTGTATTTGAGCCGTTAGTTTTCTCTGTTCTTCGGACCACACAAAGGACATTTTAGACCTGGCATGCCTCACCCACTCGCACCGTTTTGAACAACGCATCGGCATTCACCATCTACCCTGCTGAGGAGGACATCACCAGCCCAGCCAGCCGCCCTCCACACCCTGCATGGAGCCTATGCCAGATTCCACCACAGACACAGAACCCGAGCCTGCTGCGATGTCAGCGTCAGAGACAAAGCCTGAGCCTATTATCGCCCCAGAGCCCGACGGAAAGTCTGACCAGGTGCGTGAGCTGGCAACATTGTCCATCCGAAGCCCTGCCCACACTTCCGACACTGAGGGTGAGCTATACCTGGCCTATGAGAATTATTATGAGGAAATGAAAGAGGATATTCCCCTGAGTCTCTCTTTTTCACTGGTTCCGCCCAGCTCCAAGTGTCCAGTGCCCCCGCAGGTCCTGCCCAGCTCCAAGTCTCCTGCCTCCTCTGCTTAAGCCAGCCAGTCCTTCGGCCCGACCTCTGCTGGCTCCCTTCAGTCCCTCAGCTCCTCCTCTGATGGCTCCAACCTGCGGCACAGATCTGCCTCAAGTCTTCCAGTCTAGAGCTCTGCCCTGGCAAGTGGATCCTGCCTGAGGCTGCATCACTTCACCTTGTGACCTGTCAGCTAAGCCTTGGCTCCTCTCTCCCTCTGCTCTACCTGGGACCATTCTCCTCACAGCTTCACCGAGCTCCCTCGTCCCTCCGGCTCTGCCTTGTTCAGCCACTGCTCTGCCTGCGTCACAAACTTTCGGGCATTCAGCTGCACTTTTTCCCTCCACCCCACTGGCTCCGTCAGGCTCTGCCTTCTTTCCGGCTCTGCCTCAGTCCTCTGGCACCCTGGCTCCACCTCGACCACTCAACACCATATCTCCTCCTTGACCTCCTGGACCTACGGTGTTGTACAGTCTCCAACTCCATCAGCTCCATCTCATTCTGTCATCCACCTGGTTCCACTTGGCAAGTCTCCACCATGGCTCCTCCCTCCCTCAACTCCGCCGTGGGCCTTCATCCTGGCTGAGCTCTGGGTCCCCACCTGGCTCCTCCTGCCTTCGTCTCCTCCCTGGCTCTTCCTACATCATCGTTGAACTGGTTTCCTGCCCTTTGCCAGCTCATTGTCCTCCTCCAAAGCCCCCTCCCTCCTCAGTTTGACTCGTTACAGCGCGAGGATCTGCCTTCTGGAAGGGGGGGAGTTTATGTTACATTCTAGTTCTGTTTTGGTCTGTTTTGGTTTTGTTTTCATTCTTTTCCCTGTTCTGACCATAGACTGTAAAAAAAAAAAAAAAAAGATGGTCGACACACCTTCACTCTCTTCCATTGCAGTAATTGAAACCGCCAGAGTGTCAATATGGTGCTGACATCTTGAGTCTCGAGTCTGCGCATAGTGAACTCGGAGCTCAAGTCTGCGCCGTAGTGAGCACAAAGTGGAGCCGCGATATCAAGGTCCCACCCACACTCAGAACAACTCATTATGTCGGTGTGAAATAAACAGTTATGGAAAGTAGAAATTAAAAAGTTAAAGCTCCAATCTCCTCGCAAAGATACAGAAAAAAGTCTGTTTGCTTTTACAACAAACTGTGTTGGTGCTTCGAAGCTTCTGACACAGTGCTCTACTTCGCCATCTGGTGGTCAAAAATTCCTACACCAACTGTGTCATTCAGATGTTTTGTTCATTGGTATGTCATTGTAAGTTTTATTTGGATATTTAATAAGCATATATGTCATTAGCAAGATGGTGGAGCGTGTGTGTGCAACCATAGAGGTTCCAAATTTCATTGTATTTTGCACAATACAATGACTATAAAGACTTTGTTATTCATTTTTACTTGCATTACAACTTGTCTTTTATTCTAAATAGAATATTTCATACGCCAATAAATTAGGCCTGTGTGATTTTGCACCATACTTTGTGTGTTCCTTACAAAACAACACAAACATACACATTGTTAAAAAAACCCCCAAACAAATGCACAAATACAAATGCAATTACATGTTTTTATTCAAAAATATTCAAAAACTTTTTTTACTAATTACATCTCCAGCTTTAGAAAATATTTGTTCACACGGAACACATGTAGCTGTAATGGCTAGATATTTACTGGCCAAAGCATGTAGATGGGGGTACACTTTATGGGCCTGCCAGTATTTGAGAGGGTCCTCACTTCGAGGGAGGTATGGATCATTGATATATTTCTTGACCTCTACGGTCGTCGCATCAGCATTATAACTACGATGCCGTTGTATCTCACTGACCCGGCTATCCAGGAGCTCCCACAGGTCATCTGAGGATGGTGGATTCTGAGCTGCCTGTGATGATGATGCCTCTGCTTGTGAAGCATGTTCACTGGTTAGATGGATCATTGAAGCACGCTCACCAGTCAACAGACGTTCAGCTTCACGGGCATTATCCTGGTTGCCAAACCCAAGGGTCTTAAATCTGGGGTCTAGCAATGTGGCCAGTGCAAGCACATGGATAGATTCAATATTACTGCACTGCTTGTTGAGGTACTGCTGAAGAGACATTTCTAAGGATGAAGCAGATGCATTTCTCGCCAGGGCTGTTTTTTTCTGCCACCTTGTGTTGAATCATCCTAATGATTGGGATGATCTTTGAAGCTGACACCGTCTTCTCCCCAGAGAGCTCTTTAGTAGCGTACTTGAAGGGTGCCAGTACTTCAAGGCTTTCCAAAATAATGTCAAAATCATCACTTGAAAGTGGCATGATGTTGCTAGACAAACTAGCCAAAGCAGTACCAACAGGCTCTCTGAGGTCAATGAGTCTTTGCAGCATATCATGAGTGCTGTTCCACCTGGTGTCCACTTCCTGGAGAAGCTTTAGGGGTGTCCTGCCCATCCGTTCTTGGGCAAGGATAAGCTTTTCAGTAGCCTTCGTGCTGCTTGTGAAAAGCCACCACTCTTCTGGCTCTGCTACAGATGTCTGCCAACACCTCATGTTCTTCAACTGCCCTCTTAACAATGAGGTTGATGGTATGAGCAAAGCATGGCATAGTCCCAGCTTCTGAATTCCTGACACCATGTTGTCCATATTGTCCATATTGTCTGTCACCATGGCAGCAACTGAACCAGCGAGCCCCTAGTCAGATATCAGATCTGACAAAGCCTCTTTGATGTTGTCAGCTGTATGTGATTTTGGGATACTCCAAGCATCACTGAACCGAGTGTAGTGGCATGTGACACCCAGATAGGACTCCACAGTGAGATATCAGCTGTGAGGCAGACAGATGGGATGTGCTATAGCCTTTTGCTTCTCCTCTTGGTATTTCTCTCTGACCATTGTCTTAACAGTTTTCCGGGTTGGCAGAACATAGGTGGGGTCCAACTTCTTCACAATTCCTCTAAATCCTTTATCTTCCACGATGGAGAAAGGCTGCAAGTCCTTCACAATCATGCTGACAAGGGCCTCATCAAGCTCCTTCTTCCTTCCTAATAATACACAGTACAATTAACATTCGTTCATATTGGCAGAGTAATTCAAAATAACAAAGTAAGTAATTTAAAGTAAGCCCTTCAAAGTAAACCCCTGTAGTGTTTAACCAAGTAACATAAAATTAAATTTCATCTTTTAATAAATGTGCATTGGCAATACAAACACACCCCTTGGGAGTTCAGATGGTTACAATATAGACACAATTCAAAAGTGTTTGTTTGGAGTTGGCCTTAAATCCAACATAGCCTATATGTATACCATAAATATAATATAACAACCCAACCATGTAATGTATACTGAAGTACAGAGGTGGGCAAAGGACACAAAATTCATAAAGCTATCTGAGACAAAAAGTTGGATTTAAAAAGCAACAAATTATGTGTATAAAGGTCAGTGTGAAAGACAAGAATATGATAAATAGGCTATTGGTTGACTTCTTCATATAAAAAGAAGTTGTTCTAGCAAATGGCTTCGAAACTTTGTTATTAGTGATTTGTTTAAATATGTGTGATAGTGTTTTCCCTTACAAAAAAGAACTGTAGTATATTGAAGTACAACTGCAGTACAAAGTAGTATAACTGCAGTATAACTAAGCACAGCCATAGATTTGCAGTATAATGAAGTATAATCTCAGTACAACTGCAGTACATTGAAGTAAGGGTTTATATTATACCACATGAGCAAATGGAATAGAATATCAAAACCTGAACTCCAAAAGGGTGTCTTACATTTTCACTCATTTTTTGTGGGGAGTATATTGTCCAAAAGGAAATTTATTTCATTATTAGTATTAATTTTACCTTCTCCAGTTGGTGCAGATTGGTTCTCTGTTGTAGGAGTGTCATTGGCCAGTGCATTTGGATGTTTGGAGCGTAGAAGCTGAAGCACTGAGGATGTGTTATTCGAATATGACAAAGTTTGGTCGCATATCATGCATGATACAATTTTTAAGGAGTGTCGAGACTGAAGTGTTCCCACACTTGTGAACGGGGTCTCTTGCGTGCATTCTCCATATCGAAATCAAACACTGTGAGCTGTTGACAACTGAAGACAGCGTTAACAAGCAGCAAACAAGTTTGTGGATGAGGAAGTACTTTTATTCTTTTTGGGAGCAGTGGTTGAGCCCGCAAGGTGTTTTAATTTACATTCAGACAACAGACATTTACACTTCATTGTTTTTAATAATACTTTAATTAACAGCAATACACCACATAAAAAAAAAAATCATACATATAGGCATGACCGATAAATTATAATATTGCACTAAATGGATAGCGGGTATGGGACAGCGCAATCGACCCGCTTTGTATTTGAGACCGGCGCGTGATGTGTCAGGGAGGTAACAAAGCTTCGTTTCCACAGGTCATGTGACAGCCTTATTTCAAGCACTGTTTCAAAGCACTAGTGTGTTGAAAACTCAAGACGCGTGTCGACACTAGGTGTCGAACTACCCATCCTGTCAATCATGACGTCACACACCTGTTTATAGCATCAAATAACTAACTAAAACCAAACTTATTTAAAGAACAAACACTTGAAATAACACCAGCGTGATACAAGCTGCCTAAAATGACAGAAACCGTCTTTGGAAAAAAAAAATGTTTAAAGTGTAATTTGATACTTTAGTTTGTCTCACGTCCCAATACATTTCATGGAGAGGGCGGGTTTATGACCTATACTGCTTCCAGCCACCTGGGGGCGATCGAGATGCTTTGGCTTCACTTTTCAGGACTCGTGTGGCTCTGACTTGCCTGGGTTCTGTTTGCTAGTTCATTTCTATGCTTATTCATTAGTTCCTCACCTATTCTTTGTTCTGTTGATTACTCTGTGTTTTTGATTCCACAAAAACTTATTTGAAACATTTTATTTAATTTGATATTATTTAATTTTATTATTTATTTAATTATTATTACACTTTTATCTATTAATTTATTTATTAATATTTACTCCAAAAATAATGGATAATAAAAATGGACAGAAGGGAAGAATTTGGAACTGACATTCGATGGACTGATCACTTCTCTTCTCACAGAGGTCATTTACATACAGAAATCTCTCAGCAATGTGGAAAACTGGGTAAATTAATAACTAAATTAGGTTAATAAATGGGAAATGATAACATCCAAGAGAAGTGCATGGGGGAGTTCAGACAAACTGTTGGGACAGTGACACACGTTTTACATATAACATCAAGTTTGTTTGTTGTTGTGAAGAAAAGCTTAGGGCCTATAAAGAAATGTTGCATAAAATTGCCATTTACTCACATGAGGAGTAGAAGTGGGTAGTGTGAGGTGTCTATGAAGCCTGCGGGTTTCAGGATCTGCATGCTGAGACCTGTGGATGACAATCAGAGACATTCTTAATCAGAGACATCTTAAATCCTTTTGGAGCAGTTACACACCAGCATAACAGGTTTTGGTTAACATACTGTAATCCTCTATGTTTATCTCCCTGTATTCCACTCTCGGCATCTGCAGCGAGTTCACCGTTCTATTCAAGTTCAGATTCAACTCGATGTCACGCACCTCTGCAGGAAGAAAGAAAACAATCATTTCATGATTAAAACAATTCCTTAAAGGAACAATCTACCTAATTAAAGTTATATAGCTAAATGTTCATGCTACTCACACTCCAAAATCTTGCCCTCCATCATAACTCCTAAAACTTATTCCACACCAACAACCAACATTTGGCATCACTCATATGACGCATGTGCACTCTGTTTTGGACTTGTTTCTGGACTTGTGTTGTACTATTTCCTGCCACTAATCTGTTCCCATAGTTACTGATCACCTCATTATCACCAGCAGCTGTGTTCCATCACCCACCTTGTTATCCTATGTATATAAGCCCTGTGTTTTCAGTCATGTGTTGTCCGGGATCGTTCACGTGTAGTGTGGTTGTCTCCTCATTCTACCTGTCTATGGATTACCTTCTTTGTGGATTTATTAAAGAGAGTTCTCCTCGTCGTGCGTGTTAATGCTCCGAACCAGATATTGTAACAGCATGTCTATATATAAGCAAATTAGATATGATATTTTCTGTAAATAATGACTTAAATTTTGGTTTGTTACTCTTAAGGAATATTTCAGGCTCAATACATGCTAAGTTCAACTGACAAAATTTATAGCATTATGTTGATTATCACAAATAAATTTGGACTTCTCTTCTTTTCTTTAAAAAAGCACAAATGTTGCTTGCATTAAGGCACTTGCAATAGAAATAAATGGGGCCAATTTGTAAACATTAAAATACTCACTGTTACAAAAGAATTGCAACAGGCTGTATTCAATGCAAGTGTTAACATGATTTTAGTGTAAAAGTTTTTCTGTGCAAAATTATAGCCAATTACAACTTTGTTGCCAAGACAACCTAATAATAAGTTTTAACAGAAGATAATCTTCACATTCATGCTTTTAAATTCTCCAGAAATTGGCCTCATTTACTTCCATTGTAAGTGGCTCACTGTAACATCGATTTTTAAGAAAAGGAGAGACAAGTAAAAATTCTTAAATGAATCTATGATTGCTTTCAATTTAGCTTAACTTGTACTGAAAATTAAATATGACTATAATATACTCAGCTAAAGTCATATGGACACTTTTATTGCATTTGTTATTACTCTTTTTTGGGTTAATACACATCTTAAGAAAGAGCAGTGTGAACATTCTGCTAAACATCTCCTTACAGAAAAACCTCACAGAAACGTATACTTGTATCGAATGCATTATATAATTATTGCATTATTGAGTAAATGTAATTTTATATAGAATTATTCTTTTAAGAGCTTTTAAACCAATCAAGGCAAAATTCATTGTTTATCTCAAACTAATTATATGCAAGCATAAAACCTCCTCAAACACGCAGAAATGAGCAGCTAATTGCTCTGGGACATAAACGAGAAACAGTCGCAGGATTAACAGTTGTAGATGTTCAGAGGTTGCGAGAGGCCGTGAGCAGCTGGCTTTCCTGATAGAGAAGGACTAAACTGAGCAGATATCATGTGTGCTGCTGTAAACACAGATACCTTCCATTCTGAGCAGCAGCGATAGAGTCTTGGAAGTGCACTTAACAATTAAGAGCACATTGCGGTTGAGGGTTTCATTTTAAGACAGGCTTATCAGCG
This sequence comes from Ancherythroculter nigrocauda, assembly GCA_036281575.1. NCBI lineage: Eukaryota > Metazoa > Chordata > Actinopteri > Cypriniformes > Xenocyprididae > Ancherythroculter > Ancherythroculter nigrocauda. Next base: position 109,935 of record VTFQ01000836.1, read on the forward strand.
TCTGCTCAGACACAAGCCCAACAAAGCACACTTGCTCCCATTGCACCAACGCTTTTGGCATAGCTGCACATTTGAAAAATTGCAATGATTTGTATGTTGACATGGAGAAGGATCCATATGAGTTCTGTGTAAATCCTCTGAATTTGACCTTGGTGTCACATTTAGCATTTACTGAAAGAACACAGCAGAGAAGGGGATGGATGAGAAAAAATTCAAAATGACAGGGCAAGAACTTTAGATTAACAAACAAACAGCATTCATAAACATTCCACACACACAGACACAGATGTGAGCTCTGTGAAATGACTTCTGTGATGGACCGTCACACTGAATCACACGCTCATTGTGATATCGGTGGGCTTACAGGATATTATATACATAACACAATTACCAGCCTCTTACACAGAGAGGTCACAGTTTATGGAAGGCATGGCGTGTCTGGCAATAATCCAATAATCTGTGAGTGCTCTCAGTGTGCCAGCGCAGGCGCGTGTAAGGAGACTCAATCACATTGTGGCCTATGGTAAGCCTGGGAGGAGCTCTGCTCATCAATTGACATGCTCTGGGTATATAATGCAATGAGATGAGTGTGTGTGTGTGAGTCTGGCTGTGCAGAGGTTGGTAATGAGAGCATCTTCCCGAACTTCTTACTCTTCCTTTGAGTGGTTAAAGGTGAAGTATGTGAGATTCTCTTAACCCAGTTTATTGTTCATTGACTACTATTATGGATTCATCTTCCCCAAAAGTGTAAACACTGAGCCCCCCAGGCACCATCCAAACATTGAGAGCTGTCTGCTCAGATCCATCAATAGTTTCCCACTGCCTAAAATGCCTTGATTGAAGTCCAGATATTACTTCCACAAACTTCTTTACATGACAATGTGGAATGTTAGCATGATGCCCGCCTGAAGACACAAAGACAGAAGGTGAGGCTTAAGAAAATTGTAGTGTTGTCGCCATAGGCGCTGATTTATGTTTCTGCCGGTGGGTGCCCAGTGCCCCACATATATTATAGATAAATCCACGCTCAGTTTTCGTGCTCCCTAATGGTCTCGTGGTAAAAGTTTTGTTAATAGAGTCAGAGGTCCAGCCGTGCTCTAATTATCAGTGGTTCGAATCTGCCCTCATATAGTTTTTTTCCTCATAAAGTTCAAAGTAGTTCATTAATGTTTGTATATCAAGAGCAGGGACATATCTGTGTGCATTTTGTTAGTGATTTCCCTGGAAAGAAGAGTCAAGCGATAGATTGACGCGCATGTCTGAAGACTAACTTACACGAGCCATAACATTCCTCTGCATGATTTCAAAAACAACTTGTTACAGTGCTAGTTCGCTTTTTATTTAACTCAAATCAACGTCAACTGGATGTTTATATCTGTGCAGCAAGGTGACAATTTCGACCCAAAAGCACATTGTTTTCATGAGTGTTGTTGCGAGTCATGCTCTCGCTGATATCCGATGCAAGGAGAGTTTGAGTTTGAGTGTGTGCATGTATCTGATCGAGAGCAGAGCCACTTGTGCTCAAGCATCACTTGGATGCGCTCTAGACATTTGCCATTAAAATATAAGGGTGAAGATCATGTCTGAAAGCTCCAATCGATTTTTTATTGGTTAAAATCAATGGAGAATATCTCGTATTTTTCGGTGGGTGCTCGACCATTGCTCGGGGACTGGAGCACCCACGGTATCGGCGCCATGGTTGTCGCCATGTTGTGGCATTCCAATGTTGGTTCTGAATCCGTTCGATCTGCTTGATTATCTGCATTTTCAGAATCTGAATCAAGTTGATTTGGTAAAATGATGATATTATTAACTGTTTGTGTTTACAATTGCCTTAGAAGCCTTGAAATCAGTGTTAATTTCATTGACGAATCATTTTTGTCATAATTTATCAACAACATTTTTTCACAGACGAAAACGAGACGATGACTAAATAAAAAACGAGTTTTGAATGACTAAAACTATGATGAAAATCTACTCTCATTTTCGTCAATGAATAAAAACGAGACAAAAATGATACAGAGGGACGTTATGGAAAGATATCCGTTCAGGACTAATGTCCTGTGTAGAAGATCCGCACATTTGAATTGTAAACAAAACGTGCGGCAAAACGTGGCGCTGTTGCGCATCCTACAGGCTAGCGCAGCAGCGATTGACTGCTCCAGAGCGGGTCACAATCAATGAATAGCGCACATTTATGTCAAGCAATTGCTTATGAACTAATGTTGATGACTTATGACAATGTTTACTATACAATGTTTATGTGGTAATATGTTTTAGACGGTTGTAAGAAAGCATATTTAATCTCCCTCACCTGAACTTGAATGAGCTCCCTGCTACAGTAGGCTACAATGCAGAGTGCAGACATTTCAAAATAAGAGTCACAGTGTATTTTGGGCTCGTTTATAGTTAAAAATCATGCATTATAGCCTAAGTTTTTTTCCTGGTCATTATTGTTATTTTGTTAACACAATATACTGCATTTAATTTAATTTAATTTTCCATTTAATTTATAAATGAAAGCTTCTGCCACAGGCTTAACACGACAACCAGTGGCACAGCTCCTCAACAACCGTCCATACCGGCGTGATGAATACGATCCTCAACTGGATGGAACTGAAATAAATACTTTGAATGTTGCGATCCTATCGGACTTATGATAGCAACCTGAATCGTAACAAAACACTGTTCGCCAGAGGAGAACTGGCCCCCCGACTAAGCCTGGGTTCTCCCAAGGTATTTTCCTCCATTTTAACACCTATTTGCCACTTGTTTGCCACCTGATGTCACCTGTTGGAGTTTGGGTTCCTTGCCGCTGTCGCCTTTGGCTTGCTTAGTTGGGGACACTTGACATTTGACTTGACATTTGATATTCAACAGTGCTTTGATCTGCCTGCATTGACACTATTCTTTAAGAGCTGCTGTGCAGCCAAAATAATGTACCAGTTATCAATGTAAAGCTGCTTTGACACAATCAACATTGTAAAAAGCGCTATATAAATAAAGGTGACGACCTGACTTGACAGGAAGGAAACACTAAGAACATTATTTGACACATTATTCAATATAGATTTTATAAGTATCAGGGTTATTATATTTAACTAACTAAACCTAAAACCATAAAAATAAAAAAAAAATTACTTGAAACCAGATAATAAATGGTATTTCATCTAGTTTCCGAGCTTAGCTTAATTTGATGTACTGAAATAACTAAAACAGAAAAAAAAAACTATATAGACATCTAAAAGCCAGAACTAAAAGACATAAACACAAAAAATTACAAAAATTTGTAACTAAAATTACAATAAAAGCAGAATCAAATCAAAAAAATTAAAAACTAGGCTACCCTAGTCCATGACAAGTACTGAATTGAGCTCTCTTTTGTGTCTTTTTGCACTTGAACGGTCAAAACCACACACAATTATGTTAAAATGTAAATGAGTAAAGTATGAGTTGATTATATCTTAAGTGAATGTAGCTGGGAGAATATCAGATGTATATCACTGTACTGGATCTGTGAGTTATTGAGAAATGCTTAGTTGATGCATTACAATTTAACTGAACCCTTTAGATTTTAGTCAACTAAATCTACTGTAGATTTAGTCGACTAAAATCTTATGATATGTAGAATAATGATCTTATGATAGTAGAATAAAACTAAAACAATTTCCGATGACTAAAATATGACTAAAACTAAATGGCATTTTAGTCAAAAGACTGTGACTAAAACTATATCAAAATTTGCTGTCAAAATTAACACTGCTTGAAAGCTGAAACTCGCAATTACGGTTAGCGCCGTTACATTTCCGACCCACGATTGAGGTGCTTGGTCAATCACAATGCACTACGTCAGCTGGCCAATGTTAATGATGTCACATAGGTGGTCACAACAAAATGGACTTAAACATAGCCTGGGAGGAGAGGTGCTGCAATAATGTAAAATATGTGTAAAATAATGTTTTTGGTTTTTTTTTGAACATTCAAGCATGAAAACCTATTCAAGTAGACCCCAAAAACAAACAAAAGTGGTCAAATTTCTGCAGTGTGGACTGTGTTTAAGTGTGTGTGCACGTGGCTCAGTGATAGGCGGTCAAATGACAGGAGCATGACCCTGCAGATCATCCAGAACTCAAACACACACACAGAGACAGGAGGAAGGCTGCTGGATACTCACTCTGTCTGTCGTAGGTGCTGTAAACTGCCACATATGGAACTTCAGGCCCTGACAACACACAAACACAATGTAGCATCTGAATCGATCAAACACACAATTGTAAAAGTTACTCTTCCAACCCTTCACCCATGTAGGCCCCGTAATGTCTGGCTCCCCCAGTGAGCGCTATCATCCTTCTAATTCAATCACACACTTCAAAGACACTTGGCACATTGATTGTTCTCAATACAAGAACCAGACATGCAGCCCATACAAATGGCGTCCTTTCCACTAATTCATTGACAAATTTGCTTAAATGAAGGAACATGCATTTCCCCAGTACATTTTGTGTATTATTACCGTGTGTATATTGTTTTTTTGTATATTGTATAGTGTTATGCATGCCCAAAGACAGAACTTCTAGATAATGTAGCCCAGGTGGTGTTTCATATCAAATTACTTCTCGTTTAATTACTTACACTTTGGTGGACATCACCATCTCATAGAATGCATTGTATCTTTGTTATATTTATCAAAATATAAATGGACACAAAACTACAAGCTTACTCCCCTCATGCAAATGAGTCCACTTACAAACAAAGGAACTTTCCTACTTAGAAACTGCACCTTTCTCATTGTTCAAGCCAAAACTCAAAGGTGTGACTTCTATAGAGGTTAAAAAGCCCCCCACCCAGATCTCTTCTTTGTTCTTGCTCAATCTGCCGCTTGCTGTTCACTTCAAGCCATGCGCAACTTCCTCGACCACAACAGGGTCAAAATAACAGCACTAGTTTGTTGACATTTTCTTCATTCAATTCAGAAGATATTGATTACAACTTCAGCACCATCGGACAGAACCATCAATAATTTCTCCTGAGCCTGCAGATCCAGACGCTCCTCAACAACTAAAGCAATTTGAAAGTATCGTACATTTGAACACTAAATGGCGATTTAGTATTAAGTTTGAACCCCTTTGGTAACAAGAGAAAATGATGGTTCTTCCAGCTCGTTAAATGACTTTTTTCATAGCTTCATTCCCCTGTGTGCTACGGTTCAAATTCATTTCCACTCTCTGTGTGTGTTTAGTCTAGATATGTGTTCATGATTTAGTTAATTATTGTCATTTATTTATTTAATATGCATATTTATATTGGTTTTATTTATCGAAAATCATGGTTTCTGATTTATACGGAAGAGGATTAGGGCCAAGCAATAATAAAAAAATAAAACCATCTCGAGATTAAAGTTGTTAAATTTTGAGAAAAAACTTGTTAAATTTCGAGAAAAAAGTCTAAATAAAATGTTGAGAATAAACTCGTTAAATTACGAGAAAAAACTAGTTAAATTTCGAGAAAAAGGTCGAGATAAAATGTTGAGAATAAACTTGATAAATTACGAGAAAAAACTCGTTAAATTTCGAGAAAAAAGTTGAGATAAAATGTTGAGAATAAACTCATTAAATTATGAGAAAAAAGTCGTTAAATTACGAGAACAAATTCGTTACATTATTAGAAAAATTTTGTTAAATTTCGAGAAAAAAGTCTAGATAAAATGTTGAGAATAAACTCATTAAATTACGAGAAAAAAAAACGTTAAATTTCGAGAAAAAAGTCGAGATAAAATGTTGAGAATAAACTCATTAAATTACGAGAAAAAAACTCGTTAAATTTCGAGAAAAAAGTCTAAAAAAAAGTTGAGAATAAACTCGTTAAATTACGAGAAAAAAGTCGTTAAATTACGAGAACAAATTCGTTAAATTACGAATTTGTTCATAATTTAACAACTTTTTTCTCGTAATTTAATGACTATTCTCAACATTTTATCTCGACTTTTTTTCTCGAAATTCAACGAGTTTTTTCTCGTAATTTAATGAGTTTATTCTCAACATTTTATTTCGACTTTTTTCTCGAAATTTAACAACTTTAATCTCAAGATGGTTTTATTTTTTTATTATTGCTTGGCCCTAATCCTCTTCCGTAGATTTATACCCGTTTTGTTCATTTTGGCTAAAAGCAAATAACACTCCCCATAGAAAATATATTATTTTACAGAAAAGATGATGCATATTCTAAAAAATAAATCACAATAAACATTACGGTCTTTCAAAAAGAATATTCCCATATTTATTTGTAGTAAAACATAAACAAATTAAACATTGACTTAAATGTTTTTAGTTTATCAGTAAGTTTATTACAATAAGGTTCATTAGTTAAACATTTATTAATGTATTAACTAACATGAACTAACCATAAGCAATTTGTTACTGTATTTACTAATCTTAGTTAACGTTAGTTAATGAAAATACAGTTCATAGTTTGTTCATGTTAGTGAATTAACTAATGTTAACAAGATTTTAGTAAATGTTGAAATTAACATTAACAAAGATTAATAAATGCTGTAGAAGTGCAGTTCATTACTAGTTCATGTTAACTAATGTAGTTAACTAATGTTACCTAAAGCAGGGTGCACACTGTGCGATTTTTAATAGTCCTTTACGATGGTTGCTTGTCAGACTGTACGAACATGATCCTCATGTCACACTGTGGGATCTCAGCTGTTATTTATGAGAGACTGTACGACAGTCAGGGCATGTTAAAAACATGAAAACTTGTCCAGAGTTTTACATCATCAACCCACCCACATTCGGTGACAGTGAGCTGCATTACACGTGGGACTGAAATGGTGGCTAACAAAGACATCTCTATCATTAATTTTGATCACGGCTTGTCTTGAAAAACGAAGACAATTTGATATTCGTCATAGGAGGATTGTGAGCCAAATATTCATATCTTCTAAAATTTGATCGCAACGGTCATTAACCGGCTGTCTGTGAGCATGTCAAACTAGCGATAAAAGACTACAGATTTTAGGCTAGGATTATAGGAATCTTTTAGGATTTGCAAAATTTGTCTCAGACGACCAAATCGTGGCCAAAATCGCACAGTGTGCACCCGCCTTTACGAACCTTATTGTGAAGTGTTACTGTTTTAACTTAAGTAAAAACAATACTTTCATATTATAGTTAATTTAGCTTTTGTTTATGATGAAATAAGTTGTAAAAAATCCAAAAGTAACATTAAATAAATTAACATTTTGGCATGTGTCTAAAGAAAATATATTGAATATATATTAAAATATATATTACAGTATATGGTATTTATAATAAATAAACATTTTACTATGAATGTATATTTTTTTGTCTTTGAGAAAACAAATATTTTTGATTAATATTAAATCCAAATGTAAGGTTTGAACCATAAATATAATTTGAGAAAAACTAATCAATTTGACTGTAACAAATTATTATTATTTTTTTAATTGGTCCAAAGTATAATTTTTCTCAATGCACGATCTGACTTTTGATTTCATGTAAAAAATACGGAAGAGGATTAGGGCCAAGCAATAATAAAAAAATAAAACCATCTTGAGATTAAAGTTGTTCAATTTCGAGAAAAAACTCGTTACATTTCGAGAAAAAAGTCGAGATAAAACGTTGAGAATAAACTCTGAGAATAGACTGCTGTCCCTAAAATGAAAACAGTGCATAAAAGCTTTTGTTAATGAGCATCTATGATGAAGCTGTGTTGTGTTTTTTCACGAGTGCCACAACAGCACTATACATAAACACGTCATTCCTCAAGGAGTCCTGTCACGACCACGGCAGCATTCAAGCCTTCCAGACTGCCTTCAGAACAAATCAGCTGCTGTAGATACAAGCTTTCCAAATAATCAATGCACTTTGCACAATGGAAACTTCACAGTTGAACAATAACACGGTGCTTTCTGACAATGAGTTGTTCTCATAAAAAAGTTGTTAAATTACGAGAACAAATTTGTTAAATTATGAGAAAAATGTCGTTAAATTTCGAGAAAAAAGTCGAGATACAATGTTGAGAATAAACTCATTAAATTATGAGAAAAAGGTCGTTAAATTACGAGAACAAATTCATTAAATTATGAATTTGTTCTCATAATTTAACGACTTTTTTTCTCGTAATTTAATGACTTTATTCTCATAATTTAATGAGTTTATTCTCAAGATTTTATCTCGACTTTTTTCTCGAAATTTAACGACATTTTTCTCATAATTTAATGAATTTGTTCTCGTAATTTAACGACTTTTTTATGAGAACAAATTCGTTAAATTATGAGAAAAAAAGTCGAGATAAAATGTTGAGAATAAAGTCATTCAATTACGAGAAAAAAGTCGTTAAATTATGAGAACAAATTCGTTAAATTATGAGAAAAAAAGTCGTTAAATTTCGAGAAAAAAAGTCGAGATAAAATGTTGAGAATAAAGTCATTCAATTACGAGAAAAACATTGTTAAATTATGAGAACAAATTCGTAATTTAACGAATTTGTTCTCGTAATTTAACGACTTTTTTCTCATAATTTAATGAGTTTGTCTGTCTGTGAAACCAGGCCTTTGAGAGTTAGTTGACTTGTAGTTGCAAAGTTACTTATAGTTAGTCTACAGTGGACCATCGAAATAAAGTGTAACCAAAAACCAAAAACACAAAAAAAAAACTAATAACAGTAGTCGAAGGTACATGATTGTTATGTATTAAGTCAGACCTTACATTTCAGTGGTACATGTTAGCACACGCTCAACAGTACTTTATCCATTCGTTTTACAAGTGCTCTAAAGTTTATTTGAAAGACTGCTGTCCCTAAAATGAAAACAGTGCATAAAAGCTTTTGTTAATGAGCATCTACGATGAAGCTGTGTTGTGTTTTTTCATGAGTGCCACAACAGCACTATACATAAACACGTCATTCCTCAAGGAGTCCTGTCACGACCACGGCAGCATTCAAGCCTTCCAGACTGCCTTCAGAACAAATCAGCTGCTGTAGATACAAGCTTTCCAAATAATCAATGCACTTTGCACAATGGAAACTTCACAGTTGAACAATAACACGGTGCTTTCTGACAATGAGTCCACTCTCACCGTCTCCATCCTGTTCTTTATTTCCACTTCTGTAACACTGAACTCATCACAGACGCATAAAGCTTGTCAGAAGAAACAGCAATAAAGGTTCATCAAGGTAAATCGACATTCACCGCAATGCCAACTCATAAATGTTGAACTGAAAATGTGTCTGGGTTATGGTGAAGGCAGAGACTCAGTTCAGTGCTTTTTATCTTAACCATTTAAACCAAAGAATTTCAAAGTTTTAATAAAAAACTTAAACCCTATTATTTACTATATTAATAACTACTATACATGGCATACATGGTGCATGTTCATATATGTCATCCGAGCTGCACTTGAAAAATGGCGAGGAAATAAATCCTAAGCAGTAACATACTCTTATATTAAAAAAGTGAGAGAAAGAGAGAACAAAAGAAAAAGGAAGAGATGTCTACCTTTACAGTTGAGCAGGAAGTAGTCCATGCTGGGACTGAAGATGCCACTGACATACCCGCAGTTGCCAATAAAATCACAGGACAGACAGCGGCGGTTGAAGGTGCCCACTGTGTCTGCGCTGGAACAACCATAGACACATTAAGACTGTCAGCGAGAACTAGCCTGAGACAGTATAAACCAAACTTCACACGCCACAAGAATTTAATATATATGTGCCATATGTACCTGTAGAGATGTCTTCTTTTAGGGTCATCCTCAGTACTGAGGAAATATCTGTTCAAACAAAAAATACAATATCACAACTTAGTCCATATAACACAATACAAAGAAGCTATATGCCTGTGAAAAAGTTTTGCATACTATTAAAAACAGTACTTAACATGGAAATAACATATTTTAAAATAATATTGTAAAATGATAATTGCAGGTTATTGTTAAAAAAAAAAAGAAAAAAGAAAAAAAGTTAAATACAATTAGCTGAACTTTATAGTGCTTTTGGACTCACTTAAAGGGTTAGTTCACCCAAAAATGTCACCCGTGAGTCCTTCGTTAATCTTTGGAACACAAATTAAGATATTTTAGTTGAAATCCGATAGCTCAGTGAGGCCTCCCATAGGGAGCAATTTCCTCTCTCAAGATCCATTAATGTACTAAAAACATATTTAAATCGGTTCATGTGAGTACAGTGGTTCAATATTAATATTATAAAGCAACGAGAATATTTTTGGTTGCCAAAAAAAAAATAAAAAAAATAATAACGACTTATTTAGTGATGGCCGATTTCAAAACACTGCTTCAGGAAGCATCGGAGCATAAATGAATCAGTGTGTCGAATCTGCTGTTCGGAGTGCCAAAGTCACGTGATTTCAGCCGTTGGCAGTTTGACACGCGATCCAAATCATGATTCGATACACTGATTCATTGTGCTCCGATGCTTCATGAAGCATTGTTTTGAAATCGGCCATCACTTTATAAGTTGTTATTTTGGTTTTTTTGGCGCACCAAAAATATTATCGTCGCTTTATAATATTAATATTGAACCACTGTACTCACATGAACCGATTTAAATATGTTTTTAGTACCTTTATGGATCTTGAGAGAGGAAATGTCATTTCTCCCTATGAAGGCATCACGGAGCCATCGGATTTCAACTAAAATATCTTAATTTGTGTTCCGAAGATTAACAAAGGACTCACGGGTGTCGAACGACATGAGGGTGAGTAATAAATGACAGAATTTTCATTTTTGGGTGAACTAACCCTTTAAGTAGGATTTAATATGTTTTTTTTTTTTTTTCATAATTCTACTTTTGAGTATTTTGCAAACAAACTTGTACTATTCTAAACAATGTCTGAAACTTTATATAAGCTGCACTTCTAGTATTTATTGTCACTTTATGATGAATCGCTTGTTGTATTCCTCATTTGTAAGCCACTTTGGATAAAAGCATCTGCGAAATGAATAAATGTAATGTAAATGTAAACGAAAAGTTTCCTGGGGGAATGCAAAAGTTTTGGAATATTTTTTTCCTCACATCTCATATTTTTTTCCACCACCATGTCTCTTTCGGGGCTCCGTAGAAATTATAAATATATATATATATATAACTATAAAAAACTATAAATAAAATATATTTGTAATTACACATTTGTAACGTTTAAAATATATGTACATTTAAAATATATTAAAGGGGACCTATTATGCAAAATTCACTTTTATAAGGTGTTTGAACACAGATGTGTGTCCGCAGTGTGTGTAAACAACCAGCCTATAATGGTAAAAAATCCGCTCACTCCTTTTTAATATAATTCTCATAAATCAGAAGCAGTCTCTTCAAAGGCGCTGATTCAGATTCAGAAGCCACACCCACAACCAGTGATGATCTGCCCTATTAGTATAGACACAGCCCTGAGTGAGAAGCACCGAGTCCGCCATTTCTGTATCCTCACTGTAGCAGCTGGAGTTTTACAATGTCTGTGCCAAAGAGACATTACAAATGTTGTGTTTTGGGATGTACTGATTCAAGAGTTCCCATAGACTCCCGGCATCTGAGTCACTGAGGACATTGTTTTCATTTTTGAAGGATATGTCCCGAAGAAAGTAGGTAAAGTCTTGTACTTATTAGCCAATCATTTTATGCTGGACTGCTTCACAAATATGGGTCTGTTCAACGCTGGATCTTCACAAAGGTTGATTCTGAAAGATGGGTCAATACCAACGCTTCATGCTCAAACTTCATATCCAGAACTGATATTGCCCTCACCTGCTATCGGAATTATCATAAACAAGAGTTTCCTAGTTAAAAATTGCACATGAATGCCCTTTCTGACATTTTTTGGTGTGTGAGATTGTCCTGTTTTGTTGTTGCCGGTATGCCGGTAAGCATGAGTTCTTGAAACTCCACACTCTGGGAACACCAGAGACTTATTTTACATCTTGTAAAAAGGGGCATAATAGTTCCCCTTTAACTTTAAATGTAATATTGAATAACACACTACAGTTAAAATTATAATCAAGTACTTTACATGTGCTTTACTACGTTAGTCAACGCATGTAAGTGTACTTCTTAAAAGCATAGCAAAAGATTATTAAAACATAATGATTTAAAATGTACTGTAAAACTTTAATTTGATATTATTACAAAGAGCACTTTTTAAAATGTACTCAAGTGTGTTTAAGAAATATAGTCATGAAAGTGTTCTCTTTTTAAGTACGCTTAAGTGGCCTATATTTTCATTTGTACATTCAATACAATTAAGTGCATGTCTTTTTCACAAGGGTAGATACTTATATATCTTTTATATAATGGTACTTAACGATTACTATATATCCCATAATATATACATGGTAGTCCAGGATACTTAAAGAATTCCATTCTTAATGACTAATGAATCATTGATGTTCAGTTTGTGGTGTTGATGGATTCGCTCACATTAACTGGCTTTCCTCATCATATGCCAGAACCTGTGTGACGTCCCAGTCTCCTGATGTGATGGACTGCAGAGTATCTGTGCTGCTGTTGGGCTTCATGAAGAAAACAAATTAAACAGACATCAGTCATACTGAATAGAACTCAGGATTGTGAATAATAAAATATTATTAATGTGTTGTCATTAAAAATAGAGACACAGAACATGTCTGAAGAAATTAAGTAATTAATCAATTAAATGCTGTTGACTGTAAAAACATGATTAGTTGGCTCACACATATCACAAAACCAACCACCTTGGAAAAATGAAGAAACTTGTCATGACATGAGAGATCAAATTTGCCTTGATCTTTTGACATATAAGAGGTCTTTGTACCATTACAGTTTTTCACAATAGCTAAGACACATTTCTTGACACCTTCACCCATTTTCTCTCAACGTTAAACACAAAAACAAATCTTCATACTACATTCACAAAACCCCTGACTCTTCTAGCAAAATCAAGCAATCGGCTCAAAACCATTTCACCAGTACCAGTAAAATCAAATTCACCAGTAAAATCAAACAATATAAACACTACAGATCATTCATTAGACACTACATAAAAAGGAGAACACAGCATCCAGAGCATCTAGTTACAAAAAAAAAAAAAAATCATATTGTATACATTAAACAATTTGCAATTAAGTAAAAAAGTATATTAATCACGAGGTGAAAATATTGTATACTGTATGTACTGAAAGTACAGTGCCCTTCACAATTATTGGCATCCTTAGTAAATATGAGCAAAGGCGGCTGTGAAAATAAATCTGCGTTGTTATCCTTTTGATCTTTCATTCAAAAAAATCACAAAAATCTAACCTTTCATTGAAGGAAAACAGTTGAAAGTGGGGGGAAACTCACATTATGAAATATATATATATATTTTTCTCCAATATATGTTGGCTAAAATTATTAGCACCCCTAGAAATTCTTATGAGTAAAATATTTCTGAAGTATATTCCCATTCACATTTACATTTTTTAGCACACCAGGGTGACTAGGAGCATGAAATTGTCCAGCCATGACTTCCTGTTCCACATGAGTACAAATATGTGTAAACACAAAGGCCAAATCCCCTTAATCATTCATCACAATGAGAAAAACCAAAGAATATAGCTCTAATGTGCAGCAAAAGATTGTTGAGCTTCACAAAATAGAAAGTGGTTTTAAAAAAATAGCTAAAGCATTGAAAATCCCCATTTCCACCATCAGGGCAATAATTAAGAAGTTCCAATTGACTAAATATGTTACAAATCTGCCTGGAAGAGGATGTGTGTCTAAATTGTCCTAATGTGAAGTAAGGGCTCTCCAAGGATCACAGCTGGAGAATTGCAGAGATTAGTTGAGTCTTGAGTCTCAGAAAGCCTAAAAAAATGATCAAACAGCACCTACATCCCCACAAGTTGTTCGGGAGGGTTTCAAGGAAAATCCTCAGCTCTCATCCAGAAACAATCTCCAGCATATTCAGTTGTCAGAGACGACTGGAACTTCAAACGGGACCGGCTTCTATGGTCAGATGAAACTAAAAAAAAAGAGCTTTTTGGCAACAAACCCACCAGATGGGTTTGGTGCACACATGGATAAAAAGTACCCCATGCCCACGGTTAAATATACTGCTGGATCTTTAATGTTGTGGGCCTATTTTTCTGCTGGAAGTCCTGGATATCTTGTTCAGATTCATGGTATCATGGATTCTATCAAATACCAACAGATAAAAAATCAAAACCTGACCGTTTCTGCTAGAAATCCAATAATGGGCCGTGGTTGGATCTTCCATAAGGACAATGATCCAAAACAAACATCAAAACCAACACAAAAATGTGTCACTGAGCACAAAATGAAGCTTCTGCCATGGCCATTCCAGTCCCCTGACCTGAACCCTAAAGAAAATGAGTGGAGTGAACTGAAGAGGAGAAGCACCAACATGGAGCTGGGAATCTGAAGGATCTGGAGAGATTCTGTACGAAGGAATGGTCTCTGATCTCTTGTCAGGTGTTCTCCAAACTCAAAAGGAGGTTGTAAAAAGTTTTGAATAAAAGGGAGCCAATAATTGTGGCCAACGTGTTTTGGAGAAAAACATTTATTTCATAATGTGATTTCCCCCCCCCCCCCCACTTTCAATTCTTTTCCTTCAATGAATAGTTATAAGTTTGTGAATTTTTTGAAAGAAAGATTAAAAGGATAAACAATGCAGATTTATTTTCACAGCCGCCTTTGCTCATAATTACTAAGGGTGCCAATGAGTGTGGAGGGCACTGCATAGTATTGTATTGACTATTGAATATTGTATAGAATTGAATGTCTGTATATTCAGCACTTATAGACTGTAAAAATACAGTAGTTCAAATGCAAAAGCCCAAAAGGTCAAAGAAAACTCTAAAAAGAAAAGCATGTTACAGTACACTTTGGCTATGTTCAGACTGTCAGTCAAATCCGATTATGTGTGTATCCGATTGGAATCTGATCTAAAATTATTGACGTCCACATTGTGTATTGCAACTGTTCAGATCGGATTTGTGTGTCCATGCCGCTCTTTTGTTTTCCAGAATATCTGCATTGGTTTCTATGGCAATGATTTTGCATAGGTAGGTGTATGCCAAAAACAACAGCCGCAGAATGGAGGGGTCTGTAATACAGATGTTTGGTGAAACGTAGGAGGCGGGTATGTGCGGCTTTATTCCACGGTGTCATCTCTGCCGGTTTCAAAACATGTCTCCGTTATATTGTTATTCTGCTCCTCTGGCACATTGCAACAACACAACCTTGTTTCTGCTGTGACTTTCAGAATGTTTCTTATAACAACGTCTGACGTTTATGTTTTACGTGGCGTGAGAAAGTCACATAAACCACGTGAAATCCGATCAGGGAGGTCAGACTGAAACAGATTTCGAGAAATGCGATTTGAATAGGATTTCAAACCACATATGAATGTAGCTCGAAAATGGATTTAGAAAAATTTCATGCGATTTTTGGCCACTCAGACTTGCTAAATATGATCGGATTTCAATCGGATAGGCACAAAAATTGGATTTGGACTGACAGTCTGAACGTAGCCTTTGTGCAACTATAAAATCAAAGTCAGTAAGAGATTCATTCTGCCTCAGCAAGCATCACATCTTCGTGTTGGGTTCAGTCTGGGGTCTTTGTCCACATCATAGGCAATTCCGTCTCTTGCCAGGCAAACAATCAAACCCTTTTTGACAACACTCCACACCTTGCTCTTCCTCGTCCTCTTCCTCCTCGTCTACCACCTCTTACACATACTCTTCTTCTTCTTACTCTCAGATTGTTTCCATCCATTTTTGGTATCAACATTCAGTTCACTTTTGCCACCTGTGCACTCTGAGCTGGCTTCTATTTTGTACATTTGGTTTGATCACATCATTAGAAACAAGTGTGAACAATTCTGAGCCGTTGTGTGTAAATGATGACAACTCTGTTTAGTTGTTTAACTTTTGCCTCCTGTGATTAAAGTTGTGCATCACAGTTCAAAATGTGTTTTAGTGAGTAAGAATGTTTAGAGTTTTGCAAAAAGAGTGCATGGAATTTGCAAATAGTATCTAACTGCCTGAACTTGTTTAATGTTTTGCAGAAAGAGTGATTTATTCAACAAATAGGTTTAGGCTTTTTAGAATTCGGTTCAGAAAATGAGATTTAGTGTCTTGGCATCCTGCAAGTTTCAGAGCTTAAAATGTCCCCCTCATTATAAACAAAGCATTTATTTAATCGAGCTCAAAAAACAACTTGTTTGGATATTGAGGGATTTGTGATGTCACAGGCAAATACATTTGCATATTCCTGCCTCCGGAGCAAGATAATGACAAATAGTTTTATATCATCGCACCATAGGCCCCACCCACTGGCGTTCAGTCGATTAACATTGCTGACACTTGCCTACACCAGATGCGAGCACTGCTTCACGTCAAAAGCAAATAGAACCCATTATAATCACTGAAGCTGTCTACACTGGATACAGTATACAGATAGAAAAAGTTTGAAAAGCCCTGCTTTAACACACGTTGCTGAAGTTTGTACCTGTGAGATAGACATGGAGATGTGGAAGAACTTCCCTCGTCCTCCCTGAGGGATTGCTCTGGTAAAGAACAGCTTCAGACCATCTTTAGAGAACAGTGGCTCTTCATTCTGTTGGAGAAACGTGACTCTAAATGATCATTACGGTCACACCAGCACCATTATTACTATCATCACGGTGATGTTCTCCTCCCATGGTAGTGTTTCGTCATTTGGTTTGCTCTGTGGAGTTTCATAATTACTGAATTATAAAACCTGCAGGAGCACTAGAGAATGCGTCCGCAGCACAAAGCGGTCGTATTTCTCCAAGCAACACTAAAAATATTAAAACCGTAACAACATATATTAGAATGTGAATTATTATGATGATGCAGTGCATATGTAATAGTGCGTCTGAGCCCTCAGGCCTATTTCTGCAGGTGCCACACGATCTTTTATTCATGTTATTGCAAAACATTTCATGTGGCCACTTTTTCCCTCTGGTGAAAAACAGACATGAAAAACTAATCAGGAAAAACAATATCAGCTCAAGCACGATACTGTGGGGAATATGATAAGACAAACAACATCAAACGTTCCTGACTATTCAAAGCTGTTATCATTGACAAACACTGACATGGCACATCCCATCATTTTTTTGCCCTTGTCAGGGCGAAGGAAGTTAATGCTCACCTGTCTGTGCAGCCACCCCTCACTTTCATCCTCATGTTTCTGAAACAAAACAAAACAAACAAATCACATGGCAAGATTGCAGTGAGATATTACAAGAGTGCAGAATCTAGTTTCTGGCTCATTCAGTCTAATTCAAAGAAAACGGTGATCATTTTTTTTCTAAATGAAACAAAATAATACCGCAGTTGAGTAAGAACTCTTACTAGCAATCGACAATACAGTGACCCGGTGACCTTCTGAGATTAAAGTGCTGTTCATGTGAATGCGCATCATTGGTTAAAGGTGCAGTATGTAGGATTTCTGTCTGCTAGAGGCCTATTCAAAACAAAGGCGTAGCTTGATGACATCAAGTTTGAGCACAGAATCTTGGGACATGTGGTCTTCACCTCAACGGCCAGTGGAAAAGATTTGAATAGGACTTGTGAAGAAATCATGTTCATGGATACGATTATTAACGTTACTGAAGTATGAAGCAGAGCAGGAGTGAGTGTTGTGGGAGCTGAACGAATCCGCTGGAGCGATTGCGCAACACACGCCTCACGAGCAGCGGAACTTTTATTATGCCACAGTTGCTTCTGCTTTTCCGGTCATGAGTATGAGGTAACGCAGCTCTGTTTATCATATTGGATACAATTGAGAGTGTTGAAAATTATGTTATAACGTTACTCTGTGCGTTCCCTCGGTGGCTGCTGTGAGATGCTTGTTTGAGACACACTGCAGTAAGATAGATCGATTTTAGAATATCATATTAAATGCTGGATGGCTTGTGTTGATAAATGGCATGCAATTCATTTTAAAACGTATTGTATGATGGAGAAAATGCTGTATTAGTGTTAGCTACTTGACAAAATAGTGTTTTCTCCTGAGGCATGGTAAAGCATGGTACTCGCAAAAAAATAAAAACAATTAGATTTAAACAATAAGACAAAAGGTGTTGAGCTATATAACAACAATTAGTTTTCTGTCTATAAATATATCAAAACTGTTGTTCCCTTGTCTATTAAAATGTGTGATATACTAAAGCGTCTTTGATGTTTCCAATGTTTCTACAAAATAAAACCGGAAACCGAGGGTAACGCGGGTATGACGCAATTGACAGGCGACTCCTCACATGTCCCGGAGCCTTGGTTAAAATTGCAATTTTCTCACGATTTACAAATAGTTGGAAACATTTGGGATATTGTAAGTACTCAAGTGAACAAAATATATAACACTGGCCTAGTGGTTTTTGAATATTTTACTGCAAAAATCTTACATATTGCACCTAAAAAAAAAAAAAAAAAAAAATCAACCTTCGCTTGTGAAATGGTCGCTCCATTGTACTGCAGATTTTCACATTCCTTGTAATGTGTAAATTAGACTTTACATTGAACTTTGGAAAATACTTCAAAAACCCAGGCATACCTTGGTGCAGACACCCGTTGTGGCCACACAGAGGGTCAGGATGGAGATATTCTGGGCTCGGTTCAACCAGTTTACAGCCAGTTTGGTACTTGTGGCCCACTTCACCATAGTCACATAGTATTCGCTGTAATATACACAAGAAATAAGCAGCAATGTCTTCTGGCAGAAAGGCTATATCCAATCACTAGACCTGGACCCAATATTTCAAAGGTTTTTCACAGAATTCAAATGCCCATCGTTTACAGCGATACATACTTCTCACCCCTTGGGTGTATATTTATTGAATATTATGGCTAATTTGATGACACTTTCAGCTCGGAATGTATCATATATGAGTACATTGGTTACAGGCTGATATTTTTTTGCTCATTTCCTCTATTTCCAAATTTGTACTGTGCCATCATCTAACACTCATTTGAAATGTATATTTAAAAACACAAAGTATTTAATAATAATAATAATAATTTTAAGATTTATATAATAAATATATTATTAATACAATATATTCATAATATTTATCATTTACATATTAATCTCTAGCAAAAAAAATGAATATCTATTTTTAATACTGTTCATCAAAATGTGATGTATAAATTCACTTGTATTTTGGTAGCGGCTATTTGCAATAGATGCTATTTATACTAGTTGAAAATAGTGATATATTCTATTTACACCATGTAAATGTGTTGTGTTCGTTAGCAAATCTTTTGCGTTCTCTCGCAAAAGTATTGCATAGAAATATAGTTTTTTCCTCCCACCTCATATAATTTCCATTACAAAAGTTCTGCAAATGAAAGTAAAGTTTTTCCATGGAACGCCAAAGTTTTGAGAGAATGTGAGCTTATTGAGAGTAGGGTTGGGAACCGAGAACTGGTTCTCATCTGGAACCGGTAGTGTTTTTTGAAAAGATCTGGAACCGTGCAAGATTTCTAAGTTTCGGTTCCGAAAACGGTTCTGGTGTGATGGGTGGGCGAAGTGTGGGGAGCGTATCCTTTAATAGAGACATTTCACATCATGAATATTATAGCAATGAATGCACTGAAAAGCCCTTGTGCTACTCATATGTCAGATATCAATGTAGAGGGAGAGAGAGAGAGAGATGCACAAAGCTGCACGATTAATCTTTAAAAGATTGCGTTCTTGATTTCATCACCCACATGATCTAATTCCTAAATGACAATGATTCGCCCATGTATATTAAACCTTTGACAAAAATAGGTCATTCAAATCTGTGTTCGCACTGCTGTTGATCTGAAGAGAGTTGTCTTGTGTAGATAACAGCTTCACAAACAATCTTTTCAAATGCACAGTATCTTTATTTCTGTGACAAATATTCCAATTATAACAGAAGTATACAAAAGTGTATCATTCAGATAGAAAGCTGATGTTACCGATCAAAATATAATAAATTACCTTCTGAAAGTAACAGGACTTCAAATAACGACTGTATCGATTGCATTGTTAAACCACTAGGTGGCAACAAATTACTGTTAAAAATGTGTATATCACTGAATCATTCTTTCAGAAACAAGTCTTTATGAATCCAACTTACTAAAATATTCTGTTTCACCTGTCTGGATCTTACATGTGTGTTCAAGCATCTTATCTAATTTGTGGTAACACTTTACAATAAGGTTCATTTATGAACTAACCATGAGCAATACATTTGTGAATGTATTTCTTAATCTTTGTTAATGTTAGTTAATAAAAATACAGCCGTTCATAGTTTGTTCATGTTACTTCACAGTGCATTAACTAATGTTAACACAATGTTATGTAATGTTAAGACAACTCTTGATTTTAATAATGTATTAGTAAATGTTGAAATTAACATTAACAAAGATTAATAAATGCTGTAGAAATGCAGTTCATTATTATTTCATATTAATGTAGGCCTAGTTAACTGATGTTAACTAATGAACCTTATTGTAAAGTGTTAGCGAATAAGATTAGCAGTCTGTTAAATTCATTTAACAGGAATAATAAACACAAAAAGGACTGTTTGAGTTGAGTTTTGTGCATTTTTCACTTACTATTTTTTTATTAGTTGTTTAATTATTTAAATGGAACCGGAACCGGAATCATTAGGCAGAACCGGAATCGGAACCGCAAAATTCCTTACGATTCCCAACCCTAATTGTGAGAGAACGTGAAGATTCTCAGGCGAATACAAGTGTTTTATGACAGAACGCAAAGCAGTCAAATCTCAAATTTTTCCCCACAACATGTCCCTCTAGAGCAGGGGTGTCAAACATACGGCCCACAAAGGTGTCCATAAGTAGCCTATTTTAAAATCGCAGCGATTGTTTGTGTACAGCGATAACCAGGGAAACGCTATATCGCTGCTGTTCCACAAGCGCCACCTACTGTTAGAGAGTGAATTTGCATTTTCATTCAGTCCGTTTGCTATTTTTGTTTTGTGCAAGCATCTTATGTAGCATACTTTCACTAAGCTATAAAGTCAGACCATGCTGTTTTTAGTTTTTTTTTTCTTTTCTGTAAATCTTGAAATTATCTAATTTAAATAAAAAAACAACTGCTCATGCTCAAAATGCAGTGGTGCCTGTATACTAAATGGCTACACATACAGTTACAAACACATATAAAACACATAACAAATAAATTTGCTTAAAGAAAAAAAGGCAACCAGTATCAAATTTGCCCCCCAAAAAATTGGAATTGGCCATTATAAAAAAAAAAAAAAAAAAAAAAAAAAAAGTTGGTGCATCATTAATAAAAAAAAACTGAATCAAATGGTAACACTTTGCAATTAATGTATTAACTAACATGAACTAACCATGAGCATTACATTTGTTACTGTATTTACTAATCTTCCTTAACGTTAAAAATACAGTTGTTCATTGTTTGTTCATGTTAGTTCAGTGCATTAACTAATGTTAACACGATTTTAATAATGTATTAGTAAATGCTGAAATTAACAAAGATTAATAAATGCTGTAGAAGTGCAGTTCATTATTAGTTCTTGTTAACTAATATTGTTAACTAATGAACCTTATTGTAAAGTTTTACCAATCAAACATTATTTTAAAAGTCTAATAAAGTCTTTTCGCAGTATAAACAAATGCTGTTTTCAAAGAGTAGTGTGTTTTTTTTTTCTTGCAAATGAATGTGTAGTTTGTATGGTTAATATTAATGCAACTGTCAGCTTACTACGGTTTAAAAAAAAAAAAAAATTGGCCCGCACATGGTTAAATGGCTAAAATGAGTTTGACACCCCTGCTCTAGAGGGTGTGTATTTAATATATTCTACTGTAATTTTCCCCATAATGAGCATTTGGATCATAATTGAGTGCACAAGAAGTCCGCCTACCCTATTCTTTGGTCCTCTGGTCTTCTCATCTCAATAGTGTGCAGTGGGCCATTGAGATTCACCACATACAGAGAAATGACGGGGTTTTCCTCCCCTGCCTGGAAGAAAAACGTTCAAGCATAACTCATTATCATCTTCACCACTATCCTCATGTTTACAGTCATGCACAGTCTTTACCTTAGGGTAATGGTATTGTCTCGCCGTAGGGTAGACAGAGCCAGTGAACATGGGGATCTCCATTTTGGGCACCAGCGTGTCGTTGATGGTTGCGTATGCCAGCCTGGCCCCATCCGGAGACCACCAGTGTGCGATGTGGGACTTAAAGATCTCCGCTGCACAAGAAAGATTCAGGAGTTTCTCTCAGTCATATTTCACTGTGGTTCAATCACTCGAATAATTGCAGGAATAGTAAAGAGTAATCATCCATGACACAGCGTCTCTCAGGTCTCATTCCAGCTACGTCCACACACACACACACACACTCAGATTTCCCATCTTTATTCGGATACAGTCCATGCACCTGGTGCGGTTAAGAGCATTTCTCCATAACCACCTGTTTCTATATGAATCTTTGCTTCCCTCACACAGAGGCAGCCAGAAAGGTTCTGGCCCATAAATCACGGGGCGGACTGTAATCTCAGCGGGGCCGGAGAGAGAGAGTGTCGAACCTCTCCATCAAGTGCTCCTTCTCTTCTACAATCTCTAGGAAAAATGCAATTTCTGGACTTCACCAAAGGCTGCGGAAATAGGGTCTGACCCTTCCTGTGCTCGAATGGGCAGGAAGTCACATGTTCAGCACAGTTGTGCTCACTTCATCACCTACAGAGAGTGAGTGAACAAATCTGTTCAGAGAACTTATGTTGACATCTGAGGATTTTGACAGGTATTTATAGTTAGCGTGTTTTTATATTTCCATTTTTGTTTTCAATTTTATTTTGAATGAATGAATTAGAATATGAATGCATTTTTTATAGAAATGCATACTTTTATTCAGCAAGAATGCATTAAATACATTAAAAGTGACAGTAAAACATTTACATTGTTTCAAATAAATGCTGCTCTTTTGAACTTTCTATTCATCAAAGACTATGGGCCCTATTTTAACGATCTAAACGCAAAGTGTAAAGCGCACGGAGCAGGTGCACTCAGGGCGTGTCCAAATCCACTTTTGCTATTTTAATGACGGAAAAACGGCGTAACGTTCAATAAACCAATCAGAGTGTCATCTCCCATTCCCTTAAAAGCGAGATGCGCTCGCGCCATGGCGGATTGCTATTTACATGGCGGAATTTGTTGGCGGAAAAGCTGAACGCTTTTCAAGCAAAGAAACCCATCTGCTCGTGCGCGAAGTTAAAGTGGGCTTGCAAATGCAGGCTTTCAAATAGCTCCGCGCGATGAGTCAGTTAATATATATGTGTGTGTATTGGCACAATTGTTCAATTAATTAGCCAATTTCGTTCATCATTATAAGTAGTAATAGGCTGAATTGAAAATAGGTAGCCTAATTCTAATAATGACTATTCATCATTGCATTTTTATATTTATGTAGCCTCACAATAATATTCTTTTACACTGTAATCCTTTTGTTTTTAATATTTGGCATGTTTGTGTGATGCGCATCCCTGTGTGTAATAAGCAAAGTCAACGCGCACTGTGGACGCGCCCAGAGGCGCAGTTTCTACCAGCGCGCTCTAACAAAAAAATATTGCGCCATTGACTTTAGACTTTAGACCAGGTTTGAGTTGGTCTATGGCGCAGTCTATTTTCAGCTCCTTAAAATAGCAATGCGCCGGCAATGCGCCTGAACACACCTCTTTTTTAGACCAGCACGCCCATGGGCGCACTAACTGGCGCAAATGCATTCACTAATTTAAGGACGTGGCGCTGAACGGGAAAACGCGAACGGCGCCGGACGTAAACTAGCAAACACACTTGCGTCGCATTGCACCGGGTGTATTATAGGGCCCTATATCATAGTTTCCATAGATATTAAGCACAACTGTTTTCAATATTGTTAGTAATGATAATGTAATAATATATACAATTAATAATAATAATAATATGTTTCTTAAGCTCCAAATCAGCATATTAGAATGATTTCTGAAGGATCATGTGACACTGAAGACTGTAATGATGCTGAAAATTCAGCTTTGCCATCATAGGAATAAATTACATTTTAAATTATATTAAAATAGAAAACAATTATTTTGAATTGTAATATTTCACAATAGTTCTTATCGTATCTTATCGATCAAATAAATGTAGCATTGTTGAGCATAAGAGACTGCTTTCAAAAACATTCATATTAAATAATATTTATTAATATTAATGTTATTAATATAAAATAATATTTATTAATAATATAACAATATTGATCATTTAGAATTTCCAGTTTTGAACAACATTGTTTTCTATATGTTTACCATGGAAATGTTTTGAATTAAATGAGCTTTTGGGTTTTGATGTAAATCTGATTTTCATAATAAATTCATGTACAATTGCATGAATACAATGTACAACTTTAAAAAGCTTACATTAGTGTAACAGCACTCTTTGTACTTGACATTCTTTTATACAGTGTTGGTATAAGTTGTGGATTTCCAAACTACTTTCATTTGTATCAGACATTTGGGAAAATATGATATACTAAAGTTTGAAACACAAGACTCTCCTCTGCTCATTTAATGTGTGTGCTTTAATGTTGGCTCATTCCAAAACCTTAAAAAACGTTGCCTTTTAAGTCAGTAAGAAGGCTGCTCAGAGGTAAGAATCATCCTCACAGCACATCCGGATCCATTTTTCCTTATCATCCTGTCTAATGAGATGTCTCCATTTTGTTGGCCTTTGAACGCAGAATAGATGTATGCTTTAATGTCAACGATATCCCACAATCCTGTGTTTCTCAAGTCTTCTGGGTCCCTATACAATAGCTTTGAAAATTAAATCTTGAACAGTTTGATTCACATTTTTGGGTGAACTAGCCCTTTAATGCTACTGAGGACAATAACTGCATTAGTTTAGAGTTGCAATAACATATTTTGATGCCTACAGAGCATGATGCAGATGTTTTAGAGGAAGTGCTTGTGAGTATCATGGGAACTTCACAATGAATCTGATCATTACAGAGATGCTGACCCGTGGATGAACCAAAGCAAGCCTGCTGCAGACATCTCTGTACAAAACAGCAAAAACGACTCTCATTAGACATAAGATGTCAGAAACCCTTTAAACACATCTCTCTCTCTCTCATTCCTGTTTTCTGCGTGTCTCTCTCGGTGTCCTTTATTCTGCCGAACACGCGCTCACACTCTCAGTAGAGAGCCAGGAAGCTTGTTGGGCTGTTGATTGCTCACACAGGGAGGTTTAATGCAGAGCTGAATGACGGCTGAAGCAGTAGTGTGTGTTTTGAGAGCTGGAGGACAGTGAAGTTGTGTCTAGCACACACACAGTTCTCTTACACTTGTCCTTCTTTAATCAGAGGACACAGCTGTAGCTGAATGAGCAGAAACTTTACTGTTCAGACTGAGCATTTCCATAATCTTTTCTTTATTCTAAAAACCAACAAAACCCAGTAAACATTTAACATGCCCTTGTGTACAGGCTGTTCAAATAGGGCCAAAAGCTAAGCAGTATTACACATGATTCATGGACAAGGCAATTCCGCAATGCATTGTGAAACTTTCCATAACAATTTTTACAAACAGTTGTTATTGTGCTTTTTTTTTTTTTTTTTTTTTTACAAAATTACAAGTTTATATCTTGCATTTTTTCCCCTTGCAATTCCAAGCTTATAATTTGCAACTCTTTGTGAGTTGAGTTAACATCTCACAATTCTGACCATTTTTTTCTTCTTCCAAAATTACATAATTCATAACACATTTCTACGGAAGAGGATTAGGGCCAAGCAATAATAAAAAAATAAAACCATCTCGAGATTAAAGTTGTTAGATTTCGAGAAAAAAGTCGAGATAAAATGTTGAGAATAAAGTCATTAAATTATGAGAAAAAAGTCGTTAAATTACGAGAACAAATTCATTAAATTACAAATTTGTTCTCATAATTTAACGACTTTTTTTCTCGTAATTTAATGACTTTATTCTCATAATTTAATGAGTTTATTCTTAACATTTTATCTCGACTTTTTTCTCGAAATTTAACGACATTTTTCTCATAATTTAACAAATTTGTTCTCGTAATTTAATGACTTTTTTCTCGTAATTTAATGACTTTATTCTCAACATTTTATCTAAACTTTTTTCTCAAAATTTAACGAGTTTTTTCTCGTAATTTAACGAGTTTATTCTCAACATTTTATCTCGACTTTTTTCTCGAAATTTAACAACTTTAATCTCGAGATGGTTTTATTTTTTTTATTATTGCTTGACCCTAATCCTCTTCCGTACATTTCAGGCTTTCTCAGAATTGCAAATTTAAAACACACAGTTCTGACTTTATTTCAAGTTCATTTTTGAGCTTATATCTCAAAATTGCAAGATGTAAAATCCAAATCAGAAAGATATAAATACGGAATTGCAATAAATAAAGCCAGAATTATGAGGGTTTTTTTGTTGTTGTTTTTTTTTAAAATTCTGTGGCAGACAGGCTTCCATAAAAAGTAATTGATTAGTTTTGGTTAATCTCTATACATATTTGCTAAAAGTATCAAGCCATTAGCATGCTAATATCAGGCATGTGAGTCACTAAAATAGGTTCAATGAGCTTCTGCCCATGAAATGCATTTGTAATCAGTCTCTTATGAGGTCCAAATTTGTTTAGAACATTGCTTTGTCACAAGTAGGCTGTAATGAGCGCATGAAGAGGAGGAGTACAAACTAAAGTCTTTAGTAATAAATCCACTAGATCACAAGAAAGAGAAACTCAGGAAACTGCATAACAGCAACGTAAATCATAGATGATACTGGACAATCGAACAAAGGAACCTGAGGGCTTAAATACACAGGGAGGGTAATCAACTGAACAGAAACAGGTGTGTGGAACTAATTAACATCCAAGGAAACTATACAGGGAACACAGGCAGGCAAAACAGGGACAGAACTAGGGGCGGTTTCTTCATTAGGGTGAAATGGCAACGCACCACCAAAGTGCGAAAGGGACAGATTTTTTTCAATCACATTCAACCACAGTGTTACGCTAGCTGTCACTGCTCTAAGACGGTTTGTTCTGCCTCTGGTAAATACATAAATATTGTAGAACCATCACGTCTACCACTAAAGATTGCTTTATAAATAATCTCCCCGAGCAGTTTCATCGCCTTAGTATACCTGACAACTTAGAAGAACTCGATGCTGCAACAGAAACTATTGGCTCTCTCTTTTCCAGCACATTAGATGCAGTCGCTCCTTTACGTCTAAAGAAGATTAAGGAAACTAATCCAACGCCATGGTATGATGAGCACACTCGGGCTCTAAAACGAGCTGTTAGAAAAGCTGAACGTAGTTGGAAGAAAACAAAACTAGAAGTTTTTCGCCTTTCGTGGAAAGAAAAAATGATTGAGTACAGAACGGCTATAAGAAATGCTAGATCTACTTATTTTTCAAATCTCTTAATAGAAAACAAACATAATCCTAGGTATTTATTTGACACAGTGGCTAAATTAACTAGAAACAGAGATTCAACTGCTGACGTTTCCAAAGAGCACAGCAGTAATGACTTTATGAACTTCTTTACTTGCAAGATTGACAATATTAGAGAGAAAATTATAAACATGCAACCGTCTACAGTTTCGCTTCAGACAGTGCACTGTAGTGTCCCTGAGGTAAAACTAGAATCATTCGCCGCTATAGGAGAGGAAGAATTATCTAAACTTATCAAATCATCAAAATCAACGACATGTATGCTAGACCCAATGCCGACTAAACTACTGAAAGAAATGCTTCCAGAGGTCGTAGGTCCACTTCTTGATATAATTAATTCATCCTTAACACTAGGATACGTGCCAAAAACCTTTAAGCAGGCTATTATTAAACCTCTTATTAAAAAACCTCAACTAGATCCGAGAGATTTAGTAAATTACAGGCCAATATCGAATCTACCTTTTCTGTCAAAGATACTAGAAAAGGCAGTTTCAACACAACTGTGCTCCTTTTTAGAAAGAAATGGAATCTGTGAGGATTTCCAGTCAGGATTTAGACCATACCATAGTACTGAGACTGCTCTCGTTAGAGTTACAAACGATCTACTCCTATCATCCGATCGTGGCTGTATTTCTCTATTAGTGTTATTAGATCTCAGTGCTGCTTTTGACACTATCGATCATACCATTCTTTTAAAAAGACTTGAAAACTATATTGGCATTAATGGAATTGCTTTGGCATGGTTCAAATCGTACCTATCTGACCGTTATCAGTCTGTAGTAGTTAATGAAGAGATGTCGTATCGATCACAGGTTCAATATGGAGTACCACAAGGCTCAGTACTAGGACCGTTGCTTTTCACTCTGTACATGCTGCCCTTAGGAGAGATAATTAGGAAGCATGGTGTTAGTTTTCACTGCTACGCGGACGATACTCAGCTCTATATTTCCTCGCGCCCTGACGAAACCTACAAATTCACAAAACTAACAGAATGCATAGCTGACATTAAAAAATGGATGACAAGAAATTTCTTATTATTAAATTCAGAAAAAAACTGATATCCTAATCTTTGGACCAAAAACTTCCTCACGAAAAATCCTTGAATACTCTCTAACACTTGACGGGTGCTCCATTAAATCTTCGTCCTCAGTTAGGAACTTGGGTGTGCTCTTTGATACCAATCTTTCATTTGAAAGTCATGTTTCTAGTATCTGTAAAACCGCCTTCTTCCATCTAAAAAATATATCTAAATTACGACATATGCTCTCAATGACAAATGCAGAACAGTTGGTTCATGCATTCATGACCTCAAGACTAGATTATTGTAACGCTCTACTGGGTGGTTGTTCTGCTCGGCTTTTAAACAGACTACAGTTGGTCCAAAATGCGGCAGCTAGAGTTCTTACTAGAACCAGAAAGTATGACCATATTAGCCCAGTTCTGTCAACATTACATTGGCTCCCTATTAAACATCGTATAGATTTTAAAATCTTGCTACTTACTTATAAAGCTCTAAATGGTTTAGCTCCCAAGTACCTAAGTGAGCTCTTAATGCATTATAGTCCTTCACGTTTATTGCGATCTCAGAATTCAGGCCAGTTGATAATACCCAGAATATCAAAATCAACTGAAGGCGGCAGATCCTTTTCCTATTTAGCACCTAAACTCTGGAACAATCTTCCTAGCATTGTTCGGGAAGCAGACACACTCTGTCAGTTTAAATCTAGACTAAAAACACATCTCTTTGCTCTTGCATACACATAACACATTATCAATACATTAACATTTTTCTAATCCGTTAAAGGATTGTTACGCTGCAATAATTAGGTCGGCCGGAACCGAGAACATTTCCTATAACACTAGATATACCTGTACATCAGAATAAGAATGGCATCTACGCTAATATCTGTCTCTCTGCTTATCCTGAGGTTTGCCGGGTGCTGGATCCAGGCCGTATCCAGATCAGATGGAGAACCTGTGTCTGGACCTGACTACAACGTAGCCCAGGAGACAATGGGCCTACAGATCCAGTTCTGGCTGCATCTATAATTCAGATTTTTAATCCCCGTATCCGCTTACATATATTTATATATAATCTATTTTTAATCTCTATAATAAAAATGCATAATTCAGATTTTGATCTCCATATCCATTTACATATATTATATATATCTTCCAAGGGGTTTTTTCCCTCCTAGGACTTTTTTCCCAGTGCTAGCACGCTGGGTTTTTCTCCTAGGGGTTTTTTTCCACCCCTGGGAGTCAGCCGACATTGGCTTAATGTAGCACCATCTTGTATATGTTACATATTACCACGCTTGTTTGTACATCTTATTTTCAACCACTTCCCTTTTTTCTGTGCTTCTAATATGTAAAGCTGCTTTGAAACAATTACCAATTGTAAAAGCGCTATATAAATAAATTTGACTTGACTTGACTTGGTCTGGCTATAGTGCAATCAGTGTCAAGCCACATTCTGTGGAGTACCGCCTCTCAGATTTCACTGCTGAAGTGACATATAATAATTTCCTCAGTGCATAACTTACATTTCACAGACATATTCTCCATCTGTAAATGTTAGAAAGTCAAGCAAATATTTCTATTTTGCTGTCAGGAGTGGAGGAGCCTTATGCAAGCACAAACTTCTGTGAATGAGAGCCGCCGCGAGCATGTGCGCCAGACAGACGGAGAGCAATAGAATATAGGAGCGTGATAATTCTGACTAAAATATACATTTTGCTGAAATATTTGTTATTGAATATTTGTTGTTGTTGGTGAACATAAATGTGAACATCTTTTTTATGATAGCAGTAACTGTAAAGTGACTATTGTAGGGTATCAAAATAGCCTAATAATTAGTTGGAGCTTTTGTTTTTATTTATTTTCATTTTTAGTTTAGTGAATTTAACTTCTGCTTTAAAAGCATTATTTTGTTTTTAGATTGTAGTGTTACAATGTTAATGTGGCCTAATGTGAATGTAGGCCTAATGTGATTTGACCCCTTTTTTGCACATAATATTACATAGACTACACGGTTACATTCACATGTTTGTTTTCATAGCCTTCAATATGAACATTTTTTGTAGGACAATATTGGGCAGGATGTGAAATAACATTTTTTTAAATTAACTCTCTTGAGTCGGAGGTATCGCTGGCGATACCACCTCGGTTTCTTACCAGTGTGAAAGAGACTCAAAATACTCTGTCAATGTCGCACATACAATTAAGAGTTATACACCATTTTAATCTGTGGAATATATTCTTTTATTTTTGTACACTCAGACTAAAAACAAAATGTTGTGCTTTTTGTAAAATAAAGAAAACTACCATGATGCGTGATCTTTCGTCTCCTTCTGAACGAATTCCAATCTGATAGTTCTCAGAAAATGAACTGTAACTTAGTGAATACTAATCACAAAAAAATTAGACTTATGTCTAAAGAAACGTTGAAATGCCAGGTTTTAAATCGTGTAAGTCAAATCAAAAACAAATATTCTCTGTTTATGTAATCTGTATGAAAAGAGACACATGTCAGACGCCCGTGATTCAGCTCATTATACGCTAATGCGGCCACAGAGCGAGCGCTATTCAGACGCAAATTCTGAGTCAATACATGTATACATCGTTGCAATTGTGTATTTATTATCTTCAAAAGTGTCTATCTGCATATTATAGCCATGGTTAGCGATCTCTGGAAGCCTCTGTTAGTTCCTGGAATGTCACATGATATGCCTTTTCTTCATTGAGACATTTGTGGACTAAAGGTGCACAGAGCGCCTTCCGGCTGCAAGTATGAATTGAAAACACAGTATCCAGCACTCATAGTTATGACTAGAAATATTGAATAAATATTACTCCTCTGTATAGAAAATTGACAAACATATGAGAATCCATCAATATTTCTCCAAATGTGCATGCTTTTAAGCATATTAAGAAATTACGGTCAATATAAGATTTTAAGAGTCAAAATGTGAAGCTTGAGTCTTAGATCTTTTTAATGATGTATAGTTTTATTATGCCCTTTTATGAAGTCTTGATTTTGTTCGGGTGTTCTGGGATAGGTTTTCATGCTTGATTGTTTAAAAAAAGCATTATTTTTCACATATTTTACATACACCTCTCTTCCCAGTCTGTCTCAAAACCTGTTGAGTTCTTGTTTCGATTAATCCCCTCCTTCCGAAATATGAAATCTTCTCTGAATGCTTATCTGGCCTAGTGGTGAACCGCTTAAAGTGTGTTCAGAAAATGTCACACCCATTACCATAACCACAAGTTTCATCTGCTCAGGTATTATAACAATGGCATCAATTTTGCCATACCTATTCGAGCCTGATTCAGACCCTGACAATGTTTACGAACAAGAGGATCGTGCAGAACCTTTGCAAGCACTGATTTTAAGTTGTAAGTGGTAAGTTCCTGAGGATCCTTAGTTTAAGTGGTAAGTTCCTAAGGATCGGTGAACAGTCTTACAAAAGCGAGAGCCCCATAGCTAAACACTACATCAACACTGTAATGTTAGCTAGCAGGCTAGCGGAGCCAAACAGCTTTGCCCATTGTTTACATCGTAGCAACAACATAAAACTTATAATTGGAACTGTTAACAGAAAACAACAACAACAAATAATAAAACATAAATGGGAACTGTTCTGTCTTTCAGAAGAAGCTTTTGTGCATAGCCGGCATTGTACTCTCTTAGGTTACTGAAGCTTTCCTCCATAAAATGTACAGCACACAGATAAACGTTGGGGTTATAATGTTCAGGAACAGTGTTAAAAATAAACATTAACCACCATTTTCTAAGTTTGTCTGCCTTAGGAAGGCCAAACAAAGGGGTTTTGGAACTGGGGTGGAAAAAAAACCCCATCTCTTTGACATGGCAACAACACACTATTAAAGGATTAGTCCACTTTTAAATAAACTTTTCCTGAATATTTAAAAGTGGACTAATCCTTTAAAGCAGTTCTTCTTTGTCTTCTCTAGCGCAGCTCAACCAGGCCTCGCCCTCTTTTTTTAGCGTAATCCGTAGGTGGGATTATTGAATTAATTTACAATGTTACTTCACAAGATCCAAAAGAAGTGTGTTGTAGTCCCAAGTTTGTTGTAGTTCTTGAAAAGTTCTTGTTAAAGAGAATATCTCACTTTGGAGTGGACTTATGCTCCGCCTTATGCTCAATCAACAACATTACACACCAACTAAAGTTGAAAAAAATGAAAAAGCATAAAAGGACTCCTTTAAACACACACTTTAGTTGTGTGTAAGTTCTCACATCTGCTTGCCCGAATATACTCAGGCAATCTACAAATAGAAAACATGTTAGAATATGTCCTTTTTAGAGTCCTTATCTGCCATCACTTGCCATTTCTGCTTCACATTGATCATACTGCACCAATGAGAGATAAAAAAAAAACAGCACATTTCTAAGATTCTCATTTAAATTCAAATAAGCCCCAACAAACATGACTTTACCATTGTTCATCACCTTCACTGGATTCATCAGGGTAATAACAGGCTTCTAACAAACCATTAGCAACTTAATTAGCTGGAGTTCATTGAGAAGATAATTCAATGAGGGTGAAGGTCTGTAGAGGTCTGATCAGCTCCACTAGCACATGCTAACACAATCACTCATCTAAAGCTATTTGTCATTATGAACACTATTGCATGTTATTGCAGCAGTTTTGGTTCTTCCCCTACATAACTTGCATCCTGCCAAAAATGGATGTGCATAATCGAAACTAGTAGGTAGGTTTCTAACAATTAATTTACCAATCAATGATCATTGTAAAGGAAGCATTTTATGGTTATATACCAATTATGTTGGTTTAGGGTCATGCCCACCTGACACCAATTACAGTAGATGTGTTTCTCAGGGGACCCTAAATGGGCATTCCTGTACCTCAAACCAGTGATAGTATTTATATACTATTCTATTAATATCTTTTTTTATATATATATATATTATATTTTCATTTGAGTTAAAATGTTAGTAATTTTATGAGCTTTGTGTTGTTTTAATTAGTTTTTGATCTGAATATTTTCTGTTTTATTTTCTAGTTTATTTTAATTTTAGTAATTTTAGTACAAATATATGTTTTTTAGTTAGTTGCCCAAGCAACATTTCTAAATTTCATTTTTTAACTATAAGTGTTTCATCTAATATTTATATTTTATTTCAGATTTCTCTTAAAAACTAACTCAGAATGGTATTAAAGGTGGCATGAAATGAAAGTCGTGATCGTTTTTTTTTTACCCCCTATTACATATATCCAACTGAAACAGCTTCTTGAACAAGAATAAATGTAGGGTGGGACTTGATATTGTCCATCAGGAATTGACTGGATGTGAGAGACAGGTTGTCCCGCCCTCACGCCATTAACCCTTTAAGACCTGAAGGCTTTTTTAGAGTTTTTTTTTCTGAGCGACACACACAAAAGTAAAGACTCATAACTCCAAAACTCTAGCAAGGAGAGTCAAAAGGTAGGTATCATTTGATAGAAAACATTTTAAATTTTATGAAAATATAAATTACATTACATTTGGACATTTTCTTGCTGAGAAACAGCTGATAAAAGACAAAAAATACATATAATTTTTTTAAAAATAATTTTTCTTTTTTTTATTTTACATGGAATAACTCAGGAACGCAATAAGATCACTAAAAAATTCTTTTTTGGTGATGCTCTCCTATATGTGAGCTGCATCTGGTTCAAATTTCGTGGGGATGGCATAAAGAATAGTTTGAAAAATTGTTGTTCATTTTTTCCGCAGCCAGGTGGCGCCAACGGGCGGTAAACTCCGGTTTAGAGGTGCTTCTCAGCACTCGTTAGGAGTTTTTCAAAATGGTTAGATGCATTAAAAAGATGAGATTCTAAGCTTTAAAATGATATCTATTTTGAACATTGGATACACACTGCATCCCGGAGAGATGAGAGACATGTTTTTAGCCAAGTATGTTAAATCATTCCGTGAGTAATATCTTGTGATCAACGCAATATATTATATTGATTTTGGATTCATTTTAATCTTGAGAATCTGCTTTAAATATTGATGTGCCATTTTTTATGATCTGTGCATTTTTCATGAAGTTATGAGCACGTGAAATATACATACTTGTATTCAGTTAGCGGCTGTGCTATTTTTGTTGTAAACGCATATTTCTCAGACTCATTAGAGGGTGAAAACAACGCAACAGAAGCATGTTGGAGGCCTGATATGAAAGTTTAAAGTCTCTGGATTTGTATGCAAAAAGAATTTTTGTGCTACCTATATGGATTCAATTTTTATTGGCTTTTAAAGAGAGACACGCAAATGGGAGCGCCGACGCTCCATCCGGTCTTAAGGGGTTAAACATCTTCAGAGAAGAAAAGAGATGTTGCTGCCAGGGGGAGGGGAAGTTTTTTTTTTTTTTTTTTGCAATATTCCACTTTTGATTTCATGGTGACTTTAACAATGCCACAGTCATGGGTTTGATTCTTATTATGGACTGAATTACTCACCTGTTGTTTGAAAAAAAAAAAAAAAAAAAAACACCTTCTATTCAGTAAACCTGACTGAATTTAGACAATTTATATGTGCTGTGAGGTTAAGCTTCTGTTTTGTGTATTAATGAATTGCCATTTCAATGTAAATGTGCTTCTCTTGATTAAAATTAAATAAAAACATTTAATAATTTATAGCAGTTATCAAAGAAAAAAACACTTTTTTTTTTTTTTTCCAGCTGTGTCACATGTCAGAAACACAAAGCACTCCTGCTGTTGCTGTCGAACAGGAGCACTTACGCTGTCAGTGTGAACTCATGCTCAGTTTTAACTCAAGAACAGCATCAAGACAAGATAGAGTATTGGAGTAGTGTTATGTCTCCCAGTCGCAAATAGGAGGGTGTTGTCAGAGGACTGGTCATTTTTGTGGACTCCAAAATCTATGTGACTATGCTCCCTTGTGATACGTGTAATACTGAAAACAGTGCTGCTCAGTATTTTTTTAGGACTCTTTGATGAACAGAAGTTCAAAACAACAGCGTTCATTTGAAACAGAAATCATTTGTAACATCATAAATGCATTTGCTGCCTCCTCTGACCAATTTAATGTGTCATTGCTAAATAAAAGTATTAAGACAGGTACATGCTATTAGGAAAAGGGGTGTAAATAAAACACCAAAACCCATGGAAACAGAACAGAGTTTCCTTTCTCACTGCAAACTATGTAAGTCAGTTTAGTAGCTCACTTCAGCAGGGGGCAGTAGAGAGCCTTAGTAAACGATTGCAGTCTAAAACGCTGTAATGACACTTCAGGATGTGACTGCATACAAAACGCACACGCTTTAATCAGATTAATGATCTGCGGATGGCGGGGTACATGGGTAACTGATGAAACTAGCTATCAGAAAAACAAGAAGCTGCATATCCTCAAAACCAGCCCCTGAGATTACTGAATGGGATGCAAGTCAGATGACAAAAGAGATGATCTTAAAATACATTAATCTTTAATAAAAATCACTTTATTTCAGCTATAAGCATGGCAGACTGTTCCATCCAAAACACATGGTCATATGAGGATAGCCATATGAAACACTGCCAGCAGTTGAGAGCGAAACCAATGATGTGGTCAGAAACTTTGGCTTGCTTAACCCAAGAATGCACGAACCCCAAAAAACACTACTACACAAATACATAAGGCAGTCAAAATGACCTGTATTGGAATGAAGGCTTTCCCCCCTCACAAACATACACTCTAAAAAATGCTGGGTTAAAAACAACCCAAGTTGGGTTGAAAATGGACAAACCCAGCGATTGGGTTGTTTTAACCCAACTGTTGGGTTAAATGTTTGCCCAACCTGCTGGGTAGTTTTATTTAACCCAACTATTGTTTGAAAATGACTATATGGCTGACTTAAAATGAATCTAAAATGAAATTAAAATGTTCATTTATTAAACATATTAATAAATGCTAATTTTCAAGATATTTTGGGTTCATTTTAATTAAGCAATACTGTAATTTTTAAACAATAGTTGAGTTAAATAAAACTACCCAGCAGGTTGGGCAAACATTTAACCCAACTGCTGGGTTAAAACAACCCAATTGCTGGGTTTGTCCATTTTCAACCCAACTTGGGTTGTTTTTAACCCAGCATTTTTTAGAGTGTAGGTGTCCTATTAATTAATTAAAAAAATTGATGATACACAAATGTTTTAATATATCAAACATGCTTATTTGTCCACTTTCCTTGTATATATTCATGGCAAAAGATGAAATGTATAAAATGCAGTTGTACTCTTTCTAAACAAACTCTTAAACTAATTTAGATCTACTGTAAAGTATACTCTAGTGTGAACCTTCACTCCCCACATTTCTTACAGACTATGCGAAAATGATTTTTTTTTCCCAGACAGAGACAGAAAATTTCAAAGAACATTTGCACCTTTCAGTAACACTTTATTTTAGGGTCTTTTAACTAGTTGCTTATTAGCATGCATATTACTAGAATATTTGTTATTTATTAGTACTTATTAAGCACATATTAATGCCTTATTCTGCATGACCATATTCTACATTCTTAATCCTATCCAATACCTAAACTTAACAACTACCTTACTAATTATTAATATGCAGTAAATTAGGAGTTTATTGAGGGAAAAAACGTAGTTAATAGTTTATATGTGTTCTCTATATACAGTGGGTACGAAAAGTATTCAAACCCCCTTAAATTTTTCGCTCTTTGTTATATTACAGCCATTTGCTAAAATCATTTAAGTTCATTTTTTTCCCTCATTAATGTACACACAGCACCCCATATTGACAGAAAAACACAGAATTGTTGACATTTTTGCAGATTTATTAAAAAAGAAAAACTGAAATATCACATGGTCCTAAGTATTCAGACCCTTTGCTGTGACACTCATATATTTAACTCAGGTGCTGTCCATTTCTTCTGATCATCCTTGAGATGGTTCTACACCTTCATTTGAGTCCAGCTGTGTTTGATTATACTGATTGGACTTGATTAGGAAAGCCACACACCTGTCTATATAAGACCTTACAGCTCACAGTGCATGTCAGAGCAAATGAGAATCATGAGGTCAAAGGAACTGCCTGAAGAGCTCAGAGACAGAATTGTGGCAAGGCACAGATCTGGCCAAGGTTACAAAAAAATTTCTGCTGCACTTGAGGTTCCCAAGAGCACAGTGGCCTCCATAATCCTTAAATGGAAGACGTTTGGGATGACCAGAACCCTTCCTAGAGCTGGCCGTCCGGCCAAACTGAGCTATCGGGGGAGAAGAGCCTTGGTGAGTTTTTCTTTTTTTAATAAATCTGCAAAAATGTCAACAATTCTGTGTTTTTCTGTCAATATGGGGTGCTGTGTGTACATTAATGAGGAAAAAAAAATGAACTTAAATGATTTTAGCAAATGGCTGCAATATAACAAAGAGTGAAAAATTTAAGGGGGTCTGAATACTTTCCGTACCCACTGTATACTAAAGTGTTACCCACCTTTCTAAATGTAAATTTTGGGCAGAGTTTGCACCTCTTCCTTTGTTTGGGCCTGCCCTTTCCTGTAGCCTTTCTCTACTCATATATACTGCATCTGAAACAACATACTGTCTAAATATGAATGAGCAGTATGAGTATCATAAGGCATGATTGTGTGTATGAATGCAGTCTGAATGTACTACATGAATTCCTGACATACTACTCATTTCACATACTGTTTTTCACCTATATAGTAGTGATATATGCTTATTCAAACATGGGTTTGGTGTCTGAGGAAAATTCTTGGTTCAGAGCAAAAAAAGTCACAATAGATTTTTATGTAATCTATAAACATTCAAGAAAAAATGTATTCAATTTGACCCTTTTCATGCATTCTAGGCAGACGCGGATTAATGCACAGGCTTGCCTAGGCTGCAGCCTTGGGGCCCCACATATGCAGGGGCCCCAGATTGGCCAGACTATTTTTTTTATAATTTTAAGTTTACTTCAGTGCAAACAAAAAAGACCCTCATTGGCCAATAAGAAAATAAATAAGCAGGCGATTGGATAGATGTGACATTTGGGTCAAATCTGTACAATCAGCTGCTGATCAAATCATGTCAATCATTTTCATTTACGTCACTGCTATTGCTATTACGATAGTGGAGCACAAAAAAAAAAAAAAAAAAAAAAACAGAAAATACAAAGGTTAAAAGAACAATGTGAAGATATACTGAATAAAATCCCAAAATTGGCTTGATACTTCAAGGCATTGTATACATCAAGACAGAAGTGGCAAAGTCACGCAGTTCGTGAGGGAGAGATCGTTTACGGCAGGAAATCCAAACATTCGCCTAGGATTCATCGACCTCAAATACGGCTTATCACTTGAAACATGTAAGTAGTTGCAACTTTACAAGTCCGCTAATGTTACCCTAGTCCTAGATAAATGTGCGCTATTATTTGCCACATACCCATGTTTGTGTGGAGAGCATGCTCCGTCATTTTGGTCATACAGATAAGAGTAATATAAACTGTAAAGGGCCTACTTTTATTTCTGTAAACTCACAATAACAGAAAACATTGTTTTTGTAAAATGAAAACAATGAGGATGCGCATTCTGATCGTCTCTGTGAAATTGAGCACGTAACAAACATGAACCGTAGTTCCCTCACAGACACGAGAAATATATCTATAGAAAGCTTGAAATGTCTACTTTTAATCGAACCAATTCAAATGGAAAATACATATTCTCAGATTATGTAATCCGTATGAAACCTGCATATAGGCGCGTCCACCACTGCGGATATGACGAATCAGCATCGTAGTCTTAATTTTTGCAGCCGAAACAGAAAACATTATCAATAAATTATTAAAATGTTTAGACAGTCTCCGTCTGTTTTTTCACCAAGTTACACATTCATAATAATTACATTTGCCGGTGCGACGTGGCAAGTTTTATGCATGTGCTGATTAGGCTATGTATTATATATTGGTTTATTATATATGATTTAGGGATGTCCAGATCCGATCACGTGATCGGAAATCGGGCCCGATCACGTGGTTTCAGACTCGATCGGAATCGGATGTTACCTCCCGATCAGGACTCGGATATATATATTAGCATAGACATATAATATGTCTATGTGTATTAGGGGTGCAACGGTTCTCGGTAAAAAATCGAACCATACGGTTCTCCACTTATTATTTATTATTTAAGAGCTGCTGTGCAGCCAAATTATGTACCAGTTATCAATGTAAAGCTGCTTTGACACAATCTGCATTGTAAAAAGCGCTATATAAATAAAGGTGACTTGACTTGACGGTTCGGTACGCACTTGCACCGCGGTCCATCTCGAATGACGACGCATCTATTGGTTAATATGGTTTGTTTAAAATAGTAACGTGGAAAACAGACAGAGTTCAGATAATGTATGTTTCAGTCGATGGATGCACAAAACGTTACAACAACGATAATCAGAAAGCG
Source organism: Ancherythroculter nigrocauda (assembly GCA_036281575.1). Classification (NCBI taxonomy): domain Eukaryota; kingdom Metazoa; phylum Chordata; class Actinopteri; order Cypriniformes; family Xenocyprididae; genus Ancherythroculter; species Ancherythroculter nigrocauda. Next base: position 149,918 of record VTFQ01000836.1, read on the forward strand.
TGGACAAAACAGTCACTATTGGTACACTGTTAACTGTGAGTGCAGACTGCTCTAATGTCCAGTCATTTACGCCGTCATCACCCGGGTGTTGATAGCGCGCGAGCGCAGGTGAGACCTGAACAGCACACGTTGCTGTCTGTGTTTAAACTAACTCATTTAAGCCTTGCTGATTTAAACCTTCAAGAACAAGACGCGAAAGAGAACTCGCACGCGCTATGAGAAGATTTGTGTGCGCTCATCCGTAGCGCGCACACGCTTATTCCAGTCAGCGCGCAAATACTGAGTTCTCTTTTAAGTCTTGCGCTTCGGCGGCCACATTCATACAAAAAAATATGTCAACATGCCCGTCCTAGCGAGTATCCTAGCAAACATAGTCGGTTATGTCTTAAGTGAACGTATATTAGTCGAGAAAGACAGCGCATGTGGAACAGTATATGTACTGGATCGTGCATGTCTTAAAGGGAAAACAACTATTCTTGCTGCCTGTATTTAATGTTAAATCAAACAACAAATAACAAAGAAATCACTCACTGCTCTTGACTGAATAGTTTTTGTAACTTCAATAATGATTAATCTTTATTTATTTTATACAGTAAAGATAATATGCAGTGATATTTTATATTTGATTACTGTTAGATACCTGAAAAACCTGAAAAGCACTGTTCCTGGATCTGTTTTTTCGCTCTTCTTTATTCTTTTTTATGTAGGCTATTATAGAAGTATCGGATCGGGACTCGGTATCGGCAGATACTCAAAATCAAATGACTCGGACTCGGACTCGAGGGCAAAAAAACGTGATCGGGACATCCCTAATATGATTTATTATGATTTTCGCAACCTGGTCTCATGACGAAAACGTACCCGTGGGCATGCTTTCGCGAGTCACGAAATACATACCAATGAGTACATATTGCTGCAGTTTCGATGCAAAATGTCCACTGAGTGGCACTAAAAGCGTTCCTTTTTTTTTTTTTTTTTTTTTTTTTTGCCGGAGCAGATAATAGGGTGAATGTGGTACGTTTTTATGACATTGCTTTTTAGATGAATCGCCGCAGTTCTTGATTTGACATTTGCGCTCCGTTGTGTTTTAAATTAACTTCCTACCGACGCTACGCCTAAACCTACCCAATAGTGTTAACAAAAGCAAACGTGACGTAAAAAGCGTCCGTGATCGTACCATTTTTCAGCTCGTTTAAATCTCTCTTTGAGCTCTCTTTTTTTTTTTTTGCCATCAGTCGCCTTTCACGGGATTCGTACCCAGGCAGGGGGGAATCGACTCCTCGTCCCAAGTCCAACTCTGTATCGGCTGAGCTACCGAGCAAGATTGGTCGCGGCCAAAAAAAGCAAAACACATAGAGCCGGAAAGTCCAAAGTACGTTCATTTACAAATCGGGCACTATGGTAAGAAGCGTTTTGAAGTCGTAACATAATATTGCGCAAGGAGACGTGAAAACGAAACCGTGTGTGAAAATGAGCAAAAGCGCTTATTGATGTTTTACCGGCCTCTAGCGTTCGTTTCAATCGGAAACTGCAGCGAGACGTATGCATCGGTACGTAATTTTGTGTCTCGTGAAAACGTGCCCATGCGTACGTCTCTCCTATGAGACCAGGTTGGATTTTCAATTTCCCATTTTACCTACGTGGTGTGGTGGTAATTTTCTTACTGTGATGGGCCACCAGTTGAAGGAATGTAGAAGAAAAACTGTAGTATTGGCTGTCTCAATGTGTGTGTGTATGCCAGTTAACCTTATTTGCGTGTGGACCATTTATGGCACTAAATACATTTTTCCAGTAAAGCATAATGATTAAGGGGGGGCCTCACACAAAGAGCAGCCTGGGGCCCCTGACCACCTTAATCCGCCCCTGATTCTAAGGTTAACAAACATGTACACTGCCTTAGAGTGAGCAGCATTTTCAATTATTTCTCTATGGGAGCTGAATAGCAGGCTTGTATATGGGATTGTGGGATTGGCAGTAGTGCAGAGCAAGTGGTGAGAGCGTTAAAAAGTCGGAGACTGTTGAAATTCATGTAAATGGACAACGAAAAGTGCTGGGTGGCAGCATATCGCTGTGAGGTGTAGGGAGGTCTGTCATAAGCATTTCAAAATCTGTCAGCACTGCCAGATTCAGTGCTTAAAATCCCAACATTTTGGGAAAGTGACCCTATTAAGCCAACCTAAATCCTAAGGTTTACATGTTTCTGACAGATATCTGAAAACTTTTTCAGTAAGGTAAATATTAAATGGAGGTTGAATCATCTAAATACACGTTTTGTTAAGCTGACAAACATAAGTTTATGGAAAGGTTCATTGTGTTCTTAGCTTAGGGACTTCATGTTGTCATTGAAGCAGCTCCTTCAAAACCCACTTAAGAAAATCAATTTAAATACTGGATTATAAATACAAAAATATGATTAAATCATTTGTTTTTATTTTGTATGGTTGGCAACAGATTTTATACATTTTCAATGTTGTGCACTAGCTGGAGATACTTACAAAATCCATCCTTTCAAATACAGAAGATTTGTTTAAAAAACATCATGTTCTCTTCCTGTGTGTTTGTTTAGAGATGGTCTTATAATTGGGAGATATGAGGGTCCATGGCTCTACCATTAGGGAAAGTGTAACGCTAACTGAGATCATGTGTGCTTTGATAACCAATCACATTACAGCCTTGATGTCATTGAATTTCGCTCAAATTTCGTACATAGTCAATCACTGTTTGCGGAGACCATAGAAATGAATGAGAAGTGCTGTCAACTGAATCATACCTGTCACAAAATTGCCTGTGACTTTTCTTAATGAAAATGAATGTTTATAAGCTAACATGTTGAAGATTAGCCGATGGGTTGTCGATTCATTAAAGGGGTGGTTCATTGCGATTGCACTTTTTTAACTTTAGTTAGTGTGTAATGTTGCTGCTTGAGCATATCTGCAAATCTGCAAAGTTACAGCGCTGAAAGTTCAATGCAAACAGAGATATTGTCTTTTAAAGAATTCTCTGTTTAAGGACTACAACAAATGGCTGGTAGGGACTACAATGAGCCTCTTCCCGGGTTGGTGACGTCACTAACCCTAGAATTTACATAAACACTGCCCCCGAGAACAGGCAACAAAGGGGGTGAGGCCATGTTACTACATTACAGTACGTAACACAAATACAATTGCATGTTATAAAAGCAAGATGACAAAATGACAAGTTATAATTGTAATTAACTCTCTGAGGTCTGAAAACGCGCCGGCGCGTTTTGCAGGTTTTTTTCACATTGCAGCAAAACAGACTTAAAATACTCCGTCATTTTTTGTCATAGAGACATAAGTAATATATCAATTGAAACTATAGAATATCTTCTTTTATTTGTATACACTCAGAGTAAAAACAAAATGTTGTGCTTTTTGTAAAATAAAGAAAACTAACATGATGCGTGATCTCTCGTCTCCCTCTGAACGAAGTCCAATCTGATAGTTCTCAGAAAATGAACTGTAACTTAGTGAATACTAATCACAGAAAAATTACACTTATGTCTAAAAAAACGTTAAGATGTCAGGTTTTAAATCATGTAAGTCAAATCGAAAACAAACCTTCTGTGTTTATGTAATCTGTATGAAAAGAGAGCCATGTCAGAAGTCCGTGATTCAGCTCATTATCCGCTAATGCGGCCACGCCCACGGAGGGAGCGCTATTCAGACGCAAATTCAGTCAATACATGCATACTGTACATCGTCTCAATCGTGTATTTATTGTCTTGAAAAGTGTTTATCTGGATGTAAAAGTCATGGTTAGGGAGCTCTAGAAGACATGCAGTTAGTTCCTGTTTTCTTTTCTTCTATAGATGAATTTTAGATGAGTTTTTGTTTCTTTAGCGCCCTCCGGCTGCAGTATGAATTGGAAACTCCATTCATGGAATAGCCTCTTCTTCTTTTAGATGAATTTGTGGACTAAAACTGCACAGAGAGCGCCCTCTGACTTCAAGTATGAATTGAAAACACCAGCGCTCATAGTAATGACAATGAATATTAAATAAATATAACTCCTCTGTATAGAAAATTGACATATGAGAATCCAATATTTCTCCAAATGTGCATGCTTTTAAACTAAAAGCCTATATTCAGACTCTTTGCATCACAGAAATACATTATATTTTAAAGTATAATATAAAACCATTACTTTATATTGTAATAATATTTTTCTTTATGTTTCATATAGCATGATGAGCTTGAGACATCACAGAAGGTTTTTTTCACAGCCTACCTGACTGAAATGCCTCATAAATATGCAAGTCATTTCAGCTCATTACTATGCAATTCTTTTGTCTACTCAGGTGAGAATGGCCCATTATTCAGTGGTGATTCACGCCTCCACGCATACTGTGTTTCTTGGCAAAAAGTGTCTTACAAAAACTAAATCAATATATTGTTTTATATGAAGGAGTAGGCAGCATAATTTTTACATAATTTTGAAGCAAAAACTCTAGTCTACAACCTCCAATACCCTAAAGTATTGTAAACACAGATTTACTATACTTTTTTTGGCCTTATTTCAGTGACTTAAGTTTTTTGTTTTTTCAATAACCACGCATAAATGTTATTCCTTCAAAAACACAAACATGTACATACATGTTCCTCACATATTATTGTAGCCTAGTTTGTGCTGAATACAGTGTAATGACACTTTTTCCATTAATATGTTTATGAACAACTGAAAAAAGCACAAATGTCAGGGCATGTCAAAACTTCTCCAGGCCCCAAATCAGCCTCAGACTCCAGAGGGTTAAACTAAACTATACCTGTTCTATCTTCATGCAGCATATATTCTCTGGCTCTATAAGCATCTTACAACAGTTCCCACATGAGCGACTTCTAGATTATCATGACAGAATATGCTAATCAATGACTTTAAGATAGTTAATTCCACATCAGCTACATATATTTTTCAACTAATCGTTCAGAAGCGTCCTGTTGTCACTTTGTTGTCACTGTTGTCAAAATGTTGTCACTTCTTGACTCAGTTTTGAACATAAAAGGCTGAACAGTTTCTGACAGTTTCAGTGAGTCTACGTGAAGTAATGTGAGGTGCTGCTAAGTGCTAACATGAGATCTTGATACTCTGCCCCTTTTGAGAGCAGCAGCTCATTTGCATTTAAAGGAACACAAAAATGGAGCGTTTTTGCTCACCCTCAAAAAGTGACAAATTTAACATGCTATAAAAAATTATCCTTACGGTATTTTGAGCTAAAACTTCACATACACACTCTGGGGACATCAAAGACTTATTTTACATATTTGAAAAGTGGCATTATACCACCCCTTTAAATGATAAGCCATTTTCCCATAAAAGCATTTTCCCATAAAAGTAAACTCTGGTCTACTTCCCTGCATGCCACAGCATTAGCTGGCATTTTTTTTTTTTTTTTTTTTTGCTAACCTTGCAGGCTTGCCTTCAAGTGGCTTTGGTTTGCCACTGTTTCCCTTTGTCTCCATAATTTCCCTGGTTAGTTACCATGACGACTTATCTGTTTTCTTATCTGACTTTACCGGTTTCTTGTTAGCCTCTTGTTACCCAGTGCATTTATACCCTTGTGTTTCAGTTTGTCGGTTGCTGTCTTTACACATCAATGTAAAGCTGTTGAGTCTCCTGTCTTCCCTATGTCATCATGTTTGGATAATTGCAATCAGCTCCTTGTTTGGATTATCTTAGTGTTTGTGTGTTCATGGAATAAAGACTGTCTGCTAAAAGATCCTCACCTCTCCTCATACCTGCCACACCTGTGACACACATTTGATTTATACAACAGTTTATTCTGGTTCTCAATTCTGATTGGGTAAGAGCCTTTTCCAGACATGTGATATTCTGCCAGTATCACCACGGGAACTGTTTTACCATTTGTATCACTCTGCTTGCAGTATTACAGAGAGTGTCATGGCAGATGAGCAAACCCATCATCATTTTACAAATTCTACTGTTGTTGTGTCACGGAATGTAGTTATTTAGACCTCAAATATGTGACTTCTACATAAAAATAGCACCTATTTGACAATTTGTTTAGACGTTTTCAGAGATGTGCCCTCGAGGCCGTCAGCGGCTGTTCAGTGCTCATGTACCCGCCGAGAACAGCTTCATCTCAGCCAGTCCTTTGGGAATTTGCCGCTAGCTCTTATGTAGATAGTGTTTAAACATGATGTATATTTCATTTTGGGTATATCGAACGTGGCAATCTTTGGTCTTATTAATGTATTACTTGTTCCAGAGCAAATCGATTTGGCTAGGGGCAAAGTTAAGTTTCATAACTTTATATTTTTATTTAACTAAAATCCTGTACTGTAACTAGCACTGCTTGTGTACTTTTGACTGAACTGTTTGCTCATTTATTTCCTATTGTACTAACTTATACTTTTATGGTGTGATATTGCTTATTTATACACTTTTAATTTTAAAATTCTTTTAAAAATCGAAACTTGTGTGATAAGAAATGGATATGTACAATGTACTTAAACATGTAAAACATTTTGTAAACATGTATGTACACAATAAGTGTATTGTACCAAATGATTAATATAAATGTTAGTACATAGACACTTAATATAAAGTGGGAAAATTTTTGATCCCAAATAAGTCAAGAACTAAACATTTGAATAGACACCCCCTTAAAAAAAAAAAAAAAGTAGCAACAATGTGCATTTATTGTAAATGATTTCTCTAATGTTTTCTGCCTTTTTATATTACTAAATAAAATAATTAGCAGGCTTATTTACACTTTCAGTGTAGCAATGAAATCTGCAAAAAGGATAGCAGTTATAAAGTGGACCCTTCTGAATCATTCTGGGCATGCTTCTGAATCATAAAATGTCAAATTGGACATCTATGATCTTGCAAACATGCAGAAAAAAAAATATCGCAAGACTGCACGAAGTTCGCCTTACTGTGAGTTTCTTGCAGGGTTCATTTCATGATCTTCATTAGAGCAGACGTGGTCTGCCACGGCAAGAACTACATGCGGTTCACTGATTATCCAGGGGTAATTAAAACTCAGCATTGATTATGCAGACTGATTGAGGTAATTAATATCCTCTCGGCAAAGTGATGAACTACTCTGAGAAAGCATACTTACTCACAACAATGCAACAATCTACATTCTTGATCTCCAAATTACAGAGAGGAGATTGTGTAGGGGTGAGGTTGATTAGAACACTTTCCTCATAATAACTTTCAGCCACTTTCAAATCACATTAAGTAAATGAAAACTGTGGATCGTTCAACTTTAATGCAACTCCATACAGCTAGAGGAATTAAACTGCTCTTGTAAAGATGGATATCGGTTGTTTTAGCTTTTTTGGGTTGGCATGGGTAATCTGAATTAACATACATTAACCTTTTCCTAAGCACATCAGAGAACTCCATATGTAGAAGGGTCCAGCAGGCATAAACTTCTTCGCCAATCAATGCGCAGCATTGGAGTCTGTTCTCCTCAACACGCAGAACAGACTCCCAATTTATATTGAACAGCCTCAGACTGCACCAAAGATTGAGGATTCATTAATCATTCAGACGATCTGCGGAAGAACTCAATGGCTGTAAACCATTCACATGAACAATGACTGACCATAAACCCAAGGACAGGAAGTTAAGGACAGAGAGGCATCCATGGGGCACATGTAAACTTGAACCAACAGGTTGGATGTGAGTTGTATGGATCTCAATTCTTGTCTTAAAGTGCCCCTATGCTTTTTTTGGATGTGATGAACAGATTTAATTTAGGCTTTTATTTTTTATTTGTATTTATTTATTTTTTGGTCAACTGAATCGGGGGTTCACCCTTACCCCTTTTCCACCAGAATGGTTCAGGATCTGGAGCCAGAGCCTGTTCTCGGCCAGGTGAACCGGAGCCTGTTGTAAACCAGCTGCGTGTTTCTACAGACTTGAGGAATGAGCAGTGACATAACACTGTTACATGTTGTTTACCTGACTATAACCTGTCTGAAATCAAACGCAGTGTGCGTCCCGATGTTTGTGCAGGCGGTGCATTCACAGCTTGCATGAACTCCTGGTACTCTCATCTGTCCTTTTTAGAGATACAGTATATTGAAAATGAAACCGCCAATTCACTCGCTCTATCGCATGCTGGGTCTCTCACGTGCACAGTTTTATATACTCTTTATTGCCAAAAGTATTGGGACACACAGGTGTATAAAATCAAGCACCTAGGCATGCAGACTGCTTCTATAAACATTTGTGAAAGAATGGGTCGCTCTCAGGAGCTCAGTGAATTCAAGCGTGGTACCATGATAGGTTACCACCTGTGTAATAAGTTGATTCATGAAATTTCCTCACTACTAAATATTCTACGGTCAACTGATAGTGGTATTATAACAAAGCGGAAGCAATTGGGAACAACAGCAACTCAGCCACAAAGTGGTAGGCTATGTAAAAATCACACAGCGAGGTCAGGGTATGCTGAGGAGCACAGTGTGCAGAAGTGGCCAACTTTCTGCAGAGTCAATAGCTACAGACCTCCAAACTTTGGGTTTCCATGGCCGAGCAGCTGCATCTAAGCCTTACATCACCAAGTGCAATGCAAAGCGTCGGATGCAGTGGTGTAAAGCACACCACCACTGGACTCTAGAGAGTGGAGAAGTGTTCTCTGGAGTGACGAATCACGCTTCTCTGTCTGGAAATCTGATGGACGAGACTGGGTTAGGTGGTTGCCAGGAGAACGGTACTTGCCTGACTGCATTGTGCCAAGTGTAAAGTTTGGTGGAGGGGGATTATGGTGTGGGGTAGTTTTTCAGGGGTTGGGCTTGGCCCCTTAGTTCCAGGAAAAGGAACACTTGATGTTTCAGCATATCAAGACATTTTGGACAATTTCATGCTGCCAACTTTGTGGGAACAGTTTGGGGATGGCCCCTTCCTGTTCCAACATGACTGCACACCAGTGCACAAAGCAAGGTCCATAAAGACATGGATGAGCGAGTTTGGTGTGGAGGAACTTGACTGGCCAGCACAGAGTCCTGACCTCAACCCGATAGAACACCTTTGGGATGAATTAGAGCGGAGACTGCGAGCCAGGCCTTCTCGCCTACATCACTGCCTGACCTCACAAATGCGCTTCTAGAAGAATGGTCAAAAATTCCCATAAACACATTCCTAAACCTTGTGGAAAGCCTTTCCAGAAGAGTTGAAGCTGTTATAGCTGCAAAGGGTGGGCCAACTCCATATAATAAACCCTACGGATTAAGAATGGAGGTTATTAAAGTTCATGTGCATGTAAAAGCAGACATCCCAAAACTTTTGGCAATATAGTGTATATAGATCTAAAGAGCAGTGTAGTGCAACATTATTACATTGCTCAATGAGACTGCCACAGTGACATCTTTTTTTCGCCCCCGCCAACCCCCCGGCTCCATTCGAGACCAGCAAGTTTTTAAGTTTTTTAGCTGAACTGCCCTTTCCAGCCCAGAACCCTCTGTTCTGCAGTGATAATGCACAGAATGGTTCAAGAACAGAAACAGGCTGGAAACTGGCACTGGAACTGTGTCAGTGGAAAAGGGGTACCTGTAGGCTATTTAGGTTTGCCAAGTAACTTTACCTACATTAATGTAAAATTCAAATGATGTCACAGTTGTGTGATTATTGGCTGTTATACACTGGATCCAAATATGGATCATCCAATCAGAATAAGTCAAAACTATGTTTTAATGAATGTCCTGCAAAATTAATATGTAAAAAATAAAGAATACAAATATGGTACATAAATAATAGAGAGATAAAGCATACATACTGTAAACCGAAGCAGAGAAACTGAGTTCAGGAGCATCAGAATTGGCCAGGATGAGTCTTTGCTTTCTTTAATACATTCAACCCTTTCAATAAATAATAAGTGTCAATTTCGTGACCTTCCACGCCTCATAAGCTCATGGCAAGGGCCTGTCGCTGCAATATGAGTTCAGATTAAAGTTTAAATGGGAGACTCACATCACACATGGAGAAAATCTACAACCACAGAGTCCTGTCAAAGGTGGTGGTGCATTCTGGGAGATTCTGGACTATTGATTGTTCTTTCTTTGATTCTTTTACAATGCACAGAAAACTATCTATCACCATTGAAGGGCGAAAGAGGACCAGGCCTGGGAAAGACTACTGCAGCTCATTTTGTTTTGTTGTTTCTGTTTATTTTGTGATTATGCTTTACGTTGACAGTTTGCCGGTTACAACTTCCTTCTTCCCTGAACTTGAATTTTGCGACGTTAGTGCTCAAACCTGGGAGAAACACACTGTCAAGAGCCCTCAAGAGAATAGCAGTGTTGAAGAGGTCGGGCAGCATGGGGGACTGGTGACTGACAACATCTGCTCAAAGCGTTGGCGCTGGAGCAATGGATTAGGGGGCGGAGAAGCTCGCTGCCATCCATGAGGAGACAGAGGAGTCACAACTGTTCACCGGAGTCCAGGGCCTGCTGCCGTCCTCCATGATGGGGAGGAGAAGGCAGAGTGATGGAACAGGGCTCACTGCCAGGCGTCCAAAGCTGTACGAGCCGTTGCTGTCCACAAAGGGACAGAGTTGGAGGCCATCCACCCAGGGGTGTCCAGTATCATTGCATGGCAATGCAAATGAGGGCCTCTCAACTAGTTGAGGACCGAGCGCCACTGTGTTCGGGATACCATACCAATCATTTTTTTCTCACCTCTGTCCCTCCTCATTCTTCCATTTCCTTTCTCTTGCCTCATCTATCTATACTAGGGGTGTTTTAGGCAATATTAATATGTGCCTTGACGGAGCATGAGGGTGAAATTAGCATAGACTATGCTTAGCATAGAACCACTATGTTTACATTACATTGCCTCCACATTACATTTACATTGTTGTTTTGCCTTTTTCGTAGAAATAAAAACTATTTAATTCAGTTGGATAATGGTCGCTTCAATTGTAAACTATTGTAAACATGCTCTGCTCTGCTCTGCTCATCAAGCATGAGTCTCACACAGTGCAGCAGGAATCACAGTTCACTGATCATGTGATGAGAGTAAAGTGAAATGACTGACAAGACCATGGCAGAGGATTTGTTGCGCAACAGAGCTTAAAAGTGTCTGCTAAATGTCTTAGCTTGTAGAATGCATGCTCAGCACCGCCACTCCCTATACACAAAGTATGTGCGATCGCGAATTCGGAAACGCAAGCTCCTTGATGCGCGCAAATTAGGCTACATACAACAGCTTGTTTCCCAATATCAAACCAAACCAATCTTAGGCTGGGCTGTGTAGTTGTAACCACCAAAGAGGCTAAATTCACCTTAGTTGCCAAAGCTCAATAATAAGGATTTTTCTGATGGTTTGGTCAGACCAGTACTTGTCCTGACATAGCCTCATCTAGAGAATCACATTTAGTTTTGCAAGCCATAAAAACAAATGTACATGTTTTAAACAAATCTTTCATACCTTCATAAAGCCAGTCGCTTAGGCCGTTGAAAATCACACCCTCTTTCCCAGTAGAAACAAGACGGATGGATCTGTTCTCCACAGTGGCCCGGTAGTAGATGTTATTCTCAAATATAAAAATCTAGAGAAATGGACAGAAACACAAAGCAATCAAAATCTGATGGATAGGCCAAGAGGGTTTTACTGGTGATGACATTTACAGTGTGCATGGAGAACTTTAAAGGGGTTACAGTTTTTATTATTACATTTTTTCCCCCTGAGGTCCATTTATAATGTTGGTAAGTTTACCCCTTCTCTGACCCTTAGAAACAATCTAAGGAGTTTTGTTGTTGTTGTTGCTGCTGTGCCTTTAAGAAATATAAAAGTTATTTTTTTGCTCATACACAGGCAGGAGGTATGTGTCACGTAAGGCATAGAGACAAGAAGGTAAGATCCAGTTGCGGTTTTAACAGGGCAATCCAAAATCATAATCCATCCAGGCAAAGGTCAAAATCCACATAAACAGTCCATACACAAAACAAGAAACAGAAACCAAAACAGAGAAGCAGGAATACTGAGGTGCACATAACATAGATTAACACTCGACAAACAAAGGCAGAAACAAACTCAGTATAAATAGACAGACACTAATGACAAAACTCAAGACAGCTGGGTGCAATGAAGTGATAATGAGTCCGGGAAGTGGGTTATGGGAAATGAAGTCTGAAGAGGTGAGGCAATTGAACGGGGTGGAGTGCCCTCTGGTGGCTAACCAGGGCACTCCAACTGGTGATCATGACAGTATGTTGTTGTTAACTGCAAATTCAGTGTCTTTAGTATTATTATTATTTTTAAGTATGCCACTTAATCTGTTGAGACCAGACTTAAATAATCAGGTGTCCTGTTCAATATCTTGTTCTAACATCAGGATTCTTTGCAAGTATCCACAGGGTGACAGGTTTGTTGAACCTTTGCACACATAAATGCGAGTACTTCTGCTTTTTGACTTTTCATATTTAATATTGCTTTCAACTTGACTTGGCAGGCCAAGTTTTTGATAACCCAACAGGCATTTTTATGTACATCACAAAGTTTTTGAGTTGTTTTTGCATCTTAGTCTCAATAAATGGTATTTTTTGGACAGGGGAGGTTTTCAGTTCTGAAAGTTACTGTATGCATACATACAACAGTTTGACTGAAAGTGCTCATGAAGACTCAAAGGTGCTTTTTAAGGGTTAGATCACCCAAAGATGAAAATTCTGTCTTTAATTACTCAGCCTCATGTCGTTCCACACCTGTAAGACCTTCGTTCATCTTCTGAACACAAATTAAGATATTTTTGATAAAACCCGGTTCGCTCGCTAGGCTTTGTTACATCATAAGTGTTTCGAAATTTCAATGGTTCACAACCGGGGGGTGTGATTTTGGCAGCTTAGTACATGCTCTGAACCACTGATTCGAAACAAAAGATTCATCAAGCTTTGAAGCTTCATGAAACAGTGTTTTGAAAACGCCCATCACTATGTATTGTTGAATAAAGTCGTTATTTTTTCACATAAAAAGTATTCTTGTCACTCCGTAGCATTAAGGTTGAACCACTGTTGTCACATGAACTGTTTTAAATATGTCTTTAGTAGCTTTCTGGGCATCTGAAAGTGTTAATTATCTTGTTGGCAATGGAGGCCTCAATAAGCCATCGGATTTTAACAAAAATATCTTAATTTGTGTTCCGAAGATGAACGAAGGCCTTATGGGTGTGGAATGACATGAGTAATCAGTGACAGAATTGTCATTTTTAGGTGAACTAACCCTTTTTTGTAACTCGCAGGCCTTTACACAGTTTTTTCTTTTTTCTTTTTGGGAGTGTCAGTATCCAAGCTAAGATCATCCCTAGAGCATTCAGAAGAGTCACCTAGTGGCTCAATTTATGAAACAACCTCCAAAGCACCATCTTTAAAATAACCTCTGCACTCAGAAATGAAAAGAAACACACTCCATGCTTAAGATCACAAAAGAAGGTCCTGAGGGAAGATAACAGGACATTTTGACATTTTAAAAGGAAAACCTTTCAGAAGAGAACAGTCCTTGAGCAGACCAAAACGAAGAGCATACAAACATGTTTAAAATTTTAGACCAGCAGCTAGAATGATTATAATGAATGTAGAGTTTCAAATGCTGACAACATTTGAAAATGATTTAATGTGTTTTAACCAAATTAAAAGTGATGAACAATCTAAATAAATTAATAATGATCTGAACGAAAGCTCATTTTACTTGGACTTTTAGCAAACATTTTATTTATTTATTATTGTTTATTTATTTATTTATTGACAAATCAACTTTTGTTGTATATCTCTTCACACTAAACTATTCAAACAGGAATAATTTTCCCTGAAAAGGTCAGGTAAATTTGTGTTTCAGACATACTTTTTCAGTGTTGCCCGAATCGAACATGTCAGTGTTTAGCTTGCCCAACCTCTGTAAAAATTAAAGGCAAATTGCCCAGTGTTTTTCATCTAACCCAACAGTTCTATGAGAAATCTATATTCTGAGATAGGAATGACTGTGATTGCAGTATTGTATTTTTCCCCCCAGTGCTTCTCATTTACTTTGACCTTCATCGAATACTGTAATTAAAGCTAATTTTCTTGTTGTGCTTCCAGGTGAAACTTCATTAAGAATTTAGATCTTTTCGCTAATGTTATGGCTAAAATATCAGTTAGTGGTTCCAGTACTGCAGTCAATTCATTAATTAATTCCCTTAATGATACAAATATATATATATATATATATATATATATATATATATATATATATATATATATATATATATATTACATTTAGTTTATTTCAATGGGTTTTATTTTCCATCAATCACATGTGGTATTTTGGGACTGCAACTACTAATACACTACAAAGAAAGATTTGAGAGGCTGTTCCACAACACTCAAAACCCTAATACAAGACATTTATTAGGGTTAATGTAGTAATCTGACCTCTAATGCCAATTAACAATAACCATAGACATGCAGACTTTTAATGCCTTCTAGCAATGCTTTATACTTTATTAAATTTATTTTAAGAAGAGAAAATCGCTAGAGTGGCTAGGAAAATCTGGCACCCGGACCAGGTCAATACTCTTGAATTTATTACATTGCCATCAGTATGTGTGGGTGCTTGTAAACCCACCATTGGCTGTAGAAAGGGGTCTATGTCCTATAAAATTTTTACGTGTTATGAATTCATTCTTTTTTTTTTTTTCTATCATGTTTGCAAAAATACATACTGTTGCAAGCTGACCCAACTCAAATCAATGGAAACATCCTTGTCCAGTCCGTGTGGTCCAGTTTCATCATGCACATCTTGATGCTGTTTTTATGTGATGTTTTACTGGGAGTACTGCACTGAATGTGAGGGGTGTTGAAAACATATCAGAAAGACTATTGACAGTGGACTAGCTCAGGAGAAGCATTGATTTGTAATCTCTCTTAAACACGCCACAGCTACTTCAGACAGCACTGGATGACATATAATGATTTATTCAGGCATGTTTGAGTAATAGTAATCAAAGAAAAATCAGAGTATATGCATACAGGAATGAAAGTTAAGACTTTGCAATGCAAATTTAAACAATCTAAAACCAAATATATGTCAAAAGGTGATTTCTGAGTTTCATGCATGCTTAATTGTATTGAATGTACGCTTGTAATATATTTCAAATCTTATGTGTATATACACTACCGTTCAAAAGTTTGGGGTCAGTAAGATTTTTTAATGTTTTAAAAGAAGAATCTTCTGCTCACCAAGCCTGCATTTATTTGATTAAAAATACAAACAAAAACAGTAATATTGTGAAATATTATTCCAATTTAAAACAGCTGTTTTCTATGTCAATATACAGTAAAGTGTAATTTATTCCTGTGATCAAAGCTGAATCATTACTCCAGTCTTCAATGTCACATGATCCTTCAGAAATCAATCTAATATGATGATTTGATGCTCAAGAAACATTTCTGATTATTATCAATGTTGAAAACAGTTATTTACATTTTTATTTCATGATGCTATGATGAATAGAAAGTTCAAAAGAACAGCATTTGTCTGAAATCTAAATCTTTTGTAACATTAAACACTACCGTTCAAAAGTTTGGGGTCAGTAAGAATTTTAATTTTATTTTTGGGGGATAGAAATAAAATTAATCAACACTTTTATTCATCAAGGATGAGTTAAACTGATCAAAAGTTACAGTAAAGACAATTATAATGTTAGAAAATATTCTATTTTAAATAAATGCTGTTCTTTTGAACTTTCTATTCATCGAAGAATTTTGAAAAAAAATTGTACACAACTGTTTTCAACATTGATAATAATAATGAATGTTTCTTGAGCATTAAATCATCATATTAGATTGATTTCTGAAGGATCATGTGACACTGAAGACTGGAGTAATGATGCTGAAAATTCAGCTTTGATCACAGGAATAAATTACACTTTGCTGTATATTGACATAGAAAACAGCTGTTTTAAATTGGAATAATATTTCACAATATTACTGTTTTTGTTTGTATTTTTAATCAAATAAATGCAGACTTGGTGAGCAGAAGATACATATATATATATATATATATATATATATATATATATATATATATATATATATATATACATATATTCGGAACATACATTGTACATTTGGAAGTTCACTTAAACCATTGTTAAAAGACAATATAGTAGAAGTAATTCTGAAATTACATATAAAGATGTACTTAAGTCCTACTTAAGTGGGTCAAAAAGTACTCTAAATATCAGCTAATTGCATTTAATAGAAATTTAAACTATTATACACTTTCATTTGAATGCAATCAAGTGTCAAACATTAAATTTAATTTGTACTTAAGTATATTCTTTAAAGTATATTATTTCTTTAAGAAGTACTCAGTTTAAAAGTGTTAAGTAGTAAGCGTAAGAGTGCCGTTTGATAACAGCCAGTTCAAACAGAAGCATATTCAAATGGCATTTAAGACAGAAGTCTTTTACTGTATATTTGTTTTGAACAGTGAATTTGAAATATTTTAATGCTTTAAAGGATTAGTTCACTTCTGAATGAAAATTTCCTGATAATTTACTCAGCCCCATGTCATCCAAGATGTTCATGTCTTTCTTTCTTCAGTCGAAAAGAAATTAAGGTTTTTGATGAAAACATTCCAGGATTATTCTCCTAATAGTGGACTTCAATGGCCTCCAAATGGTTGAAGGTCAAATTTAGTTTTAGTGCAGCTTCAAAGGGCTTTAAATGATACTAGACGAGGAATAAGGGTCTTATCTAGCGAAACGATTGGTCATTTTATTAAAAAAATACTTACGGAAAAAACTGAACTGGTGGCTCGTTCGTTCTGTAAGTAAAATAGGGATGGCGTAGGACATACAGAGTAAGCTTTTTGAAGAATACGGAAAGCAGAATGGTGAAAGGACTCGCAAGGTGATCATTTGTGTTTATAATGCATAAACAGTTGTATTTTTTTTTTAAAAAACCAAAGAGCGACTCTTCATCTTAAAACGTTGTGTAATCACTCTTCTCCGTGCAAAAATGCTGTCCCCATGAAGCCTTGATTCCCGCTCTAGCTGCATTATAACATTCATATAATGTTTGCATGTGTCTCAACACAGTCTACTAGATAGCACTGGGAGATCCAGAGAGATCGTGCTTGAATTAGTATGAATGTAGTTCAATTTAACAGCGGGAATGATGGCTACATTCGTACAGTGTTACAGTGACAGTAGGTACTAAACAAGCCACAACATGCTCATGAAGCGAACTTGTCAATCATTTTAAAGGATGACGCAGAGCAAACTCTGACCAATAAGGGGACAGTTGTACACGCATGTGACTTGCATAAACACATTTAGGTACGCTTTGAAATATTGCCTTGTGAAAGCAAACCGAACCAAGAAGAAAATGCAACATTGTAACAAATTAAGTCCCTGTTTCAGAACAATGCAATCGATCACCTCCTGGCGGGTTTAATTTCACATTTAAAGTATCGTTTCATTTTATAAATAATTTCAAATAACAGTATTTAACGTTTTATATTTTCAGCATTTCATTATTTATGTATCTGTAACTGCTTTTGACTGATTAACTTTAATAAAGTTTAATCTATAGTTATACAGTTATACATTAGATTACAATTTCTGCACCTGAAAATGTCCTGTTTAAGCCTACATAAAAAAAAACAAACATGAAAAACACTATTTATTTCATTTATATGTTTGTTCTGTTGTATTTACAACCTGCTCTCATGACGAAAACGTATCGCGAGTCGCGAAATACGTACCAATGAGTACATATCGCTGCAGTTTCGCTCTGACATGTCCACTGAGCGGCGCTAAAAGCGTGTTCTTTTTTTTTTTTTTTTTTGCCGGAGCAGATAATAGGGTGAATGCGGTATGTCTTTATGACGTTGCTTTTTAGACGAATTGCCGCGGTTCTTGATTTGACATTTGCGCTCCGTTGCATTTTAAAATAACTTCCCACCGACGCTACGCCTAAACCTACCCGATAGTGTTAACAAAAGCAAACGTGACGTAAGAAGCGTCCGTTTTTCAGCTCGTTTAGATCTCTCTTTGAGATCTTTTTTTTTGCCGTCAGTCGCCTTTCATGGGATTCCTACCCAGGCAGGGGGAGTCGACTCCTCGCCGTAAGTCCAACTCCGTATCGGCTGAGCTACCGAGCAAGCTTGGTTGCGGCCAAAAAAAGCGAACCGCATAGAGCCGGAAAGTCCAAAGTACGTTCGTTTACAAATCGGGCACTCTGGTCAGATGCGTTTTGAAGTCGTAACATGATATTGCGCGAGGAGACGCCAAAACGAGTCTTTACGAATCGATAATCTGACCCCGGCCGTCATCGAAACCGTGTGTGAAAACGATCAAAAGCGCTTATCGGCGTTTTACAGGCCTCTAGCGTTCGTTTCTGTCGGAAACTGCGACTCGTTGGTACGTAATTTTGTGTCTCGCGAAAACGTGCCCATGGGTACGTCTCCCATGAGACCAGGTTGTGTATTTATTTGTGGCATTACTTGTAATTTGATTATTTGTTCCTATTTTATTACTTACTGTTGACTTGTCTAACAATATCTAACATTTTAATGAGTTAATCTAGTAGCTTTTGGTGACATAACCTTATTTATTAAGGTTACATGTATCAAAAACAAAGAAAACAATAAAATTTTTTGGAAGTGCATGCAAGGTGAATTTGCAGCGCCTTCTCGACACGACAACAAGACGAGCTGAACTCTTCCAGTCACAGCTACAACTACAGTGTTTGAGGGTCGGTCAAAGTAGACGCTGTTCGTGGGGATCCTATTAAGACTGGCTGGCATTATGCAAATTTGTTACATAGGTTTGTGACTTGTTACATGGCTCGTTTCAGCAGTTCAGAATCGATTCTTTCTTTTAGGAGACAATAACTTTATTTGTCATACACTTTGATCTTTAAAACTTTGCAGACCTTTTACATTACACACTGCATGAAATGTAATATTCGAAAAAGCATAATGGAGCAATAGACGGCTATAGAAATATATAGACGGCTTGAAATGCAACGTTGGTTTTAATGTTGGTTCCAAAACACTATAAAGTGGAGCTGTATGAGAGTGTGAAAGTCTCATGGTAATTTTTAAAAATAATAATAGGAACGCAGTGTGAATATTATAAAAGCAAGCAATCTCCATAAACATCTGTGATTCAAACACATTTCCATTTCCTCCATGAAATATTTCTCCATCGAAAGGAAAGAAATGGCTTTCAGATATTGACAATAAAAACCAGAGCAAACACAACTGAAGAAATCAGAAAGATTCTTCTGCCAGGTCAGTAAAAATGTGCAGCCCATGAATATATGATGAGCTGAATTTTTCTGACTTAATTTCAGTTCAAGGTGTTCTGAACTGACAGGTCATCTATACTGAAAAATAAAAAGTTGAGATTCTCAAAACATGAGCCTTCACATACAGAATACGGTTTGAGAGATTTATGCTCTGTATGTTTAAATATGCATGTTGAGATGCGTAATGCCATGGCATTCACACATCTAGGACATAGCACTGAATGACAGGATGTCCTAATTATTTATTATCACACACTCATAAAGTCTCTGAGATGAGTCGAGCTGGTGAGCTCTCCTACATGTGGAATCATAAATTCAGTCAGAGTCTTTTGTGTGTCTGTGTGTGCTATAAACCACTGAGATTATTTCCAGGAATGGAGGGAGAGAGGAGGAGGTAGTCTTGTGATTCACTTCTGCTGTTGGATTTTGCCCCTTTTTCAGGGATCTAATGTGATAGAAGTAGCTGCAGATTGGGGTTGTCACCAGGGGTGGTTCTAGGATTTTATCCTCAGGGGGACTTAGCCTTCAGTGAGAATGTGTAGCAAGAGACCATTGCCTCTTTAAATCGGCAGCACTATAGTAAATCAAAAATAGCCTAACAGTACTTAAAATGGTACCAAGTCAATAAAAACATTTTATAAATGATATATTAATACCATTCTTTCAGCAGTACAGTTTAAATCTGTATACATATTTTCTTAACTTCCCCGCCATTGATGGAATTTTCCGGCTTTCTGCATTTTCACTGTTGTACAGTAGGAGGCTGTTCACATATTGGGCCCTATTTTAACGATCTAAACGCAAAGTGTAAAGCGCATGGCGCAGGTGCACTCAGGGCGTGTCCAAATCCACTTTTGCTATTTTAACGACGGAAAAACGGTCCGTGCGCCGGGGCGCATTATTGAAATGGGTTGTCCCTGTTCTCTTAATGAGTAATGGGCGTAACGTTCAATAAACCAATCAGAGTGTCATCTCCCATTCCCTTTAAGAGCGAGATGCGCTCGCGCCATGGCGGATTGCTATTTACATGGCGGAATTTGTTGGCGGAAAAGCTGAACGCTTTTCAAGCGAAGAAACCGATCTGCTCGTGCACGAAGTTAAAGCGGGCTTGCAAATGCAGGCTTTAAAATAGCTCCGCGCGATGAGTCAGTTAATATATATGTGTGTGTGTATTGGCTCGATTGTTCAATTAATTAGCCAATTTCGTTCATCATTATAAGTAGTAATAGGCTGAATTGAAAATAGGTAGCCTAATTCTAATACACACAATGACTATTCATCATTACATTTTTATATTTATGTAGCCTACACAATAATATTCTTTTACACTGTAATCCTTTTGTTTTTAATATTTGGCATGTTTGTGTGATGCGCATCCCTGTGTGTAATAAGCAAAGTCAACACGCTCTGTGGACGCGCCCAGAGGCGCAGTTTCTACCAACGCGCTCTAACAAAAAAATATTGCGCCATTGACTTTAGACTTTAGACCAGGTTTGAGTTGGTCTATGGCGCAGTCTATTTTCAGCTCCTTAAAATAGCAATGCGCCGGCAATTCGCCTGAACACACCTCTTTTTTAGACCAGCACGCCCATGGGTGCACTAACTGGCGCAAATGCATTTACTAATTTAAGGACGTGGCGCTGAACGGGAAAATGCGAACGGCGCCGGACGCAAACTAGCAAACACACTTGCGCTGCGCCTTTCGTCGCATTGCGCCGGGTGTATTATAGGGCCCATAGTGTCTTTCGCGCGCTCAAATTTGTTTGGCAGGCGCGCTCATAATGGAAGCAACGTGGTCACGACGCACATGCGCTGCGTTTTCCAGGCACATCCAGATGAAAAATTCCCAACTTTTCAGAATGCCGCAAGCGCACTGCAGGTCATGTGACAAGAATCACCCGATCAGCTTCGCCCTTTCCGTAACAAAACATCGAAAGCCCAGCCGAACAGCTGATCATAGCTGTACAGGGTGGTTTTTATATCTCACCTCCATAAATCTATCTAGTAGTTGAGCTAATGCAAGGGCTAGAAATCAATTTATCCTTTGCTGAAGCTTCATCGTCCTAGTGGAGAGCGCAGTTCATGGTGGCATAGAAACGACAGATGCCACGGGAGCGCAAGCACTTTGGAAAGAAGGAGAAAGCGGCGCGGCTGCACTTTTCACGCGTTTTTAGACACGATATGTGCTCCTTATACAACTTCTGAAAAAGTAAAACACATGCAAAAAAGGAGCAGAAACAAGCAATAAAAGCATTGCTTATGTACGTTGTAGTCTTTGAAAAAATCTAATTTGCTGCATCATTCAGAAAAGTTTGCAAAAGTATGTTTTAGTACAAATACACTATTGTTTGTGGTCAGTACAATTTTTACAAATTAATTCTTTTATTCAGCATTTATACATTAAACTGATCAAAAGTAATGTTACAAAAGATTTATGTTCCAAATAAATGCTGTTTCTTTTCATATCTTGGTGTCCACAAAAATACTTAACAGCATAACATTGATAATGATATGAAATTCAGTTCAATTCAATTCAATTCAATTCAATTTCACTTTTATTGTTGAAATTTCTGGAATGTTTCATTTCTTGAGCAGCAAATCAGCATATTACAGTGATTTCTGAAGGATCATGTGACACTGAAGACTAGAGTAATGATGCTGAAAATTCAGCTTTGCCATCAAAGGAACTAACTCAAACACAAACCTTTGAACTCAAAGATGGGCACTCGAGTTAGAGACTCGGACTCGAGTCGCACTCGAGTCGCATTTTAACAGACTTCAGACTCGGACTCGACCTGAAATGACTTCAGACTTGACTCGACTCGGCACAAAAGACTCGGAAAATTTTAAAAACGACTCAAGTCTTTTACCCTTAACTACTGATATAATAAATAAAGAACTTGTGTTGTGTTTAAATAGTTTTATAATATCTGCGTCTCGTATATTTCCTTACGTGTCGTGGTAGATCAGACTCTTGTCATAGAATTTGATTACGTATGTCCGTGTAATGCGCGAAAACTCCGAAATGTCACAAGAGTCCCATGAAACATGACGGGAGCCACCGTGCCATATGTTCTTTCATTTGGGTTTATTATCACGTCAGATCGGCTAGATGCACAGAATGTGGGAAAACAATTAAAGACACCGGAACAACATCATCAAACTTTATGAGACATCGCATCCACAAAGGTTAGTCACATAAACTCACACAGCTATTATACTGTGGTGAAGCTGCATCGCTCATTTGAATTGCCAGCCTGTTAAAATATGAACAAAAAAACCTAGACTTTAAACCTAGCACTACGTTTTATCAATATTTTCGTATTATATGCAGCTTTTCTATTTCTTAATGTGTGTCCATAAGAGAGAGATAGAAAGATTTATTACTTAAAGCTCATATTTTAACGTATCACAATCAGCATGTGTAGAGTTTTCTATTGATATTCTTAAACATTCCGAAGTTTGATATTTTCTGATAATGACTGTCATCAGTAACAACGAAGCTGTATAACAATCTGTATAACAAACCGTGACTCATTGGCGCCATCTTGCGTCCACTTAGCGACTGTATTGAAAATGACTACTCGTGTTGCCAGGATGACTGTTTTGTACATTGTAATGGATTATAAAGTAACAAACTGGATGTACATCAAAGTCCCTTTAAGACAAGTCATTTCACTCGGCGGCCATCTTTGAAATGCCTCTCGGGCATCCTAGGCATCATGCAGTCTCTTTGAATGGGGAAACATCAAATTCTCCAAAGCTGTTTGCCAAGCTTTCGATTAAATTTCATATTTGAAATAACCAATGAAATCTGACAACAACTGTCTCATAATTTTTTTTCCAAACGCTCGAATCATGACAAAAAAACTGTATTTTTTAGGCTGGATCAAGCTAATGCGCATGCGCAGACCTAAATGCGCGTCTCTTGTGCCTCATTTCGGAGGCGCGCGTCTGACTGTTTCTATAGAAACCAGTGCTTCTAACGGCCGCTGCAGTGACGCGATGACTTTACCAGTCGCCGATTGGCTCTTATTTTGAAGGCGGGACTTATTCCGCCATATTGCGCGTTACACTTTTTCCCATTCAAAACAATACAAGTGACACGTCTTGTGTTATTCTATAGTCTTTGATGTACATTATCCATTACATCATAGGACCTTAATTTCAAATAAAACAGATGATAGAAAGATCATATTATTTTGTCTATATAATACAACTAGGATAAAAAATAGGATTTGATTATGAGAAAACATTTTCTTTTAATGACTTGAGACTTGACTCGGACTCGTGACAAAAGACTCATGAACATCTCTGCTTTGAAAAAGTAGTGTATACGTTGGTACATTTACTGTGTATTCTTATTTATTGTTCTAATGCTGCATGTAAATGAAAATGACTACATATTATTCTCCCTTGATTTTGTTACAAACATTGTGGAAAACATTCATTGATTATTTTTAACTAGATTTTTACAGTGCATTGGCTCTTTAAACATTTACAATTTTGAATCCATTTTGCCACAACTGTTTTGGGTGTGAGTGATCTTGTCTGTTTGGTCAATATTGTTGTTTGATTAATTTTCTCACCATAAGTGACAGCAGCAGATCTATCATGCTGCATGTACACAGTGCACAGATCTGATATTTTGACATATATCTGATTTGTTTTCATACCGCATGTTTACTCTCACTGAAGACAAACCGAGTGTGTTTACACCAATACCTCGCCAAGACAAGAAATTACCCAAGAAGTACATCTGAATGTTTACAAGTGCAGGTGCATTACCATGAGGCGTAGCCATTCTTCTCAGAGCACATATCCAAATTTGCATGTGAGCACTCGACTGCAGCTGCCTGTCAGTCGTATTTCAAATTGAGTTGGCACTTGTACTACTGATACCAAAGACTATAGATATACAAATATGATATTATTATGAATGGGAGAAAGTGCAGCAAGCCTTCTAAATAAAAGAGCCAATCGCTAATTGGTAAAGTGATTGCGTCACTGCAGCTGCCTCTAGAAGCTTCGGAAACTGCTATAAAAACAGTCAATGTTCTGAGACGGGCTTAGGACTGCACATGCGCATTGGCTGGTCTAGCCTGAAAAATGCCGTCAACCAATTCAGCAAAATAAATTAAATATTTTTAATTATATTATAACATTTTCACTTTTCATTTTAATTTTTTGTATTTTTTATTTGCTTGTATCATTTTTTTTATTATTATTATTTTTTTAAATATTACTATTTAGGTGTAATATATTCAATTTAACATTATTAATATTATTTCATTTTTATTTATTTATTTATTTTATTTAGTGCTTTAACTTTATTAGCACTTAATTAATACTATTCTGTCATGACAACTCTCGGGAGATTGGTATGGTAATAAAGATTAGCAATGTAATGGATATGGCAATGTTAATGTTAATGTATTTGGTCTTGGCGTAGTAGATCTGCTACACTGCTGCTGCTGCTGCAGAGCAAGTACCGAGACTTGCTACAACCAATACATTCAGAGACATTCCTGTGAACATGTAAGACATGCTGCTGCACATGTAACATACATGAATTAACCCCCCATAGCAGTTCTATACAGGTGGAGCTGGGGAAGGTGGAGGGTATCTCAAAGCGCACTGGACACTACTAACAGCAAACACTACCGGTATTTGTTTAAATGTTGAGCCTCAGCTCACTGGCCGCTGATGCAACAACAACCAATCAGCTGTGATATGCAGATAATGACATGATCGCTACCAAATGAGTTTCATGCCAGAACTATGTAATTAACACTAAATAACACTTATTTCAGTTAGATGTGAAGGCAACATGTTTTCATTTTCATGTCATAATTATATTTTATTTTATTTCAGCTTTATTTCAGTTAACAAAAACAAAAATGATTTTAGTAGTTTTAAGTTAAATCTGTAAAACCTAAAATTTCACTACTATATATATTTTTTTTTTATGGTAAAGTTCTGGCAGTTTTTACTGCAAATTTGTTTTTACAGTGTGGGAAATGTCATCTTTACCAGCTGCTGGCCTCGTGGTCCCCATCCTGCATACTGCAGGTGAGCGTTTCGCACTTCTGGAGGGTTCAGGATCCATGTTTCCCTGTGAAAGAGAAGCAAAGACATTACTAATCGACTAGTTGGTTGTGGGATGACAAGTGGACTAGTTGACCATCCTGACCCAGACAAACTGGCAGGCAATCAGTCAAACATTCATGTCTTCAGAGGGCTAACAGAGAACACTTCCTCTATGTGGTGCAGTGGAGCGTGTGCCAACAGATATTGATTTCGTCGCGGTGTACTACACAGCCCAACACAACAGCACGGCGAATAAAGCACCATGAGGGAATTCCTGCAGCAGGAAATCTAACAGTGATAGTATATCCCTGTGCGCTGTTATATCCGGCCGGAGCAGCGGCCCAGCGCTGTGTCAGCATCTGTTCCATTTGACAGAGCTCATAAATATAGATGCTTTATTCTACTGCCGATTATAAAGGTGCTGTGCACTGCAGGCCCAAAAATTACAGGTGACACGAGCTGTATGTCTCTGTGCTAATCACAGGACAGATGTGTTGGTATGGGGTAGCAGTATGAAAAGATTGAGTCATATGAATGGCTTCAACAAGTGACGTGAACAGCAAAATGCTGCGTCGATGTTTTCCTCGGTTGTATAATCAATGACAAATGGACTCTGTAAACTAATGCGACTGTTATATGAGCTCAGCAACTTACGGAGTTTCCAGGCTGCAAATGATGTAGTCCGCAGTGAAGGAGTGCTCGTAAACCTGAGAGTTTGAACAACACAAAGACAAACAGAGAGAAATTAAATTGTTAAAGAACAGCAGGTACTTGCACTAAATGCACCAACAAAGCTCTAGTAGCAATAACGTTTGAGAGGCTACGCATTACAGTGATTTTAACACAGTTAAAAGGTGATTTTAGCCAAAACGTTAAGAGGACATTTTTGCCATAGTAAAATCACAGTAACACACCACACTGAAAGCCTTTTGGCATTTTTAAAACAAAAGCAACAGCTATGGTAAATGTAAAAGACACCAAAATGTTTGATAAATAATACAATTAGTGGAATTACAGTACAAAAATAGAATTTACATTTTTTGTAGACAATATGAATATTTTTTTCTGGGCAAAACTCACTGGCACAAATCACTGGATCTATCAATAAAAAAAAAAAATGCTGCAAAAATACAATATTGACTTACTTCGTCTCTATTGCAATTTATTTATTTATTTATTTATTTTTGAGTTTCTGAAATCAAAAATATGAGGTTGCATCTGTCCTGATATTATAATGAAGAAAAAAGGCTTTATAAAATAATGAAATTCTTGAAAACCTTATTAAGTGCTTTATTATTGTTTATTAATAATATTATATTATTATATATTACATAATTATATTATATATAATAATAATCCAATATCATAAATTATTAATACCCCCCCACACACACACCCCAAAAAAAAAAAAAAAAAAAAAAAAAAAAAAAAGGTTTTCAAGAATTTCATTATTTTAATAGAAATTCATTATTTTTATAGAAATTGTCCAGCCATGACTTCCTGTTCCACAGGAGTATAAACATGAGGAAACACAAAGGCCAAATTCCCGTAATCATTCATCACAATGAGTAAAACCAAAGAATATATTTCTGATGTGCAGCAAAAGATTGTTGAGCTTCACAAAATAGAACATGCCTGTAAGAAAATAGCTGAAGCATTGAAAATCCCCATTTCCACTATCAGGGCAATAATTAAGAAGTCACAATCAACTAAAGATGTTACAAATCTGCCTGGAAGAGGACGTGTGTCTAAATCGCCCTAATGCACGGTAAGGAGGAAAGTTTGAGTGGACAAAGACTTTTCAAGGATCACAGCTAGAGAATTGCAGAGATTAGTTGAGTCTTGAGTCTCAGGAAGCCTAAAAAAATGATCAAACAGCACCTACATCCCCACAAGTTGTTTCAAGAAAAATCCTCTGCTCTCATCCAGAAACAATCTCCAGCATATTCAGTTGTCAGACAAGACTGGAACTTCAAACGGGACCGGCTTCTATGGTCAGATGGACCTAAAAAAAGAGCTTTTTGGCAGCAAACCCACCAGATGGGTTTGGTGCA
The DNA here is from genome assembly GCA_036281575.1 of Ancherythroculter nigrocauda. Lineage (NCBI taxonomy): Eukaryota > Metazoa > Chordata > Actinopteri > Cypriniformes > Xenocyprididae > Ancherythroculter > Ancherythroculter nigrocauda. Next base: position 177,354 of record VTFQ01000836.1, read on the forward strand.
CACATGGATAAAAAGTACCCCATGCCCACGGTTAAATATACTGCTGGATCTTTAATGTTGTGGGCCTATTTTTCTGCTGGAAGTCCTGGACATCTTTTTCAGAAAAATGGTATCATGGATTCTATCAAACACCAACAGATAAAAAATCAAAACCTGACCGTTTCTGCTAGAAATCCAATAATGGGCCGTGGTTGGATCTTCCATCGGGACAATGATCCAAAACCACCACAAAAAAAGTGTCACTGAGCACAAAATGAAGCTTCTGCAATGACCAGTTCCCTGACCTGAACCCTAAAGAAAATGAGTGGAGTGAACTGAAGAGAAGAAGCATCAACATGGAGCTGGGAATCTGAAGGATCTGGAGAGATTCTGCATGAAGGAATGGTCTCTGATCTCTTGTCAGGTGTTCTCCAAACTCATCAGAAGACTCAGAGCTGTTATCTTGGCAAAAGGAGGTTGCAAAAAGTATTGAATAAAAGGGAGCCAATAATTGTGGCCAACGTGTTTTGGAGAAAAACATTTATTTCATAATGTGAGTTTCCCCCCACTTTCAATTATTTTCCTTCACTGAAAGCTTAGAGTTTTGCAAACTTTATGAATTAAAGATCAAAAGGATAAACAATGCAGATTTGTGTATATATATATATATATATATATATATATATATATATATATATATATATAGTCACAGTTCCCTCGTCTCCTGAACTCCATTCCCCATGATCTTTCTGTTTCCACACCTGCACTCACTTCCCTCGTCATCTCCCCATCAGCACTCATCACCTGCACCTGGACTTCATCATCAGCACTCCCTTTATAATGGACTCACTCCCTTCAATCCCTGTCTGATCTTGATGTTGTTTATTATGTGTGTTATGTGTTCATTCTCCTGCGTTTATCATTAAAATAGCCTGTGTGTGGATATCCGTTTACGTATCATCTCTTCAGCACAGCACATATATATAAAACACATATATATAAAAACAATATAATATAAAAAATATTATACTAGTATACTGTATTATATTAATATATAATACTACTATATTGTATTATATATAGTGTTATATTCATAATTTATATCAGTTTATAAACATTTTTATTGAAAGTATAATTATGACCTTTTACATTATATTATAACAAAAATAATTACATTAAGCATACTTTAAATTAAATGCCTGTTGGAAATCATATATATATTTTTCCAACCAACAAATGCAAAGGTTAGATGTTTAAATTATTTTTAAGCTTTAAACCAAACCAAACCAAAACCAACCAACCAACCAAATAAATAAATACATAAATAAATAAATATCATTAGTAAACAACTCTTCCACAAAATGTAGAAGATGCTTCCTGAACTTAAGTGTGCAACAAGGAATCATCTCTGTTTGGAGCAGGGTTATGGAGAAATAGTTCATTTGACATTTTTGACCACTAAATACCTAAATCACTCTTCCACAAAACAATACATTATCCTCTCTGTAGGCTGCATCTTGGTACAATAATATAGAATTCAACTGATGTGTGATCACAGGTTCTTCAAAGGTGGCTCATCCAATCAGATTTCAGAGGCAGAACCATCTAATTTAATAAAATGGTAATCCATCGTTGTTAAAGAAGGCAGGAGCGCTGTTGTTTCACTCTGAGGACAGTGTCGACAGCTGTCCGTGAGCCAGAGGGCTGACCGTAGCATATGCTCACAGCTGACATGAGCTTGACACGTGTGCTGTAGCAGAGCTGTTAATACTGTCAAAGATTAACATTCAACACCTGTACTCACCACCACCTTCTGTCTTACAGATGCAGAGAGATGGAGAGCTGCTTTGTGAAGGGCAAGCAGCACCATGACAGAGTTTGAGAATGAGGGGCGTTATGAATGTGTATGTGTGTGTGTGTGTGTGTGTATGTGTGCGTAGGCAATGACAGCTGGGGGACGAGGTTGTCATCCATCAAGGTGATGTTGAGACAGGCACTGAATAACAAACTGGAGGCAGCGCTCACACTCTTTCCTTTAGCTCACTCTTTCTTGTCGTGTGTGTGAAGTGCTCTAGTGTCACTGTCCCAGCGATGATAACACCTTCTTCTCCGTCTCTTCAGCTATGTATGATAGCTGCCCTGATCAAACTAACTCATCACTTGCTGCTCAGACCTTCAGTGTTTGTGCTTTCAACATTTGTTTTCACACTTAAGCTCTAGGTGCTGAACCGAGTCTGCATAAAAGCAGTCTGGTTTGTTGTGGAAGATGTTTCCTGAATTTAGGTGTGCAGCAAGGAATCTTACAAACTGTGGGATGCCATTTTGAACAAAATCAGGCCAAAACGAAGTTTGCTCTGGCTGAAAAAACACCTTCAAACTACCATTGGTCCTTGGTGATGATGTTATAGGTAGGTGTGGCTCTGAGACTCCACCTTCTTTGAGGTGGAAATCTTCTCTGGTTCATTTCTTCTGTTCAGTCTGTCAAGGTCAGACGTCCACCAGTAAAAACATGAACACACCGGAGAGCCGTTTTATAGTAGAAATTGAAGTTGTAATTCTAATTGAAAGAGACACTTGCAGGGTTTCTGTTACAGATTTGCGCAAAACATTCGTGGTATTTTCTAAATGTCGATAAAAAACTATTGCGAAATGACAGTATTTCCATTAACCAATGTTATGCTACTAAAACTTTTTTTTCCCTCTTGCGATAAGTCATTACAAAAATCAGGGCAATGGATGTTAGTAGGTTTAAGTATATTGCAGCCACTGCATTAGCCATTATTTTTAATCGCAAAAGACGTATGTGTGTTATCTAAGCATTAATGGAAAAGAAAGCCCCTTATACTTGGGAGTGGCTACATCTGAGGTGTTTCTGGGTGTTTCTCCCTCCTATCTGCTTCGAGGTCTTGATAAATTGTGGCATTTCTTTGTTGTTAAGAATCCAGTATTCCCGTAATTCTTTTGTCTTTTATGAGTTTAATAAAGAACTCTATCTTATCTTCTGTCCAAACATACCAACCCAGACAGAAACAGAATGTGGCCCAGATCCGGCCCACATCTGGTACATGTGGATTACATGCGGACCAGATGTGGGCCAGATCTGGGCCGACACTATGTTGCTGTCAGGGACGCCATCTTTAAAGAATGATCGACTTTTATGTACGTCAGGTGATCTGTAAATGCGAAAAAACTGTTTCCATTGCAGTTTTGCAAAATATTCCTTTTTTTGAGTTGCCTGAAAAACCATCTCATGTGAGCATAAAACCTTTTTTTGCGATATATAGGAGTTTTTGCGAAATTGACGTGTTTCCATTGGGCGTATTTTCAATTCGCAATTTCAGTTTGAAGGGTAATGGAAACACAGCTACTGTAACACAGTTTTTTCCCCATGTTTAATACTGTAAAGCTGCTTGCTTTTAAATAATCTATTGTATAACATGCTATATAAATAAACATGACATGACTTTACTAGAGTGCCGAGAGCTGATATATCCACATCACTATGATCAGATGCTTTCTTAACTACTGTTTTCTCACTGCTGTCATTTATGTTGCGTGTTAATTTTGTTATTAAAAGGAAAGCACGTAGCACATATTTACATATTCATCTAAATGTCACTCTCAGCAGTGTGGGTATATCGTAAACGTATATTGCTAGTCATGTTACGTATTTTGAACTTTACCCCTAAGGGGAGAACGATAGAGAACTTTGTCGTGAGTATATCAGGGCCTTTAGCTTGAATATTGTGTTTTGGAGAAGGGTTACTGTCAAACAAACTAAAACAAACTATTAATTTAAAATATTTTATATAATTAATAATAAAAAAGGGTTACACAAAATAAATGGCAGGAATGATCCGAAATGAAAAGACATTCAGTAACATCTTTGACCTGGATAATGTACAGTATGTGTGTGGAAAATGAATGTGGTGAGACTCCAGAAAATTCCAGACGGGCAAACACAAAAACAAAACAAAATCATCATTTAAAGGAAAGTGTAAATTCAGTTAAAGTGCACATGGTTACTATGAAAACTACAATAATGATAACTGAAACTAAAATATTTCATATATATATATATATATATATATATATATATATATATATATATATATATATATTTATTTTCCTCATTAATGTACACACAGCACCCCATATTGACAGAAAAACACAGAATTGTTGACATTTTTGCAGATTTATTAAAAAAGAAAAACTGAAATATCACATGGTCCTAAGTATTCAGACCCTTTGCTGTGACACTCATATATTTAACTCAGGTGCTGTCCATTTTTTTCTGATCATCCTTGAGATGGTTCTACACCTTCATTTGAGTCCAGCTGTGTTTGATTATACTGATTGGACTTGATTAGGAAAGCCACACACCTGTCTATATAAGACCTTACAGCTCACAGTGCATGTCAGAGCAAATGAGAATCATGAGGTCAAAGGAACTGCCTGAAGAGCTCAGAGGCAGAATTGTGGTAAGGCACAGATCTGGCCAAGGTTACAAAAAAAAATTCTGCTGCACTTAAGGTTCCTAAGAGCACAGTGGCCTCAATAATCCTTAAATGGAAGACGTTTGGGACGACCAGAACCCTTCCTAGAGCTGGCGTCCGGCCAAACTGAGCTATCGGGGGAGAAGAGCCTTAGTGAGAGAGGTAAAGAAGAACCCAAAGATCACTGTGGCTGAGCTCCAGAGATGCAGTCGGGAGATGGGAGAAAGTTGTAGAAAGTCAACCATCACTGCAGCCCTCCACCAGTCAGAGTGGCCCGTGTCAAATTGTCAACAATTCTGTGTTTTTCTGTCAATATGGGGTGCTGTGTGTACATTAATGAGGAAAAAAAATGAACTTAAAGGATTTTAGCAAATGGCTGCAATATAACAAAGAGTGAAAAAATTAAGGGGGTCTTATTACATTGTAACAATTAAAAAATGAATAAAAAGGTGCCGATATATTAAAACCGATATATTAAAGCCACTAATTGTCTTCAGATTTACACTGTCCGCCATTATGGTTTTGAATTGATTGAAATATGATTGAAATCACTTCAAAAAGGAAAATACAGTTAAGAACAGCGCAAGTCTGTCATATAATGAGAAAAACATTATAATTGTGTGCTTGGGACATGGCTTTTAATGGTGAAACTTTTGTTTTTATAATCAGGCTCTCAAAATGATATAAAAATGTTAATATTATTATTACAATTGAATATAATTAAATATAACGTATTTTATTTTAAAATATTAAAATTAGATGTACAGTTTTAAAGATGCAAAACTATAAAAGAAAATTTGACCAAATTTATGAAAGTAAACTGCTATGAAAAGTAATAATAATAATAAGTTTTTTTTAGAAAATACAAATAAAATGTACAGTTAGTTTTAAAGATGAAAAACTATAAACACTATAAAGGACAATTTGACCAAATTTATGAAAGTGAAATGACTGATAACACATCATCTGTGTATAATAGTATAATGCATTCCTGAAAACAATTTGTCCTTTCATCTATGACTTTTCCATCTAATTGGTTAAAGATCATTTATGCTTAATAAAAGAGTAATTGTAAAATGATGAAATCCTTTGGAACTGAACATAACTAAAATTTCCTTTATGAATTTCTGGAAATGACACTTTCTATTACTTTGGGAACTCAGATTTTTGGTGCGTCTTTTGAATTGTTACCTAGCTGTCAACACCTGTGGCTAATTCCCACAATCATGCAAACACCCCTGTGGTTCAGAGCCACACTGTATAATATAATGTGAAAAGAGAGGGGAATGAAAGTGGAATAGAAGTTCAGTTCGGACCAACAAATCAAACCAAGTGTGAAAACAGACTCTGTCCTTCTCTCTCTGGCATTAGGTGTGTGTGTGTGTGTCCGTGTGTGTGTGTTCGGTTTCTATCACTCCAGCAGGGTGTATTTGGTTCTGGTGAGGCGGTGGAGTGTGGCGGCCCTTTCACATGGTGACATGATTACTTTCATCTCAACACACACATACAACACCCAAATAAACACAGGCCTCACCGGCTGCACATTGTATGCCAGCAGAACGAGTTTCATATCTGGGGACACCTCATATTTGCTGGCTTTGTACATTTCCTGGAAAGAGAACAGAGAAAAGGTACATGAGACTTTTAGCAAGCACAGTTTCATTTCCATATTCCTTAAATGACTGTGATAGATCGCATCGCGCAGACATAGGGAGAGTGTGGCATTAATCAGAGCTGCCACTCTTTGATTCTGAACAAACATCATGTTCTTTGTCCTTGCCTCCACTGTTTTGCTTCCTGCCAGCCTCACTTTAACGATCTGAGGCTGTTAATGAGCTACACAGAACATTGGTCTAATGATGGATGCTTTCAGCTCTATTAAAAACAACAGAAGTGTCAGCACAATGATCTGTTGTATGACACGGTGGAGTAATTTATACTGCGGAGCATGTAGCGAGCTGATGCATGACTCTGCATGCATTTGCTGAAGACACAATGAGGCATTCACAATGCATTTATCTTTCATAATGAGACATATTCATGAGGAAATAATATAGGTGGGAGTTGATTGTATCCGTAGTATATAATTGGAATATATTTTTTGTTTGTTTTTTTGATGCACTTTCAGATCCCTATGAAAAAGGAAAAAAAATCAGTTACTGGAACCATTGTAATTCTGCTATTCACAGTCAGTCAAGGTTACAGAAATGTACTGGACGAGCAAATGTGTTCCATAATAGGGGCGACCAACTTAACATGAAATAAAACCCTTTGTGGAAAAGACGTAGGCCTGCACTTCAGCTTACTTTTGAAAAGAGTATGTATTACAATAATAATATATTGTAAAAGAATATACTTAGGTGTGAACTGAATGTAATATTTTTGAAACTGTTAATTGTATGATTAAAAGAAAATGTGTGATGGTTTAAATTTATATTAAATGCAATTAGCTGAACTTTAGAGTGTTTTTTGACCCACTTAAGTAGGACTTAAAGGGATAGTTCACCCAAAAATGAAAATTCTATCATCATTTTCTCATCCTTAAGTTGTTCCAAACATGTATAAATTTCTTTGTTCTGCTGAACACAAAGGAAGATATTTGGAAGAATGTTTGTAACTAAGCAGATCTCGACTACCATTGACTACCATAGTAGGAAAAAAAAAAGTATCTTAGTTTATTGGGGGGCGAGATCTGCTTGGTTACAATCATTCTTCCAAATATCTTCCTTTGTCTTCCTATTGTCTTTGAAATATGGTTAAAGGGGTCATCATGACATGAGGAATCAAATTTGATCATATAAGAGGTCTGTACCATTAAAGCACCATGAAAGTTTCATAGCTTAAAACGTCGTCCTCATTCTAAACTAATTTATTTAAGGACTACAACAAAAGGCTGGTAAGCTTCTTCCTGGGTTGGTGACATCACAAACCCCAAAATTTACATAAACCCTGCCCCCGTGAGGCCATGTTGGGATGCTTTAGAGAAAAGGAAGAGTTGTTGTAGAAGAGTGTTGTTACCATGCCATCATTTTACGCTGGACTGCTTCACAAATGAGGGTCAATTCATCGCTGGATTTGCACAAAAGATTAACATGATGGCACATGCTAGTCCATGAGTTGAATCAACTCCACAGCAACTACATAAATTTATCCACTAACATTCAGAAACGTCCAGTTGCATTCTAAAAGTTGTAACTTCTTCCTCAGTCTCTCCATCAGTGTCCGACTCTGGTTTGAACAACGTAAGACTGAACACCGTTACTGACAATCATCATTTTGGCTGTGTGAGATTCTCTAGCTTTGTTGTTGTTGAGCAACCGAAGTGCGAGCTGTTAAAGCTCCGCCCTCTTTTGGAAAGGGGGTTGGGAGAAACAGCTCATTTGCATTTAAAGGGATGCAGAAAAATGGCGTGTTTTTGCTCACACCCAAATAGGGGCAAATTTGACAAGCTATAATAAATGATCTGTGGGGTATTTTGAGCTGAAACTTCACAGACACATTCTGCAGACACCAGAGACTTGAGACCAGAGATTTTGTGAAAAGGGGTACAATAGGTCCCCTTTAAGTGCAATGTAAGTGAATTTAAAAGTTATTCAAAGCGACTGGAAAAGAAAAGAGATATTTGGAGAGGTGAATCTGTTACATCCGAGGAAACAGCCTACGGAAAGCTAGGAAGTGCATCGGAAACAGCCGAAGAAGAGCAAAAAACAAAAAAAATCTGCACCTTAAGGAACATATTAAAATATTGAAGAAATTCCATATCATGGCCCCTGTGCAATGTAGTGCACTCTTGAATGTACTGAAAATTTAATTTATTTTTTATTTTAATTTATGGTATCTAGATTCTACTATATAATATATGTATAATGATAGTAATATAATATATAAATATACAATACATATATGGTAAACTAATATATATGTAATTACACATTTGTTTTTGATGTTTTTTAATGTAATGCAATCACATTCTGACATTTTTAAGTGTGACTTTTTGGAGTCACCTTAAGTGGTAAATCATGAACAATAAGAGAAGTAACATTTATTAAGCAGTTAAACACAGCTTTGATTTTAACCCTCTGGGGTCTGAGGATTTTTGGGCCCTGGAGAAGTTTTGACATGCCCTGACATTTGTGCTTTTTTTCAGTTGTTCATAAACATATTAATGGAAAAAGTGTCATTACACTGTATTCAGCACAAACTAGGCTACAATAATATGTGAGGAACATGTATGTACATGTTTGTGTTTTTGAAGGAATAACATTTATGCGTGGTTATTGAAAAAACGAAAAACTTAAGTCACTGAAATAAGGCCAAAAAAAGTATATTAAATCTGTGTTCACAAGACTTCTGGGTATTGGAGATTGTAGACTAGAGTTTTTGCTTCAGTATTATGTAAAAATTATCCTGCCTACTCGTTCATATAAAACAATATACTGATTTAGTTTTTGTAAGACACTTTTTGTCAAGAAACACAGTATGCGTGGAGGCATGAATCATCATGAATAATGGGTCATTTACACCTGAGAAGACAAAATAATCGCATGAAAGACCTGTAATGACCTGCATAATAATGAGGCCTTTCAGTCAGGTAGGCTGTGAAAAAACCCTCTGTGATCATGTCTCAAGCTCATCATGGTGTATATCAAACATACAGAAAAAGCAGCAATACTGTAAAATATTATTACAATTTAAAATAATGGTATTCTATTATATACTTTAAAATAAAATGTATTTCTGTGATGCAAAGTGTCTGAACAATTATGTTACAATTATGTCTTTAAAGGGTTTTACAATTTTAGGTTGAAGAAAGAGGTGGAGTAGACACTTACAAACTTCCTGTTTGTCACCAGGATTGTGCTTTCGTTGGTCTCCATGTTAAAGCGGACCACATCACCTTCACGGGTACGATACAGAAGCTCATTGCCTAAAGGGAGAGGATAAGAGGATGAGAGTTAGTGGGATAGAAAGTCAAGGAGAAATTAGTTAGTCGTGAGCCCTGACAGCTCTAATCAGGTTGCTTTAGACTGTCTCTCACTTGCGCTCTGTCAATAATCTAGTCATGAATGTGCCCCTCAACGCTCTCTGGCTGTACCAGGGGGGCTGATAGTTGAAAAGGAATGATAAAACTTTTCATTTTTGGTTTTCCACATGTAACGATGACTTTGGCAAGGACATCCGCCAAAAGCTCTTTGAGAGGTCTGGAATGTAGCACGTAGCCCTCAGTGAGAAGAACGCAAAGTGAGCAAACAGCCCCATAGCCAGTTTTAATTGCGGATTAGGGGAATGGTACGCAAAGGCTTTTTTTATCTTGCTTGCATAACTAATCGGTGATAAGAGGTGACACAATTACCATCACAATCACATTATAGTTAAAGTGAAGGCATTAGTTCTAATGGGTCAGATTGCTGCGGTCACATGGAACGCAATTAATACTTTTCTTTTTTTATGCTGTGGATACGTTCAAAATGGAGTAAATAATCTGGGATGGACATAAAACATGAGTTGTTTAATGCACTGCATGATGAATTATAATGGCGTAAAGAGTGTTTTTTCCCTTTAATGGATGTTATAATCCTCTGAATGTTAAATTTGCTCATTTTATGGTGATTGTTGGGAAAAAGGTGCCCTTCGCTCTGGTATTTCCATGCCTGAAATTGACTGGCGAGCTGATAAGATGCCAGAACAATCATTTGTCTGCTTGACAAATTCCATCCTTTCTCACTTTTCCTCTGACCTAATGTCGGGACGTGCGTTTCAGATCAGAACCTCATCTAGCGTCCTCTTCCCCTCTGCTCTCATTCATCTCTCACACTCTATCCATCACACATTCAGACAGGTGCGCTCTAAACACACTTCTCCACACATCACTCATTCTCCGGAACTCCTCTGAGCTCATCCCAGACTTTTAACTCTCAGTCCCTGTTGCTAACTCACAGGTCAGCCCTGTTATAAAAATGATTCTTATGTACTTTATTTCTAAAATGTTTACAGGGCAGGGGTTGTAATAAAACCATAACAGATTTCCTTATTTTAAAATAGACAATTTTTTTTATTAATTTCACAGTTATTATTACTCAAGTTGAGTAAGGGTGAGGTCTGAAGTGATTTCGACACATATTCATCTCCCGTTTGCCACTTTTATATCAAAGTCCCTTTAAGACAAGTCATTTCACTCGGCAGCCATCTTTGAAATGCCTCTCTTGAATGGGGAAACATCAAATTCTCCAAAGCTGTTTGCCAAGCTTTCGATTAAATTTCATATTTGAAATCACCAATGAAATCTGACAACAAATGTCTCATAAATTTTGTTTCTAAATGCTCGAATCATTACAAAAAACGTAAGTTTTCAGGCTGGATCAAGCTAATGCCCATGCGCAGTCCTAAGTGCGCGTCTCTTGTGTCTCATTTCGGAGGTGCGCGTCTGACTGTTTCTATAGGAACCGGAGCTTCTAACGGCTTCTGCAGTGATGCAGTGACGCGATGACTTTACAAGTCGGCGACTGGCTCTTATTCAGAAGGCGGGACTTATTCTGCCATATTGTGCATTGCACTTTTTCCCATTCAAAACAATACTAGTGATGTGTCTTGTGTTATTCTATAGTCTTTGTTTTATATAAACATTGCATTTTTAACAAGAAACATTGGTAGAATTTTCACAATCCAAAATCTAAAGACTGGAATACACGACACAACTTTTAAAATGTAAACAGACCATAAAAGGCTAGGCATATATGCTTGCTGACTTTTTAAATGGTTACAGAGAAAAACTGGGCAGCATACACTAAACGACTGAAGAGCACACACAGATATTCAAGTAATTCCAAACACAACAAACTCATACAGAAGCATGCATGTCACTGCTAGGAGATGCATAACAGATAACAACAAACATGTATGTACATGAGCTGACTGCAGCAGATGTTGTCAATAGAGCCAAGCTCGAGCTCATCGCATTTAAGTGCAATTTTTACCTAGGAAACTCGTATTTACAATAATTCCGAGAGCATGTGAAGGCAGCATTAGACACTGTCTTGGGTGGGTAGACTCTGTCAGTATGCCTTGTACACATTACAATGCTATATGTGTACTAAAATTGGCTCAAAATAGCCCTATTTCCTCAGTTTATGGTTCAGTGTTGTTTACATTTAGGTTGATGTGGTTTATCCATTTCTTCTGCGTTCATGTGTCTGTATCTCTAGCGATCTACAGACTTCCTTGAGTATTTTCCAGGTCTTGCAAATTGTTTACCACACCAGCCGTAACAATCAATACTCTGAAAACTATCCAAAATCTGCAGACTGCCTTTGACTTTTGACAACTAGCATCAACTCATCCAAACTCCAAATTGGGGCAAAAATCATATGTGACCCTTGCTGGCAAAATGAGTCGCAATGAGCAAATTTTCAAAAATATTTATTGTTATTCTCACATTCTCTATTAAAAAACTTCGAAATGATGTATGATTTGTTGGAATCCGACATAACATGACTGTGCTACACCTGCTTGAAGTCGCTAGAGTCAATTTTGAGAAAAATCGAGTTAAAGTTTTCTGAGGGTTCCAAAACAAAATCACCTAGAAACCAAACCTTAAAATCCCTGGCAATACCACCAAACTATATATATTCAAGAGAGGGATCAAGGATCAATTCAAACCAAAGTCACTTCTCAAACCAAAGTTACAACATTGAACATATGTGATGTGATCTGCGAAAACCCATCACATGGTGAAATTTGACCTATCACATATGAAAACTGAGCCCTTTCCAAATCTGTTTTTATTTCTTTCATAGCTTGTCTGTAACAAATGTTATGGTTATCTGATTTTCTCTGATTTTCAGGAATGGAATTTTGAGAAAAACAGGTTTAAGTAACTGTCACCCCCCTTTTTCGCACAGACATGAAAATGCACTATCCAAACATAAATGGTTGTAATTCAAGAATGCTTTGGAATATAGACCTAAGGTTGGTCTTGTATTAAAGAAGGCACTGGTCAGATTATTACAGAAGTGACATAAATTAGGAAAGTGAAATAAAAAAGTAATAGAAGTTTAAGTTTATGAAAATGTAAAAATATAATTGTTTACATTTTATAATAATATATTACAAAACATGTTTTATTCTTAAACTGCAAGAAAATCAAAGCCAAAAATGTCAACATTCCAAATTTTAGGTTGATATATTTCAAAAATGAGCTTTCAGTAAGATTTTGTTTGGGCACAGTACCAAACTTTTTCACTAAATAACATCCAAGCTCCATTACTGACCATTTAAGGGCACCTGCATTTATTTGCATGATCTGAAGCATATATTTCAATATTTTCATACATTTTATGAAGTAGACACCCTATTCAGAAGTAGTGTGGACAGTTTGGCAGTATTTGATTTGAATTCAACCTCTAATAAACACATAATTAGAATATATATGTGCATTATAGCTCTGTTGTTTTCTTGTGCTCCACCTTCTCACGATAACGTTGTATTAGAAAAAAAAAATCTTTGCGTGCCGTAGTTTATACAGGGCTGGCGGGAAATTTGCATTAATACACCTTCACTTTACTGAAAACGTTCCATCAGGACATCTGCATTTTTTATCCCTTATCTTTTATCTTTAATTCATAAAATTAGCAAAAATCTAACCTTTCATTGAAGGAAAAGAATTGAAAGTGGGGGGAAAATCACATTATGAAATAAATGTTTTTCTCCAAAACACGTTGGCCACAATTATTGGCACCCTTTTATTCAATAGTTTTTGCAACCTCCTTTTGCCAAGACAACAGCTCTGAGTCTTCACCTATAATGCCTGATGAGTTTGGAGAACATCTGACAAGAGATCAGAGACCATTCCTTCATGCAGAATCTCTCCAGATCCTTCAGATTCCAGCTCCAGGTGCTTCTTCTCTTCAGTTCACTCCACTCATTTTCTTTAGGTTTCAGGTCAGGGAACTAGTCATGGCAGAAGCTTCATTTTCTGCTCAGTGACACATTTTTGTGTTGGTTTTGATGTTTGTTTTGGATCATTGTCCCGATGGAAGATCCAACCACGGCCCATTATTGGATTTCTAGCAGAAGCAGTCAGGTTTTGATTTTTTCATCTGTTGGTGTTTGATAGAATTCATGATACCATGTATCTGAACAAGATGTCCAGGACTTCCAGCAGAAAAATAGGCCCACAACATTAAAGATCCAGCAGTATATTTAACCATGGTCATGGGGTACTTTTTATCCACGTGTGCACCACATCCATCTGGTGGGTTTGCTGCCAAAAAGCTCTTTTTTTAGTTTCATCTGACCATAGAAGCCGGTCCCGTTTGAAGTTCCAGTCTTGTCTGACAACTGAATATGCTGGAGATTGTTTCTGGATGAGAGCAGAGGATTTTTCTTGAAACCCTTGTGGGGATGTAGGTGTTGTTTGATCATTTTTTTTAGGCTTTCTGAGACTCAAGGCTCAACTAATCTCTGCGATTCTCCAGCTGTGATCCTTGGAGAGTCTTTGGACACTCAAACTTTCCTCCTCACTGCACATTAGGACGATATAGACACACGTCCTCTTCCAGGCAGATTTGTAACATCTTTAGTTGATTGGAACTTCTTAATTATTGCCCTGATAGTGGAAATGGGGATTTTCAATGCTTCAGCTATTTTCTTACAGCCACTTTCTATCTTTTGCTGCACATCAGAACTATATTATTTGGTTTTACTCATTGTGATGAATGATTATGGGAATTTGGCTGCTGTATTTGTGTAAGGTGGGATGTTACTTCTGACGAAGCGCTGTTAAATATAGGTGAAAAACTATGCCAAAAAAAGAATAAATAAAATGCTTTCTTAAAAAGGCAAAAGAACGAATGCATGTTTTCTTAATATGATAATTAAAAACCAACAGACTGATGAAAATGCGGGACATTTTCTCAATATTATTTTGCTACCTTGCATACACTTGTATTTCCTTTCAAATTGATATTTCCCTTGACTCCGTCTGTCATCTTAGATGAAACTTTTCATGGATCTTTTTCTGATTTTGCCTTATATATAAAAAGATACAAGCAACGCTGCCCTAATTTTTGGGGAACAATAAGGAAACTAATGAGGCTGCATTATTTTGGTGCCTGCGGTTTGGAACAGCCATCACATAAACTTGTTGCCTAGGTAGGTGTTTTAGTATTTCATATGTCATTTCATATGCTCTTTATTTCCTCAGGTCTGGAACTTTCTCTTCACCACTTTCCTGTCAGTAAAAATCATGATCTCAGAATCTCCTGACCTCTACAAACTCAGCTTCTCTCCCATGCTCTCTGTTTTTGATGGAGGCGAGCAGTAGGAACTGGCACACAGCACTTTCTGCAGTGGAGCCCTGGGTCACTCACTCAAACATAGCACTCACCTTCACTCTGCTACTTTGTTCTTCAGGGCATACCTCACTAACTCACTCACCTTGACTTTCTTTTTTGTTTTGTTGCCCCTCTTGTCCTCTCTTACACGCCTCTAAGCATGATTCCTTTCATTCCGCTTTACCCTGCTCTTTCTTTATCAGTCCTTTCTGTCTCAATTTGTTCCAAGACAAGGTTCTGTCTCTGATCTGACTCTTCCCGTATATCTACATTTGGCAGCAAGGCTTTCTTTCTTTCTGTCTTGCCTGAAACATGTTGGCTGTGTACATGCTATAAAGTTTCAGGAGTGACAACCGCATTTATTTGTGGACGTGAATCCGCTAAGTTATCATTCTGTGAGTACAAAATGAAGAAGTCAGTCCTATGGCTCCAAACTAGTGATGGTCGAGATAATGATAACCAGTGCTTTGGCATCTCACAGCTGTAAACAAGAAACATGGATGCCAACTTCTGTAAGCCCACATAAATTTTAAATAAACATTAATTTTAATTAAAGCTTAACTAATTAACATACTACCGATCACATTTGGGGAAAAAAGAAGTGCACTTAAAGGGTTAATTCACCCAACAATAATAATTCTGTCATTAATTACTCACCCTCATGTCATTCCACACCCGTAAGACCTTCATTTATCTTCGAAACACAAATTAAGATATTTTTGATGAAGTCCGATGTCTCAGTGAGGCCTGCATTGAGAGCAAGTTAATTTAGACTTTCAAATGCCCAGAAAGGTACTAAAGACATATTTAAAACAGTTCATGTGACTACAGTGGTTCAACCTTAATGTTATGAAGTGACAAAAATACTTTTTGCGTGCCAAAAAAAAACAAAATAAAGACTTTATTCAACAATATCTAGTGATGGGCGATTTCAAAACACTGCTTCATGAAGCTTTGAAGCTTTACGAATCTTTTGTTTCGAATCAGTGGTTCGGAGCGTGTATCAAACGATCTCAAACTGCCAAAGTCACGTGATTTCAGTAAACGAGGCTTTGTTACATCATAAATGTTTTAAAATTTAAATGGTTCACGTGACTTTGGCAGTTTGATAAGCGTTTCGAACCACTGATTCGAAACAAAAGATTAGAAATGCTTTGAAGCTTCACGAAGCAGTGTTTTTAAATAGATATTGTTGAATAAAGTCGTTATTTTGTTTTTTTTGAGTTCATTAAGTTCTCTTTCAAGGCTAGAATGGACAGAAACACACAAAATTATGTTGAAACACCCGTTATTGGTGAGTATCCCTGTAAACATAGTCTTAAATGACCGTAAAGAGTTGAGAACATCGGATGCGTGTCAGATCCACATCATGTGCATCAGGTCTTAAAGTGACAGCAGCCTAATATATTGGCATCTGTCATTGTGTTTACAAAACTCTTTCAGCATCTTTGCTCTGAGACGTCAATGAACTGTTGATTTCCTCCTCTGCCTCATACATGCTCATCACAACACACAAACTGCTCTGAATCACAGTACATTATTTTCTTTTCTTCGCTCAGCTGAGTATGTTTCATTCTCAGAGAGCAGGAGAACAGCAGTGCTTTTGAAGGTTGCTGATTCTACAGTGCTCAGCGTAAATGAGTACACCCCCTTTAAAAAGTAACATCTTAAATAATATCTCAATGAACACAAAAACAATTTCCAAAATGTTGACAAGACTAAGTTTAATATAACATCGGTTTAACTTATAACATGAAATTAAGATTAATAATATAACTTAGATTACACATTTTTCAGTTTTACTCAAATTGGGGTGATGCAAAAATGAGTACACCCCACAACAAAAGTACTACATCTAGTACTGTGTATGGCCTCCATGATTTTTAATGACAGCACCAAGTCTTCTAGGCATGGAATGAACAAGTTGGCGACATTTTGCAACATCTATCTTTTTCCATTCAAGAATGACCTCTTTTAGAGAGGATGGAGAGTGATGCTCAACTTGTCTCTTCAGAAATCCCCATAGGTGTTTGATTGGGTTCAGATCAGGAGACATACTTGGCCACTGAATCATTTTCACCCTGTTCTTCTTCAGAAATCCAACAGTGGCCTTGTTTAGTTGTTTAGGATCATTGTCATGTTTGAAAAGTGCACGACTACCAAGGGCACAGAGTGATGGTAGCATCTTCTCTTTCAGTATAGAGCAGTACATCTGTGAATTCATGATGCCATCAATGAAATGCAGCTCCCCGACACCAGCAGCACTCATGCAGCCCCACATAAGGACACTGCCACCACCATGTTTCACTGTAGGCACCATGCATTTTTCTTTGTATTCCTCACTTTTGCGACGCCATACAGTTTTGAAGCCATCAGTTTCAAAAACATTTATCTTGGTCTCATCACTCCAGAGTATAGTCCTACCCCAGTAGTCTTCATCTTTGTCAGCATGGGCCCTGGCAAACTCTAAGCAGGCTTTTTTGTGCCTGGGCTTTAGGAGAGGCTTCTTTCGTGGACGGCACCCATGCATGCAATTCCTCTGCAGTGTACGCCGTATTGTGTCACGGGAAATAGTCACCCCAGTTTGGCTTTCTACTTTTTAGATAACTGCAGTGAACTTGCATGGCGATTTTCTTCAACCCTTCTCATCAGAAGACGCTCCTGTCGAGGTGTTAACTTCCGTGGACGACCTGAACGTCTCTGTGAGATGCTTGCAGTTCCATCTTTTTTAAATTGTTGTACCACTTTTGCTACAGTATTCTGAAGTAAAGCTTTGCTGATCTTCTTGTAGCCTTCACCTTTCTGGTGTAAACAAATTATTTTCTTTCTTGTGACATTTCTCTTCCATGTGGTGCCATTGCTGACAGCATGAAATGGGAAGGGGTTTTAACTCACTTTTATAGTCAACTGTCTGCTGGACACCTGTGTAATGAATAATTAGACTCACCTGTGGTTGAATTCTTGTTAAATTAGACATTTGTAGTCCAAAATTTAGCTTTGTTCCAGAGACTTTCAGTGGGGTGTACTCATTTTTGCATCACTCTAATTTCATCACCTGAAAATGTTGTTCTCTAAGTTATATTATTAACCTTAATTTCATGTTATAAGTTAAACAGATGTTATATCAAACTTGTCAACATTTTGGAAATTGTTTTTGTGTTCATTGAGATATTGTATAAAATGTTACTTTTCAAAGGGGATGTACTCATTTACGCTGAGCACTGTATAAATAATGGAGGTATATGAATGATTATAACCTCTAAGCATAAAAAAATAACTCACCATTTTAGATGTGAACACATCTCACACTTTCCGTTTCACACATTTTTTTTATCTATTTACTTATTTATTGGAGAAACCAGATCACTAGAATATGATGTTAATTATACTATTAATTAGACTTTGACTTGTAACCTGAAGTTTGCTGGTTCGAGTCACAGTACTGGCAGGAAATGTAGGTGGAGGGAGTGAATGAACAGCACTCTCATTACCCACAACTAAGGTGCCCTTGAGTAAGGCAACTAACCCCCAAACACTCCCCGGGTGCCACAGCAAAAATGGCTGCCAACTGTTCTGGGTGTGTGTGTGTTCAATACTGAATGTTGTGTGTGTACTTAGATGGGTGAAATGCAGAGCACAAATTCAGAGTATGGGACACCACACATGGCCACACTTCACTTCACTTTTGCAGTTTATTGGTTTAGCAGTGTACTTTGGACCATTCACATGAGTAATACACCAACATATCTGCAAACCATTCTCAGACCCCTGAAATGAATCAAGCTGGAACCATGTTCAACATTCTACTGACAGCGCTTCTGTAGAAAAATGACTGTTTCCTGAAGGTTGTGCTGACTTTGCATACCCCAGCATTTTTCCTAAGCAAATACTGAAAACATCAGAGTAGGATGTTTTCTAGCACAAATAAAGGCTGGCATATATAATGCATCTGAGCTCTTACAGACTGCGCTGTGCTAAAAGATGCTTCACGCTGAGCAGGGAATGAAAATCTGGTGATTATGTAACAAGTGCAACTTTTTCTTTCATCTACAGCTCCTGCTTAATCGCTCCTGATTAAATTGATTTCTTCTTCTTGTACAGGTAATTTGCTGCAAGCAGGGGCAGAGGTATTTGCTACGGCTGGACAAACAGAGTGAAAAAAAATTTTAAAGGAAAAAAAGAAAAATTTTATTTGAAAGTGGACTAATCCTTTAAGTCCGAAATTCACATCCGAAATGTTCGCACATTAAAAATTAAATAAAATTAAAATAAATTAAACCTCACGTGTCAATCACGTTTACACACTGCCTCCGAAACTTTCGTCCGTAATAAAAAAATTCGGATCAGGTTCGATTTTCTGCATTTTTCGCATCCGTGGCACGCATTTTGAGATACGTTTTGACAATTCAGAGCCACTGTTTGCGAACGCCAAAATCCTGAATGCCATCTGACAGATGATCCTACGCAGCTCCTTGATGAGGTGGAACTCTCCTTCCTCTCTACGCAATCTCAGGATTAGATGGACCAAATATTTCCTCTTTCTTTTTTTCTTTTTAAGAAGAGAGGACAACTAAATCATGCTCACTGCTTGAAGACTCCATTTTGTATTATTTAGCGATTTTGCATCTGACTTACTGCGCAAGGTCTCTGTGCGTGACGAATTTTTAGGATCACGAATATGAAAAAACGCATACGAAAATTTCGGACTCAGTGTGCAAAGGCCTTTAGTTGTATGTAATTATACATAATTTATAGTAGTTATTAATAGTTATTAATACAGTAATTACATGTAACAAAGACTCAAAGAAAGGGTAACGCTTTATTTTACAGTGCCGTAGTTACACGTTACTATATGTACTTACTATAGTAATAACAGTAAATTATGCGTAATTACAAGTAACTCACCCTAAACCTAACCCTAACTGTAACTCTTTAGTAAGTACATGCAGTGGTGGACGAAGTACACAAATCAAGTACTTGAGTAAAAGTACAGATACATATAATAGAATATTACTCAAGTCAAAGTATTTAGTGCTCCTTTTCAATTTTACTTGAGTGAAAGTACAAAAGTACTTGATTTTTAATGTATTTAAGTTAAAAAAGTACTGATTGATTTTGTAATTTTATATAGGCCACTTATATAATTTAATTTAATATTATATATTTTATATAATCCAATTGCTCAGAATAATTATGAATGATTATGAATTGTCAAATAGCCAGCATTAGTCAGTATGGATGGAAGATTAGTGGATGCAGAAACATAATATGTATGTTGACAAACAATATAAAAACAGACAAAACATATAGGGCTAAATACATAACATTTAAAAAAATTGCTACAGCAGCGGGGAAGATGAATGTGCATGTGTTATTTTTATTTGTGTTAGAGTTGCACGATTCTGGATAAAATGAGAATAAAGGTTTCTTTTTGTTTCTTTTCAAATAGAAATCATGATTCTGAATAGACAACTAAACAAAATTGCGTATAATTATTTACTAGAGGACAAAATATTAATTGCTGCAGTCTATTTTAAAAATATTTAATTAATTAATTTAATAAAATGGGTTTGAATGAATGATTTAATGACTAACTATTTCACTTGTTTCATTACTGGATGAATCAATGTTTTTGAACAAATCTTTTAAATGAATCATTCAATGTCAAATGCATTTTAACAGTCACTTGTCGCCTCCTAGTGCCGTAACGATGTAATTGATACAACCGTTATTTGAAGCACCAAGTTAGATTTAAAATGTGATTTGATTGTTTGAATCGAGATCGTGATCTGTAGACACACTGATGTGGATGTGTCAGTGGGCTTAAACAGATTGCCCTTTACAGCAGATTTAGTTCAAAAACAACTGACCTAAATTTGATTTTCAGTTACAATAATTAATCCTAAAATTTAACATTAGTAGGCTAACTTATTTTTCACCATCATTCACGCACGCACTCAGAGGATCCCCCAGTTCTTGGCTAATTTTCAGTCAGACAGTGAAATTCAATCACTGGAGAATCGCTCAGGGGAGCGTTTCCCGAACAATGTAACTCGCTGCTGAACTACCATAGTACGATGCATCGTTGAACAAATCAACTAGCTAGTCACAACTGTTTCCCGAAACCATATTGTCGCAAACTTGTCGTTCAACCGCATTAGTGAATGACGTCACGCAGTGGTGTAATGTAACAAAGTAATAATACTTCGTTACAGTACTTAAGTATTTTTTGGGAGAATCTGTACTTTACTTGAGTTTTTATATTTCTGTCAACTTTTACTTTTACTCCACTACATTACCTAAATAAAATGTATACTTTTACTTCGATACATTTTCCCAAAGCATTTTCGTTACTTACTACAAAATAAAGTAGGAAGAACACAGACTGCAAGCAAGCATGTGCAAACAAGTGCTTGCACAACCACGGTTGATTTCATTTTCCGGGTTATGTCCGTTGCTGGAGCGGCTGAGAAGAGTGCGCTGTCATTATACAGTATGAGAGCGACCTCTAGAGGCGAAATAAAAACCATCACTGATGCCTCGTAGAGTTTGTTTTGACACGTGACGTTAGGCTGCATGCTGCGCAGAGCGGGACACTTCAAAAACGGATTTAAAACATAGACAACAAAACTGTATGTTATACAGTGTACACTACAGTACATATTTTCATATCATTATAAAGTAATTCGTTTGTTGACTAGATGCTGTATTAGTGGAGAACAGTAGTATGTTTTCCGTCGAGGCTGATGCTAACATTAGTAGTACCTCAAGCGGTTAAAACAATGTGACAAAAACAACTGTTTAATGTCACGATTGTTACCATTCAATAAAACTACTTCGTTACTGTCCACCACTGAGTACATGTAATTAATTAATAGTACTCGGTACTTATTTGAGTAATTACAATGTAACTACGGCACTGTAAAATAAAGTGTTACCAAAAGTCATTTGTCAGATATGTAGGTATCTTTTTCAAACTTGCTGCAAGCAGAGGTGTCAAATAAATGTCAAAATGTGTCTGCTACAACACTCCATTATTTTAATCAATTTTTTTTTTTTAATTCCATTTAGTATCATTATTATAAGTCTCATCACATTTGCTATCATTCCCAATACCATTTTTTGATAAATATTATATTACTGTTAACTTCAATTAAATTATCGTTAACACAAATATTTATTTATATTTATATTAACATTAACAATATAAAAGATGCATCACCTACAAGAATACTGTAACTTAAAGGAAGGACTAAAATATGATTAATAATATGTCTTGATTAAAATTTAGTATTAGTTTATAGAAATATAGCAGAAATATAGCAGAAAAATAGATTTGTGCATGAACAAATATTAGGTAACACTATATTATACACTGTCCTTGTTACATGTTACATGTAGTATTGTAATAACTATATATTATGCATAACTACACTCTAAAAAATGCTGGGTTAAAAACAACCCAAGTTGGGTTGGAAAATGGACAAACCCAGCAAATGGGTTGTTTTAACCCAGCGGTTGGGTTAAATGTTTGCCCAACATGCTGGGTAGTTTTATTTAACTCAACTATTGTATAAAAATTACTGTATTGCTTACTTAAAATGAACCCAAAATATGCTGGAAATTAACATGTATTAATATGTTTAATAAATGAGCATTTATTAATAAGATAATGAATAATAAACAATAAACATTTATTAAATTGCTTATTAATAAATGTACACCTTTTGATTATTATTGTTGCCTCTAGTAATTATGTGTCTGATTTTTAATTTCTCACCTATTTTGGATTCATTTTAAGCCAGCCATATAGTCATTTTTAAACAATAGTTGGGTTAAATAAAACTACCCAGCAGGTTGGGCAAACATTTAACCCAACCACTGGGTTAAAACAACCCAATTGCTGGGTTTGTCCATTTTCAACCCAACTTGGGTTGTTTTTAACCAAACATTTTTTAGAGTGTACATGCAACTAATTCTAAACAAAACCCTAATCTTACCCTAACCCTGATTTATACATACCTGTTCCACTGATTTTTAATGGATTTCAAAGTCTAATCCTCACTGGAAAACAAGCTTTAAACACATAATTTTGGGTCTGGTCCAGACACAGTGCTTCACTAGTCTGGTACATCATTACAAGAACATCATGAGCACTATTTGCATAGGGAAAGTAATGGACAGCTGGCTTTCAGTTACTGCAGTTGGATGCAGATAGATGAAGTCTGTTGTAACACCTAATTTAGATTTAGTTAATCTTGTTATTGCCTACTGAAATTCCTTCAATTTAAAAATAAAAAAGGAAAAAATGATTTCTTTATTTTTTTATTGGTGTCTGAGGTTTAAATACAAACTGACTACAACATCTGACATCACTAAGGCATTACAACATGCATAACTGAATCAATGTAAATCACATCTTCAGCCTCACTTCACATATCCTGATCTGAGTCGCTTATCCTTAGGGAAGGCCTGCCACGTTACCCTCCATTCTCCAAAGCAGACAGGCTGTAATATAACAGAACCACCAATGCCTCCTGCCTGCCTTGAATGGCTGTTTTCTCTGTGATTTATAGTTATCAGCAATGCTGATCAAGGTCGACCGTGCGGCTCATTTTTCACCACCTGCTGTCGGAACCCAGAGAGCGAGCCGGCTAGTCAGAGGAAAGCGTGCCCCGAGCAGCCACATTAAAGGACATAATGCTTTATTATACAGCCATGGCTGTCCATCATAAAGCTGAAAACACATACTGTACACACACTGGTCAGATATACAAGATCATCCAGATAGACACTGGCAAAGCCTACAGGAAGGCCAGTGTTTGAGTAAATGGGACCCGTGAGGAGATCATGTCAAACTAGAAAAGATTGTTTAAAAAAATAATTATTGCCAGTATATCAGGGCTCCAGACTAACATTTGAGATCAATAGCACCGGTGCCAATAAGTTCTTCAGATGGTGGCACCAGCAGCTGATCTGGTAGCTCTGGGGGATTTTTTAACATAAAGTTACTTTAATCATAATATTACTATTGTTTTGCATTAATAAGTGCAGTAACTAATACTATTTTTAATAAATATATTTGTAGAAGGAAAATTTAATTTCTTTATTTTTATTTTTGGTCAATACATTAAAAATAACATTTAAATTGGATAATATTTAGAGCTTTGAAGTGCTGGAAAAAGTGTGAAGCACTTGAAACTCCTTGTAAAAAGCGCTTGAATTTCACTCTCAAAAGGTTGTGCGAACCCTGAAATGAATAACGTAAAAAGATGATTACAGTTAGCATTAACATTAAATCCATGGTAAATGTTGGTGATTTGTGGACTGAAAAGCCTTCTATAACTTGTTCATTCATGGTATAATGTTTCTCCTGGTTTCCACATCAGCGCTGTTTGATCTGATATCTATGGTTTATAACAGAGAATTCCGTACCGAAGTTGAATGCTTCTCACTAGATCTCGCAATGATGTTACTGTATTACTACTGTGGCGTATTCAAACACTTTAAGTAACGGTGTCAAGTGATCGAGATCATCCCGCGAGTAAACCCGTTCTGAGCATGAGCTGTGCTGTCTAATATTGGTCTGAGCTTATTTTGCTAGAACATGATCGCACCAGCTCTGCCTTAACTGTAGCCAGCAAGAATATGTAGATCGCCTGATTAGCTGTGGCAGTAATCAGATTGCCCCCTCTAGTGCATGACTAAAGATTTGCTATCTTACATTCACAGCTGTTTCACTTAAGCCTCTGAATTAACAGGTTCTCGAGCCCCCCTTAACAGGTGTCGGCCCTGGGGGGCGCACCCTACAGGTTAAAAACCCCTGCCCTACACCAACCCTAGCCCTAAACCTACCCATCACAGAAAAACGTACTGCATTTTTATATTTTCAATAAAACATTGTTTAGTATGTTTTTTTTAATCCATTTGAATTATGTGGACTCAGGAAATGTCTTCATAAACCACATTTATGTTGTAATAACAGTGTAATACCTATGCCATTAAACAAATTTGTGTCCTCATAAATCATATAAATAAACACACACACAGGTTGGGTTTTCATGTTTTACGGGGACATTCCATAGAAATTTTATACAAACCCGATTCCAAAAAAGTTGGGACACTGTACAAATTGTGAATAAAAAAAGAATGCAATAATTTACAAATCTCATAAACTTATATTTTATTCACAATAGAATATAGATAACATATCAAATGTTGAAAGTGAGACATTTTTAAAAATGTCATGCCAAATATTGGCTCATTTTGGATTTCATGAGAGCTACACATTCCAAAAAGTTGGGACAGGTAGCAATAAGAGGCCGGGAAAGTTAAATGAACATATAAGGAACAGCTGGAGAACCAATTTGCAACTTATTAGGTCAATAGGCAACATGATTGGGTATAAAAAGAGCCTCTCAGAGTAGCAGTGTCTCTCAGAAGTCAAGATGGGCAGAGGATCACCAATTCCCCTAATGCTGCGGCGAAAAATAGTGGAGCAATATCAGAAAGGAGTTTCTCAGAGAAAAATTGCAAAGAGTTTGAAGTTATCATCATCTACAGTGCATAATATCATCCAAAGATTCAGAGAATCTGGAACAATCTCTGTGCGTAAGGAAAACCATACTGGATGCCCGTGATCTTCGGGCCCTTAGACGGCACTGCATCACATACGGGAATGCTACTGTAATGGAAATCACAACATGGGCTCAGGAATACTTCCAGAAAACATTGTCGGTGAACACAATCCACCGTGCCATTCGCAGTTGCCGGCTAAAACTCTATAGGTCAAAAAAGAAGCATTTTCTCTGGGCAAAGGCTCATTTAAAATGGACTGTGGCAAAGTGGAAAACTGTTCTGTGGTCAGACGAATCAAAATTTGAAGTTCTTTTTGGAAAACTGGGACACCATGTCATCCGGACTAAAGAGGACAAGGACAACCCAAGTTGTTATCAGCACTCAGTTCAGAAGCCTGCAGCTCTGATGGTATGGGGTTGCATGAGTGCGTGTGGCATGGGCAGCTTACACATCTGGAAAGGCACCATCAATGCTGAAAGGTATATCCAAGTTCTAGAACAACCTATGCTCCCATCCAGACATCGTCTCTTTCAGGGAAGACCTTGCATTTTCCAACATGACAATGCCAGACCACATACTGCATCAATTACAACATCATGGCTACGTAGAAGAAGGATCCGGGTACTGAAATGGCCAGCCTGCAGTCCAGACCTTTCACCCATAGAAAACATTTGGCACATCATAAAGAGGAAGATGTGACAAAGAAGACCTAAGACAGTTGAGCAACTAGAAGCCTGTATTAGACAAGAATGGAACAACATTCCTATTCCTAAACTTGAGCAACTTGTCTCCTCAGTCCCCAGACATTTGCAGATTGTTATAAAAAGAAGAGGGGATGCCACACAGTGGTAAACATGGCCTTGTCCCAACTTTTTTGAGATGTGTTGATGCCATGAAATTTAAAATCAACTTATTTTTCCCTTAAAATAATACATTTTCTCAGTTTAAACATTTGATATGTCATCTATGTTGTATTCTGAATAAAATATTGAAATTTGAAACTTCCACATCATTGCATTCTGTTTTTATTCACAATTTGTACAGTGTCCCAACTTTTTTGGAATTGGGTTTGTATGATTTATAAGCTGTTTTCCTATGCGAGCCACAAAAAAAAAAAAAGTCCCCACAAGGTCAAACATTACTGGTATTACTATCTTTGTGGGGACATTTGGGATAATACCATGACCAGACACACACACACACACACACAGACATTTTCCTTTTAGTCTTCAAGTTACTCAGCCGTGATTCACAGAATACATAAACCTCATGGATATTTGATCAGGGCTTCTTTCTCAACCTCTGAGCACTGATATATACAATTAACAGCCCATATAATTCTCATGCAGCCAATACAATGTGAAACTCCATGTTTTACAAGTCAATCACTCTGCTGTACAAATATTAGGCAGGTGCTTGCTGAATTGATCTTTTATAGCAGTAGCTTGTCTTTCGAAGCAGGGTAATTGTTACATGGAAGCGTAACAAAAAAAAAACAAACAAACAAAAAAAAAACCAACAACAAAAAAAACATGTTTATTGATGTATGCATCAACTGTGTGGCTAAAACAGAAGCTGTGAGGGCTAATCTAATTAAGAGCTGACTGAGAGCAGAGGTCACCTCCCACACACACCGAACAAAGAGAACAAGAGATTTATTATGAAAATACATGCTGACAGATGCATAGCACACTTCATATGAATATTACCCTACATCTATCACCACATCATCAGATCCGTGCCAGCAGATCCGTTTCCTCACTAGAGAAGCGTTCAGTTTTTCCGCTTGCAAATCCCACCCTGTAAATAGCGAATCCGCCATGGAGCAAGTGCAACTGGCTTTTAAAGGAGACTGTCCTCCCAAAAACCCCCTGACCTTATAGGTCGTTTTTTAAGCACCTTATTATGACTTATATTTACATTTTAAAATCATGCGCCCTCTAGCTGGCATAAAAATAATGACAGTGTCGTGTTACGTCTGTCGCAGGGGTAGGCAAGTTCGGTCCTAGAGAGCCGCTGTCCTGCAGAGTTTAGCTCCAACCCTGAAAAAAAACCTTCAGCTGCCTATAGCCTTAGTAATCCTGAAGAGCTTAATTTGCTTGTTCAGGTGTGTTTGATTAAGGTTGGAGCTAAACTCAGCAGGACAGCGGCTCTCTAGGACCGAACTTGACTACCCCTGGTCTGTCGTCATGAAATAACGTATGACTGTCATTACCAGTCAAAATGCATGTTCATTTAAATGCAATGTGTGGACTTTTTACACCATTTGTCTTATTTCTATTTGGCAAAACTCATTTTTTATTAACGACTACACCCACCCCACCCCACATAACCCCTAAACCTACCCTTAGTGATTTATAGTGCATATACAGTTTATGAGCACATGCGTTTCCTGGGATCGAACCCATGATCACATGATCACATGATTGCATATTGTTATATATTGCAATGCTCAGCCAATTGAGCTACGTGAAATGCGAAATATGATGCAGATAAAAGGAAAACAATGCATTAAAATGAAAATGTCCTGTTGTCGATAGGGGCGCCACTTTAGTAAACGCTCCTATGGGTCGTATTTCAGTGAAGTGACAAACGACCTATATGGTCGTATTGTTGAAGAACATGTTGTTTTAAAGGGAATGGGAGTTTATTATTGCATGTTATGCCCAAAACACACCCATTACTCATTAAGAGGATGGGGACAACCCTTTTAGACCATGCACCGGGCGCGCGTACCATTTTCCCCATAATTAAACAAAGTTGGATTCAGAAACGCCCTAAGTGCTCTTGCGTCGTACACTTTAGACCATGAGCTTAGATCATTAAAATAGGGCCCTATGTCTGATTAATTTAGTATGTGTATAAGATGTGTTTGTGTGAGGAAATTAACCTGCTAACAAAGGGTCTTGTGTTTACAGGTGTTCACTGACTGTTCACAGAGCTCAAACAGGACAATCCTCAACATTAATGACTAAGACGAAACAGTTATATTCTTTCACACAAATAGCATTTCGACTTAATTCCAATAGAGATTAACGAGTTTGTTTGCCCATATAATCTTTAGGGTATCAGGTTAGCTAATTTGGCTTGCTGTCCACTGAGGAGGGGCTCGATGAAGCATCTTCAACTCAAGCTCTGATACACCCCCCAGTGAATAAATATAGGATATGATTACATAGGGCAAGGTACCTGAAATGAAGGTGGAGTTTGGGGAGGTGGAGGGATGCTGAAACAGCTGAGACTGAAGAGAGGTAAGCAGCTGCTTATATACTCTGGCTGTTGATTGGAAGATTAGATGGGCTCGCTCCTCCCTAAATTACGTTTAGGAACTTCACTTAACGAGTTCGTTTGCCCATATAATCTTTAGGGTATTAGGTTAGCTAATTTGGCTTGCTGTCCACTGAGGAGGGGCTCGATGAAGCATCTTCAACTCAAGCTCTGATACACCCCCCAAAAAGTGCAGAATAAATTTGGGACAGCAAGTTGGATTTAGCATGGTTGAAAACGCTTAAGGATTTAAAGTATATGGGATACCCAGATGCTTAATGCTTGTTACCCCCCCAAAAGGAGCGAAAGATTAAAGCGATATGAAGAATAGAGTTGAGGTGTCGAGTGGCACTAGTGTTTCCTATGCCGGAACACAAGGAGGTTGTGATTAATTGGCCTGGAGTCGTGAATGAATACTGCTGCGGCAGTGATATTTAATGAGGCTCCTGTGGGAGCTGGGCTGGAATGTGTCACCCTACTATGTCCACCATGTGGAGCTATGAGCAGGCTTCTGCTGCGGCAATATTGTTATTTAAGGAACTCTGTCGGGAGCTTGCGTTTATTGCTGCTGTGTGAGTTTGACTAGGATGCATCTCGCCGCTGCACTGCTGCGGCAGTGACTTCTAAAATTACTCCTGCGGGAGTGTTTTTTGGGACTGGAGGTTTGAGTACGTGGTTTGAGAACGTCCCGCCACAACGTCTGCAACATGGGGGCCCATGAATTCAGAAGTACATGGGGCCCCCAGCTGCCAACAGAGGGGAAGGAGGTCCTCGTCCCTAAAGGGAAAACGGGCCACTGATATCCAGAGCGAACCTGCCTGCCGCAGAAAAAGGGAGCCTACGGTATATAGATAAAACGCAGAGCTACCGTCCTTCCAAGGTGGTTTGGATCACATAAGGACATGAGGGCCCGCTGCGATCCTTATGGGACATACGATCCTTGGTACCTCCAGTCCGCTTGTTCAGATAGGAGGGCCCACACTGCGATCCGAACGGGAGAGCCTCCATGGTTAAGAACATGAAGAATCACACTGCGATTCAGAAAGGGAGAGCCCCCACGGCGCCTGAACGGAAGCTCACACTGCGATTCGACCGGGAGAGCTCCCGCTGCGTTTCGAAGGAGAGAGCCCCCGATAAAATAAACGGGAAGCTCACTCTGCAAGTCGAACGGGAGAGCCCACACTGCAAGTCGAACGGGAGAGCCTGCACAGTATCTGGACGGGGGAGCCCACACAGCAATTCGAATGGGAAAGCCCACTCCAGGAGTGGTAGCTAACACACATCCGAAAAGGGAGAGCTCTCACTGCATCCAGATGAATATGAGCCCTGCGGGGCTTGGTAAGCGGAGAGATGCAAAATAGTAGGGAGAAGCGGTCCAGACTCAGAAAGATGCTAGTGTTTGTGATGTAGAACTGATCGAACATGTGTTGTTTTAAAGGCGGGGCATCGACCGATCATTTTAATTTGGTGTTCGGATAGGCCCCTCTGGGCTGCTGTGATGGCTGCACCCATGCAGAAAGATAAGAAAAATGGATGGTTAAAAGGTTGTCTGGTGTTTGGCTGAGGGGGATTGGTTTTGTAAACCTTTGATGAGGAGGGATATCTGGGGACTTGAAGAGTCGGGGCACTGTTGGCCATGGATGAACTTGGAGAGCAATGTATGCCACTGAGGTAGATTTTGATTGTTCCTGAATTAAATTGGTATGATGGAGGTAAGAGATGAAGGATATTGAAAGGAGGGAAAACTCCTGGAAAGCTCTGTGGAAGTTTTTTGAAGGAACTCCAAGCTGTCCAGTAGGTTTGGAGTGTTCTGAGAGAAACGGCTTGCAGTATGGTATTTGTGGATGTGGTATGAAGATGTCTTGAGGGAATGGACCAGACGAATAAGAGTTCTGAATCAGGAGGAATTTAAGTTGATTGGAGTCTGCTTCCAGAGCCAATGTTCTAAATTTGAAAAAGAAGATAAAACATCTGTGATTTTATTTTGGTGACCTGGGATATGTTCATCTATGATGATGAACTGGTAACAGGCGGAAATTCTAAGGGGCAATTAACATTTCGGAACCCCATAGATTGGCTGTTACTACTATGGGATACAGGTTTATGAGAATGATTGCTTGGTCTATGTTGTGGCGGTGGAGAATTCATCTAATTTGGTTACTCCAATTGGGCTTATGCAGCATAAGGTGGAGAATCAAAAGGGGCCGATCATGAATCTGGAATCTAGTTCTTTTTGATGAGGCCTTCCACTATATTGGGTCCAGCTGTTGCAGATTATAAGTTATTGCAGATCAAGCTGGAGTCAGGTATACTTTCCAGACTGTGGTTGAAATGTTCTGTCAGGCCTGAAAAAAAAGAACTGGTTGGAAATTGTCTGGATGGTGTCCTGTAGTAAAGTTCAAAGTTCGTGGGGAAGGAAGAGGACAAGGGTCGGCTTTTGACTGCTGACTGAGCTTTATTTAGTAAAATGAAAAATGTCCAACAAAAAGTCTGCGCACTGCACAACAACGAAAATAAACAATCCACAACAGGGCTTCACTCCAGAACGGAATAAACAATCCACAACAGGGCTTCACTCCAGAACGGTATAAACAATCCACGATAGGGCTTCTCTCCAGTGTTGTCGTGCTCAGTGTCTCAGCCAGCAGTCCCTCTCTCTCTCACACACTCCTGCTTCTCCTGGCGTTTTATCCTGTCTCCGCGCCAATTACTGGAATGAGAAACAGGTGTTTGTAATTTACATTTAACCCGCTCGCTTACCACGCGTCTCCCGACACTCTCTCCAGTTGCAGACCTCGCTGAACCACGCCCCCCTCGCCACATACCCCCACCGCCCGACTCAGGCCGGGGAGCCACCCGGCCTGCCGCCCCCCCCCCCCCATTTCTGGAGAGGAAATCGGCCACAGCCATCTGAACACCCGGCCTGTGGACCACCTTGAACTTAAAAGGCTGTAAAGCTAGATACCAACGGGTGATCCGCGCGTTGGTATCCTTCATGCGGTGGAGCCACTGCAGGGGAGCGTGGTCCGAACAGAGGGTGAATTCCCGTCCCAGGAGATAATAACGGAGGGTGAGGACGGCCCACCTAATGGCAAGACATTCTTTTTCTACGGTGCTGTACTTAGCTTCTCTCTTGGAGAGCTTACGGCTAATGTACAGCACCGGCCGTTCCTCCCCCTCTATCTCCTGGGACAGGACAGCACCCAGCCCCCTGTCCGACGCGTCAGTCTGCAACAAAAAGGGGAGAGAAAAATCAGGAGAATGAAGCAGTGGCCCGCCACATAGAGCAGCCTTCACTTGGGTAAAGGCCTGCTGGCACAGCTCCGTCCACTGGACCGTATCTGGTGCATCCTTTTTAGTTAGATCAGTCAACGAGCTGGTGAGGGCCGAATAATTAGGTACAAACCTTCTATAATATCCCGCCAGCCCGAGGAACTGTCTAACCTCCTTTTTGGTCTTGGGGCGCGGACAAGTCGCAATTGCTGCGGTCTTATCAATTTGGGGACGCACCTGTCCATGCCCCAAGTGGAAGCCCAGATACCTTACTTCCACGCGCCCAATTGCACACTTCTTCGGGTTGGCCGTGAGCCCAGCTCCCCTCAGCGATCTCAGGACGGCCCTCAAATGCTGCATATGCCGCTGCCAGTCATTACTGAAGATAATAATATCATCCAGATAGGCAGCAGCATATGCACCATGGGGCCGCAAAATTTTATCCATGAGCCGCTGAAAGGTAGCCGGTGCCCCGAACAGCCCGAACGGAAGTGTAACAAATTGGTGCAATCCAAACGGCGTCGTGAAAGCTGTCTTTTCTTTGGATAATGGCGACAAGGGGATCTGCCAATATCCCTTTGTTAAGTCCAGTGTCGAATAAAATCGAGCTGTACCGAGCCGGTCAAGCAGTTCGTCCACCCGTGGCATTGGATACGCGTCGAATTTCGACACTGCATTCACCTTGCGATAGTCCACACAGAACCGAACTGAGCCGTCCGTTTTGGGAACCAAAACTATCGGGCTCGCCCAGTTACTGCTGGACTCTTCTATTACTCCCATTTCAAGCATTGCCCCTAATTCTGCCTGAACTACCTTTTTTTTGTGTTCAGGCAACCTATACGGCCGGCTGCGAACCACCACGCCCGGCTCTGTCTCGATGTGGTGCTGAATGAGGTCAGTACGGCCCGGTAGGGGAGAAAACACGTCAGCAAACTCTGCTTGTAACTTAGATAAATCAGTGAGCTGGGAGGGCGAGAGGTGATCTCCCCCTGAAGCCAGAGCGAAGGATTGTTTTTTGACATTCGCCTCTGGCCCGAGATCATCCTCCCCGCTAATCACCGTCGCCAGCATCACTGATTCCGCCTCATTCCATTTTTTAAGGAGGTTGAGGTGGTAAATTTGACGTGCTCCTCTCCTATCCGACCGTATTACCTCATAATCGAGATCCCCAATTTGCCGTGTAACCTCAAACGGTCCTTGCCACTTTGCCAATAATTTTGAGCTTGAAGTCGGAAGCAATACAAGCACTTTATCTCCCGGTGAAAATTTGCGTAAGTTAGTTCCCCTGTCATACAGTTGGCTCTGTTTGTGTTGGGCTTGTAACAAATTCTCCATAGATAGCCGCCCCAGAGTGTGGAGTTTTGCTCTCAAGTCCATCACATACTGAATTTCATTTTTAGCCTGAGACAGTCCGTCCTCCCAAGTCTCTCTTAGGACATCCAGCACCCCGCGGGGCTGGCGTCCAAAGAGAAGCTCGAAGGGGGAAAACCCCGTGGAGGCTTGCGGGACTTCTCGTACTGCGAATAACAGGGGTTCTAGCCACTTATCCCAATTTTTGGCGTCTTCCTTAACGAACTTACGAACCATGGATTTAAGCGTGCGGTTAAAACGTTCGACCAGCCCGTCCGTTTGTGGGTGAAAGACGCTGGTACGAATCGATTTAACGCCCAACAATTCGTAAAGTTCGCGTAACGTGCGTGACATAAACGCCGTGCCCTGATCAGTGAGGATTTCTTTCGGAATCCCCACTCGGGAGATTAAACTAAACAGTGCGTCCGCAACACTCTTAGCGGAAATATTGCGGAGAGCCACTGCTTCAGGGTATCTCGTTGCATAATCCACAATGACTAATGCAAAGCGATGCCCCCTTGCTGATCGCTCTAATGGCCCGATGAGGTCCATACCAATTCTTTCGAAGGGGACCTGCATTAATGGGAGGGGGCGCAAAGGCGCTTTTGGAGCGGCCGGTGGATTCACCAACTGACATTCACGACAAGACGCACACCACCTGCGCACATTCTCGTGAATGCCCGGCCAAAAGAATCGGGTCATGAGGCGATTTAGTGTTGCCGTTTGTCCTAAGTGACCAGCCATTGGATTAGAATGAGCCGCGTGGAAAAGCATTTCCCTGCGGCTCTTTGGAACTAATAACTGAGTTGTATCCTCCTTTGTCTGAGTGTCTTGGGTCACTCGATACAACCTATCCTTGATGATCGCAAAATACGGATAATTCAGTGGACGTCCAGGCTGGAGAGGCTGACCATCGATAGTGCTGACCTTTTCAAAAGCGTGTTTTAACGTCTCATCCTGAGACTGCTCCAGGGGGAAGTCATCGCGGTCCGAAAGAATTAGTCTCCCGATTTCGCTCTGTTCCCCTGAGGCAGTACTCACTGGTCCCTGGTCAGTCTCCCCCACCTGCACGCGCACATCCTTACCCGGCGAATTTTTATTCCAAGAGGCATCCGAGCACAAACAACCCAATAATTTATTAAACGCAGGCCAATTCGTCCCCAAAATTATCGGATGCCGGAGGTGCGGGTTAACTGCCACCTCAACATTATGCTTTTGTCCCCTAAATTGGATAATGACTGGCACTATAGGATAGTTCACCACATCCCCGTGCACACACCGAACCCTAACCATGCGGCTTGTATCCAATGCCCCGGATGAAATCAGGCTTTGATGCACCGAGGTTTGGTTACATCCTGAGTCCACCAAAGCCTGATAGGTACCCCCCTTGATACTCACAGGAATTTGGTACCCGCCAGCTTGACCAGGGGCGGCCTGTGGAACGTCCGGGACCCGGATCAACGTCCCAACCTCCATAATCGGACACCTGTCCACGAAATGCTCCGGGTCCCCGCAACGCCAACAGGCCGGCCCAGACCTGCCCGCCGCTCTCGTGGCAGGGAGAGGGTTAAAGGGTTGGCGCGGAGAGAGGGGAGAAGCAGGAGTGGGGTCCAGCCCGGCCGCAGATGGTCCCGCCCCCCTGGGCGGGACCCGAGGTCCAGAAAAGAATCCCTGTTCAGTCCCGCCCCGCCCCCGGGGCGGGACACGAGGAGGGCCGGGCGGACGAGACCTGGGGAGAGGGACAGGCTTAGAGAGAGAGGAGGATGGAAGAGAAGGAGAGAGAGAGGCAGATGGAAGGGGCTCGCCGACCCCTGGGCACGCCACCATGTGGTCCTCCGCGAGGTGGATGGCCGAGTCCAGCGACGTGGGACGGTGGCACTGGACCCACTCGGCTGTTCTTTTGGGCAGCCGAGTTATGAACTGCTCCAGTACCACCAGATCGATGACTTGCTCCACGTCGCCTCCCTCGGCCAGGAGCCATTTGCGGCAGGAGTCCCGGAGCTGTTGGGCCATCACGAAGGGCCGACCGGACTCGCCTAACTCCAGTGAGCGGAACCGTTGGCGATGCTGTTCTGGTGTCCGGCCGACCCGCTGAAGTATGGCCCTCTTCAGGTCGTCGAAGACCAGGAGGTTCTGTACAGGCAGCTGCTGCGCTGCCACCTGCGACTCACCCGAGAGCAGGGGGATGAGTCGCATGGGCCACTGATCCCGGGGCCAACCTGAAACCTCCGCGGACTTCTCGAAAAGGTCCAGGAAGGCCTCCGGGTCATCCAGCGGGCCCATTTTGTTGAGGGGGAGATGGGTGGGCGCAGCCAGCTGTCCGGTGGTCTCCGTACGAACCTCCCGGTCGATCCAGCTCCGGAACCTCTCGCGGTCTTCCTGCTGGACCTGAAGGATGGCTTGGAAACGCCGTTCCTGATCCGAGCGGAGGTCCAGCAGGGCTTGATGTTGGTCTTGGTGTAAGACCGCGAGGGATGTAATGATGTCCGCAAACGGCACGGCGGAGGGCGTTTGCATGGCGGCGGCTCCCTTCTTCCTTCCCGGGTTTCGGCACCAGTGTAGTAAAGTTCAAAGTTCGTGGGGAAGGAAGAGGACAAGGGTCGGCTTTTGACTGCTGACTGAGCTTTATTTAGTAAAATGAAAAATGTCCAACAAAAAGTCTGCGCACTGCACAACAACGAAAATAAACAATCCACAACAGGGCTTCACTCCAGAACGGAATAAACAATCCACAACAGGGCTTCACTCCAGAACGGTATAAACAATCCACGATAGGGCTTCTCTCCAGTGTTGTCGTGCTCAGTGTCTCAGCCAGCAGTCCCTCTCTCTCTCACACACTCCTGCTTCTCCTGGCGTTTTATCCTGTCTCCGCGCCAATTACTGGAATGAGAAACAGGTGTTTGTAATTTACATTTAACCCGCTCGCTTACCACGCGTCTCCCGACACTCTCTCCAGTTGCAGACCTCGCTGAACCACGCCCCCCTCGCCACATGTCCATTTCACTAACTAACTGGGAAATAATGATTGAAGAAGAGAGAGGCTGCACACTTAGCTGCAAAGCTTGAGGTAGATATAAAAATGACTGCTCCAAAGGAAGATCATCAAATGTCTGCACCTGATGGAAACAGGGAACGGTTATGGGTTGAGAATGATGGTTGTTCCATGGTGACTGGGTTGGGAGGAGCTGGAAGAGGGACTGCTGTTGCGAGAGAATGGGCTGGCAAGCGGCTCAGACCTGAAGAAGTGTTTGGTGTTGGAAAAAGATGGATGCTGGGAGGAGGGCTCCATTACTGACTGGTGTCCAAGATGGCTGAAGTGAGAGAAAGGGGTTGGTGGGCAAAAAGAGTGTTGAGATCATTTGCGGAGGCAACCTAACGCTAGGATCTGTGCCAAGAAGAATGTTAGAAGAAATTGGGGAACAGAAGGGAGGAGAGGAATGAGGTAAGTTGTAAACGGATAGAGGGTGATGGACGACTAGCGGAGGCAGCCTCATGCTAGGATCCGCTTTCTGGGTGAGCGAGAAGTAAGGGCATCGAGGGCATCCTGGCGCATGGGTTTATCATGAAGAAGATTGAAAAGAACTGAAAAAGCAGAAGGAATTAGTGATGTTACATATGAAACTGAAGCTTCAAATCTCATATCGAATACACAGCTCAATTATAATGAATGCATATGTTTTCAGAGGAGCGGTGATAAATGAAAGACGTCTCAACTATCTTTCCAGTCACATGAATGCCGTGCGTTTCAGAATGTTGAACCCAGACCACTACTCTACAGGTTTACGGAATTTAAAGTCCATTTACTAATATATATATATATAATACATTACATTACATTACATGATTGTACATTCTGCCATAAAGACAGTATAAAACCCTATCATAATTAGAGCATGATTTACTTGCATCAAACTCTGTTAGTATTATTATTGTTATATTTAATTTATTGCAACACATTAGTATGGAAATTATATTATCAGAAAACTACACGTTTAACATTGCCGGGCTTTTATTTGCTTAATGGAATGACTAAGCTGTACATCTATATTCTTTGGCTGCACTGGCTGGTTTATGGCTGCTGTGCATTTATTTATTTATTAAAGCTTCAAGATTCAAGAGGCTTCATTTCATAATCCATAGAAGGAAGTAAAGTGCGGGAGACAGGAGTAAGTTTGGATAGTTCTTGCCTGAGGAGTGGAGCTGCATATGGGAAGAGCTGGAAAAGCGGGACTGTTTTTGCGGCCGCTGTTGTTGATCGGGCGGAAAAACGGCGGACGAGGAAGTGCGTGCAGCGGCAACGGACTGTGGATTAGCGTGCTGTAAATGTTTATGTTCAGGACATCAGGTCGGAAGAGAAACTTCTGAGTCTTGCTTTTATGATGCTGAAGTGTTTGTTGGCATGCTGGAACTGTTGTTAGAACTAAAGAAGATCGTAGAGTTTAGCTTTTGATGATCTGCGGGAGAAATTAATTCCAGAGCTGGAGAGGACTTGATGTAGGCTGTTGGCGGACCATTTGAAATGGGTAGAATCAGTGTATTAGCGGCGGTAGAATGAAGAGATGAAGTCTGTGAAGAAGACTGATGAGGCGCAGTTAAACGGGCGATCCTGAGCGTGGAGGAGAGAGTGGTTATCCGGAGCGTGGTCTGTATGAGCGCTCAGAAAGAGCATCCGTGTTTGGATCTGTGAGATACGATCTTACACGAGATGTGACTGTTGGTGTCTCGGGGAAAGTTCGTCGTCTGAAGGGGGATGGTGGAATTTCCGTGGTGTCTGACATTGTTCAGTACGGCACTACCGGATGCTGAAACAGCTGAGACTGAAGAGAGGTAAGCAGCTGCTTATATACTCTGGCTGTTGATTGGAAGATTAGATGGGCTCGCTCCTCCCTAAATTACGTTTAGGAACTTCACTTAATGCTAGCATGTTGCTAAGCTAACAATGCGACTCTAATAATCATAAAAGTCTATAGCATACACAAATATTACGTAAATTGGTCAGTTTTTAAGTGCATATTGAATTAAACATTTAATTAACATTTCTCAGAAATATTGGGGATTATTTTCAATGAGCCCATTGCATTGCATTCAGTGACAGCATTCTACATGACGAATATGTTCGATCCCACCTTTTTGAACAGTTTTCACGTCAGTATTGTGCCCATGATGCATTAAAATACTGTCAAGGTAGACAGCTCACTAGATTTTGAAACAGCTTGTATATATATATGAAGAGTTTGGTTCCAAAAGGAGATAAACGCCATTTTTTTTCCGCCAAAATCAGTATTGTATCTGGTCGGTATTGAAAAGTCATTTATTAATTTTGTGCAAAATGTGATATCCACCATGTTATTCTGTCATGTTTTCTCTTTTTCTTTCCAAAAAGCGACAAACACCAGTCTCCCTTCTCTGCAGAAAGCGATATATCCACTCAACCAATCACAGCGCACCATTCCACGCACTGTAAACAGTAATGGTGTTGCTCTGAATACACCCGGCATCCTAGTTTTCCTTATCTGCTTTGTACTTTGTGATCAACAAAAACAGAAAAATTAATCATTTTGACTGCCTGAGCTAGCTGCTAACAACAAACAAACTTCAACAAACTATCATACAGGGCAAGTTCATGACTTCCTTCAAGGTTAAGAGACATTTACTCCACAAATCATACTCTTGTTTGCTCAACAGCATTCAGCAAATCTCTGTGTACACGCCCAGCATACGCCAGGCTCCGTGCGACTGCTTAGACTAAGGACACAGGGGTGGGCCATTAAAACGGAACCAGATGGTTTAGGCCACAGCAGGCATTAGCTCAGTTTAATTTCTCGTTGCGAGTGTTGAGTAATGCCGATTATGTATCTGTTTGATTTAGACTCCTAGCTAGAGAGGCAGATCAATGGGCTCCACTAATTATGCAATTATATAGCTGCTTTAGTCCAATCATAATGGGGACAGGCAGACAGAATCAAAATGAGAGAGTCTATTACAGCCAAAGCCAGACAGAGGACAAAACAGGGAGATGAGGAACGCCGAATGACAGTCACTTACTGCAAGATGATTCATGATAGCAAATATGATCTGAGACAGATCTTAAAGGGTTAGTTTAACCAAAGATGAAAATTTGGTCATCATTTACCCTTGTGTCATTCCAAACCCATAAGTCTTTCATTCATCTTCGGAACACAATTGAAGATACTTTTATTATTCACTCATCATTTTGTCCATATATTTAAAGTATAGGTAATTTTCATGCTTTAAAAAGTTATAAAGACATCTCAAATGAAATCCATATGAATTGTGCAGTCTTTAGTCATTAGAGGAATGATCACTTTATATGATAAACAGATTTATTTTAGGCTTTTATTGACATATAAACAGTGATCAATGCACATGAATAAAGCACACCAAATATGATCAATGGAAGCTTAAATGTGCTTACTTGACACGCAATAACCAGTGAGGTTTGTTCTTGTGCGTTAAAGGGTTAGCTCACCCAAAAATTAAAATAATGTCATTTATTACTCTCTCTCATGTCATTCTACACCCGTAATGCCTTCGTTCATCTTCGGAACACAAATTAAGTTATTTTTGATGAAATCCGTCTCAGTGAGGCCTCTATAGACAGCAATGCCACTGAACTTCTCAAGAAAGGTGAAAGGTGCTCAATCTAGAAAGGTGCTCAAAACATATTTAAAACAGTTCATTTGAGTTCAGAATCTTTTGTTTTGAATCATGATTCAGAGCGCCAAAGTCACGTGATTTGAGCAGTTTGGCATTTTGACACGAGATCCAAATCGGCGAGAAAACTTTTTCTTCGAATCAGTGTTTTGAAATCGGCCATCACTAGAACATCACATGAACTTTTTAAAATATGTTTTGAGTACCTTTCTGGATCTTGAGGAGTTCAGTGGCATTGCTGTCTATAGAGGCCTCACTGAGCCATCGCATTTCATCAAAAATAACGTAATTTGTGTTCCGAAGATGAACGAAGGTCTTACGGTTGTAGAAAGACATGAGGGTGAGTAATAAATGACATTATTTTCATTTTTGGGTGAACTAGCCCTTTAAGCATGTACTGTATGTTTGAGCTTCCATTGATTACCTTCCATTGATTTTCAATAGAGGGACAAAAAAAAAAAAAAAAAATGAAAGAATATAATTTATTTATTTTAAATTTGCATTCTAAAGATTAAAGAAAGTAAGTGTGTTTGGAATGACATGATGGTGAGTAAACGATGGCAGAATTTTTATTTTTGTGTGAACTAACCATTTCAGAGAAAACTCAAGAGTTTTTATGTTCTGGATTGGATGTGATCCTGTTTCTTCATAATAGCCCATGTTCCCTTCAAGGCAATGAAGAAATCCGAGTGTTAAATTTGTTTTTCATTTGTCAGAGCTTTACTACTAGAGTGGTTCTGAAAGCACTAGATTTCTGTGATGGAAGCAAGTGGTCGATGGACAGAGAAGCCTGAGGGAGAGAAAGGCTTTGCCTTTGTAAATAAATTACCTGTATCATTGATTCATTTATAGATTAATTCAGAATGAGCTGCATCAGCTGTGACGTTCTGACTTTGATTGATGAGTTGTAGAAACGTCTTTGTGGGAAAAAAATAAAAAGGGAGAACAAATTCTGGACCAGCTTGGTATTGAAAAATTCAATTTCTGGCCTGTCCTTAAAAATCAAGTAATATCTAATGTTCCAGACAGGAACTAAGGGCCCCGTTTTCTGCGAATCAGCTCGACTAAGTGCTTCTGACACTTTAACGAAGATCAAATAATCAGCCAATGATGGTTAAAGCAGTGTTCTTTCCTTTCTCTAATTGGATGTGGCAGGGCCAAAGTCTTTACATACATTTATGAATTCAGTGAAGGTGAGTCACAGAGGAGCAGTGCAATTATATAAAAAAAAAGTGACAAACCATGTCATATACCACATTTCCTACTCTTGAAAAATGTTCAGGCTTTTCTTCATAACGTTAATCCAACACTCAAAAAAATGAACTTTCACTGTTGTTAGTTTCACTCAAACCACCCTTGTTCACATTACTTAAAACAAATCTTGTAACTACATGAACGTAATTTAACTGCATGGTTTCTACTAAAAATGAGTATTGTCAGCTTTACTTAATAAGTGTTTGTTCAGTCAACTTAACATTGCTGAGTGAAAGGCACAAATTAATGTTGACAACTAAATGGGCATTGGATCATGCTTTGCAAGGGATTGCATTAGGAGAGTAAATTTAGAGATTAAAGTGTTATTTTATGTGTTTTTCAGTAAAGTGAAAAGATGTTGTTAGTTTATGTTAGTGTTTAATGTTCAGTTATGTTGGACATTTAGAGTAGTTTCTGTAATGTTTTTGAATTTTGTGGTTACTATTATGCAGAAGAGTGTCGCCTATGTTTAGGCTAAGCAGACTCATATACGCATGTTTAGGATGGAATTCCTGCTCTCAAATCATTTGAGTTTGTTCAATGAGTTATTTTTTGAGTGCATTTTGTAGAGAAAATATTTCATTTAATAAGGTAAATTAAGTCAATAAATGTGTTTACCTCACGTAATCAACATAACATTATTAAGTAAACTGCACATATAAATATTATGTAACAGTGGCATTCAAATGATTTGTATTTACTCAAAGAAATTTTGTCAGCTTTACTTGAATTTCTTTTGTTCATTCAACTAAATTGTTATTTGTACAAATGACTCAATACAGTTGTGTGGAACCACTTGACACTTCTTTTTTAAGTAAATCCAACAATTCATTTTTTTGAGTGATGGGCACACATTACACATACATATTTTAAATATATTATATATAGAAACGCTGTACGGGTTAATACAATATGTTTACTTTTTATGGAGGGGAACGTGTTAAGCTTCTTTTACTCCATCATCCAGCTGAGACTCTTTCTCTTCTAGAACGGTGCCGCAGGTGTTTTTTTAATTTAAAGTGTTATTTTGAAGTGTTTGTCCCCTCGAAACAGTCTGCATTCAATGACTAAGCCCTTGTGTAGATGTCACACTGTTTTCAGCATGAACAGCTTTGCTGATTAAACTACCATATCGTTTTACTCTTTGCTTCCAAAAAGCTATTTATTTGTATGTTACATATTTGTAACACAATACCCACAATGATTTGAAAAACAAAAAAACAAAAAACAAAAAACAAATTAAACAAACTTTTAAAGGCACAAAATGTAAGATTTTTGGATTAAATTATCCCAAAACCACTAACAATTATACATTTTATTGACTTGTATACTTACATTATCCTAAATTTGATCAACGATCCAGATAAATCAGCTATTTTAACCAGTGTTAGCAGCCTGTGTTATTGTGTTGTCTGTCAAAGACGATTTTGTAAAGTGGCTAACAGCATAATCAGAAAGAGCTTTATTTGTAATAATAGCATTTATCCACCATACAATATATTCTAAAATTAATTGCATACCATTTAGCAGCAGTCATACAGCTTTTATTAATGTGATATTCATTGAAATTAAAAATTTGAGTTAATACAATAAAGGCAATTGGTTTAATCAACAGAAACTCAAAATATTATGTTATCTGAACCACATTATTGAAGTTGATTTGACAAAAGAAAAAATGTTGTGATAACAAATCATAAAAATATTTTTTTTTACAGTGCAGGCTCTCAGCCCGCTCTGTTTCATACCACAGTAATGTTAATGAAGCTTTAAGCTTTATATTAGCTCATCCATGAACATAATTTGTGCTTGTCCCATTGGATTGCTTTCCATCAGCTGGAACTCCCATGATTGCACACTCATTCACGGCATCATTAAGATACGTCTTTGTTATTTTTTGAATAAGTGACCTCTAGTGGCGAAACTTACATACTGTGCCTTTAATACATATAAAATGAAAACGAGAAAAATTAGAAAAAATAAAACTCATTATTGAAACAAACACAGCGGCAGAGGTTCCTCATTAACTTTCAGTTTATTCCCTTCCGACAGATCTGTTTACCTTTGCTGGACTGACGTGAACGATAACGAGCTAAAATGATGGTGTGAAAAATGGGCGGCACATCAATCAATACAAGAGCAGAGACATTGTGCCATAATTTCCAGCTAAATTACTCCACCCGCTTGCTAGGCGGTGAACTGCGCTTTGTTATGTTATGAATCAAAGCCAGATGAGATGAATGACTGTGAGCGCTGAGTTAATGTTCCTGTGTGAGAGTGATGAGGGTCTGCTGATGCCTCCATATAGCTGCAATGCAGAAACATGAACAAAATTGTAATGAAAGAAATGATCATTACTCTGGTTTAAATATGCCACAACATGAGAACTGAGATACATTGCTTTTGTTGACTTAGCAGGACATATATAACTGCTGGTTTGGTCGTCTCGCTTAGCATGACTATGTTGCAGCCACAGTTTTTTAAGTAATGCTTGAAGAAGATGATGATCATTTACCCTCATGTAGACTCCTAGTTTGTTGTTGTTTGTTGTTCAAAAATGAAAATTTGATGTTTATCTGCTTATCCCCAGGGCATCCAAGATGTAGGTAACTTTGTTTCTTCAGTAGAACACAAATGATGATTTTTAACTCCAACTGTTGCTGTCTATCAGCCATATAATGCGTGTCAATAGGAACTCCATCTATAAGAGTCAAAAACATGCACAGACAAATCCAAATTAAACCCTGCGGCTCGTGACGACACACTGATGTCCTAAGACACGAAACAATCGGTTTGTGCGAGAAACCGAACAGTATTTATATCATTTTTTACCTCTAAAACACCACTATGTCCAACTGCCCTGCACATCCAGGTAGTGAGGTCTCACCTCACCTGACCTCACTAACCGGATGCTGAATGCAGTTGGACATAGTGGTGTTTTAGAGGTGAAAAATGATATAAATACTGTTCGTTTTCTCGCACAAACTGATCGTTTCGTGTCTTAGGACATCAATGTGTCGTCACGAGCCGCAGGGTTTAATTTGGATTTGTCTGTGCGTGTTTTTTTGACTCTTATAGATGGAGTTCCTATTGACACACATTATATGGCTGATAGACGGCAACGGTTGGAGTTAAAAATCATCAATTGTGTTCTACTGAAGAAACAAAGTCACCTACATCTTGGATGCCCTGGGGGTAAGCAGATAAACATCAAATTTTCATTTTTGGGTGAACTATCCCTTTAATTGTTGATTAACTGTCAGTTTTGTGTATTTATTTTATTGAGAAGAATGCACACAGCACGTATTCATCTAAACATCACTCTCAGCAGAGTGGGAATGAAAAAGAACTTCACTGTGACTAAACTGGGACCTTGAATTACATTCAGTCTCTTGTACATTACGTGTA
The DNA here is from genome assembly GCA_036281575.1 of Ancherythroculter nigrocauda. Lineage (NCBI taxonomy): Eukaryota > Metazoa > Chordata > Actinopteri > Cypriniformes > Xenocyprididae > Ancherythroculter > Ancherythroculter nigrocauda. The sequence continues at coordinate 221,962 of VTFQ01000836.1, forward strand.
AACAAGTGCAAGTACGAGCAATAAGTAGCTGGCTGCAGTTCACTTAATGGCCACCGGTGTCACTAATAACAAGGGTTTCTAAATTCTACATATAGCCCCTTTAATAATGAATTATAAAAAAATAAAAAAAAATAGATAAACAATGTCAGCAAGGTTTTGCCATTTTTGTGTGCAATACAGATTTGAATATCTCTGAATCGTTTGTGGCTAAGATTAGAGCTTTCTGAGGTTTGAGCATGGGTATGCTTTCATATCTGCATAGCCCAAAGCAGCTGATTAGAGGAGACAGCTCAATGAAGCTCAAACCAAATCAGACTGCTTGATTAATCTACCCGCTGATAAACGCCTCTCTTTTTACATTAAACCATCCGTTTGTATGCAGAATAGACATCACAATCCAGACACATGTCCGCAAAGATTTAATCACCCTCTTAATTCAGAATTGTAGAGTTGCCTCAAAAACTATTTGGAATCCTTTAGACCCACTTACAAATGCTGAATTATTTCATTAGATATAAAATATCAAAGCAGGTCATCTGAGCTTGAATGCTGTTGAAAATGTTCACATAACTTTATTTTTCTGAGCCAAGACTTTTAATCAACTGCTGTTTTGTGAAATAGAAGTGTGCTTAATTGCATTGAATGTGCACTTGTAGTGTAGCTACTTCAAATCTTAAAAGTATATATAAAAAAACTACTTCCAGATAATATAATATTATTTAAATAAAAGTCCACTTAAAGGCACAATATGTACATTTTTGCTGCAAGAGGTCACAAAACAAGGGCATAGCTTGATGACGCCTTGATTTCGTGGAATCATGGGAGGTGTGAGATTATTAACGTTACTGTAGTATGAAGCAGAGCAATGAAGCTGGAGCGACTGCTAATGAGAGACGAGCACGACACATGTTTAGAGAACAGTGGAACTTTTATTATGCCGCAGACGAGCGCTTCCACTTCTTCCGGCCAAGTGTATGTGGGGTAAAGCAGCGCTGTTTATCATATTAGATACATTAGTGAGTTAAAAGTTGTTACGGTGCAACTCTGTGTTTGCTCGACGGTTAATATGAGACACTTGTTGCACACTGCAGTACGCCAGATCGATATTAGTCATTGTAAAACATGGTACTCGCAGTAAATCAAGAAAACGAGATTTTTTTCTGTCGATGAATGTATCCAAACAGTTGCTCACCCGTCTAATAAAACACATAATATATTAAAGCATCTTTGGTCTTTTTATGGTTTCTACAAAATAAAACCGCTTATTTCTCTGGATTTAAACATTCTTGAAAACATAATGTAAGTACACAAGTCAACAAAATATATAACCCTGTTCTAGTGGTTTTTGGATATTTTAATCCAAAATTCTTACATATTGTGCCTTTACAAGTACTTGAAGTACACTTTTAACACACTTGAGTATACTTTTAAAGTGCACTTTGTAATATTCAGCAATACATTTTAAAAGTCTTTGTCATCTTACACTAATTTTGATATGTTGACTAACATATTAAAGCACATGTAAAAAAGTTTTTTATAATTTTAACTGTACTGTGTTATTTGATATTACTTTTAAGGTTAACATTTTAAATGTACTACATTGCATCTTCATCATTACAAATGTTTAACAATATTTCACCAAATATATTTAAATACACAACACATAATTTTCAATAGAAATGACATTCAAGTATATTTTAGTTTACCATAAAGGCTTGTCAGTACATTCAGCAGTACACTATTTCAAAGACAATAGAAGTAATTATGAAATTACACATAAATGTGTCCTACTTAATTCCTACTTACATGGGTCAACAAATTTATATTTTTCTATAATCTATTTTAATTTAATTGCAATTAAAATGCAATAATGTATTCAGAAATATTACATTCAGTTCACACTTAAATATATTATTTTAAATTACATTTTTGTAACTCTTTCTGTAAGGGTTATTAGACATACAATATAATTTCTCCTCAAGTTCACACAATTGTCTTTGTCGATGATTGAACCACTAACATTTTACAACCACAAAGTGTCACAATACTTTGTCTTAAAATTTGTCTTAAACACTATCCCCCAGTTTCACAGACAAAGCTTAGGCTAGTCCTAGACTAAAATGCATGTTTATGCTGTTTTAACTTAAAAGTAACTTGTACTGACAGATCTTAAAATATGTCAATGCCATTGTCTTGTCTCAAGATGCACAACACTGATGTTTTTTGTCTAGTGAAGACTTATAAAAGATACTTAAATGCCTTAATTGAACTAAGGCCTAATCCTGGCTTAGGCTAAGCCCTGTCTGTGAAACCGGCCATTATCTATCATTTTGAACCTATTTTTTTTTTTAGAAAGTTTTGATTGAAAAGTATGCTTATGCTTTCTTAAAAACTGATTCCAGTGACTTGTTATAAAGAAGTTACATAAAATCCACATGCAGACAAGATGTTACTACATTTTCAGATGCTTTTTGCAGAATTGGAAGCCTCTTTATTTGGTCTTTTGGATTTTATTTTGGTCAGTAAGATCTTGATTCTCAACTGCTTGAAATTCATAGACAATGAAAAAAAAGTGAAATCAATACTTTCATTTTACCTTGAAGAAGAAATTAGTCATGCACAACTCATGCCTCTCTGAATTGATTATGTGCACAATGAGAATTATAGTACGTTTGTGACTCAATGCTCAGATAATCTCTGCAATCGTATTAGACACTGGACAGCTAATGGAAGAACGGCGCTAGAGGAAATCAAATGTCTGCTGGTGAGACCACTTACTGCTGATCCACTTAGCGTTCAGGTCGTGAACTTTGAAGTCTTTCTTGAAGATTTCTTCCACTGTCACTTTTCCCTTAAAGGCCAGGCTATCGTCCTCACCTATAGGGAGAAACATAAAACAGAAAAGACTTTTAGCACCAAGACCTCAAAGTTTATTTGGTGCAACTCACAATCTTCACGCCTCCACTATCTCCTGCTCAGTGCATGTCAAAAACTCTCAGTTTTTCAGGTTCATGGGAGGCAAACTGTATCTGCATTGGGCTGAACTGGCTGACAGGCTTGTCTTAGAGGGCAGCCTGGTGATTTTTCCTCTAAAAGAAGTGATAGTCTCTTCAGTAATGGCAACTGCAGCTCCTGGGCTTGATGTGAAAACCACAGTGCTCTCTTAACGTAATGCTGGAAAGTTCTGACTGTTCCAGCCTCCAGCAGCGCCTTGGCTCATTATCTCGGCCGTACCGCGGAGCTCAGGGCACAAAGATCGCCTCCATCAGGCAACCTCTGTTTGACATTACCTCTCATTTGTTCAGCACACGGCACGGGTGCACCAACTCACTGCCACATCAATACCTAGAGAGACCGAACACGCAGCGCAATGGAAAAGCGTTTTAAATCACACACATTGAGAAGGAATGCGCCGGCAGAGCTTTGCATTAAATGACAGCCCCATAAGGTGAGAATGAACACCAGAAAGTATTCAGTGTGTTTGACAAAGAAAGCGGGGAAGAATCTATCAACTCACACGCACTTCATCTCGCTCCGACTAATATTACGCTGTCATTTTGACTTGAGTACGTGTGCAGGTTTGCGCGTGGGCCGGGAGCAATTCTCCAGCGCCGCAGAGGAGGGGGATAAAAGAGAGGACATGGAAATAAACACAATCAGGCATCCCTCCAGGCTCTGCTTTAGACCAATTGAATGTTTCATTATTAAAATGGGCTTTGTGCATTTACAGCTGATGCCAGCACTAACCTGATTTATTTAGTCATAATTCTGCACATCAGATATGATCACAGAGTGCTTTCGTCTAGCATATGACTCATTTCATATGCATTGGAAGATGCAGAAAAGGCAATATCTGATTTGTACCATTTTGCTGTCAGGATGAGCAGTGCTATACATCCAAAATGGGAGGACTTCAGAAGAGCAAACATCAGAAAGCCTCAGAGATACTGTTTGAAACCAAGTTAGGAAATATTTAGTCTTACTAAGTTTAGTCTTACATGTGGACTATAGTCTGGTTCGCTTTGCAGCCTATTCTGCAGCTGTCCAAATAGAAGGCCAAGAGCATGGACATGTCTCATGTATTTGCTTCTGTCTTTGCAACAGGTTTCCCACATGAATAATGAATTTTCATGATTTTTCCAACTGTTCATTATCACTGGATAAGGTTTTCATAAAGCATTTTATAGAGACCAAAAAAAAAAAAATTGGGTTGAGCATAACTATTAATATAAATAGTATAAAATATATTCAATATAGAAATTCACACAACTTTTTAAGTCACAATTTAATCACAAATCACAGATTTCCAGGCCAAGGGAACCTCATAGTCTCAACATTGATTTGAAGCCATAAACCTATCAAATTTTGGATAATCCGAGACTAAAGTTGTGTCCCAAATGACATACACTATGCAGTTTTACTATGCACTATGTAGTCCACCATCTAGTGTATTAATTGGCGTTTTTTTTAATTAAAGCTGTGACAGTTGAGTGCATGAAGTATCCAAAATTACACACTTTTTTTTTTTTGGTTAATTAAGTGCATCATCCTGGAATTTAAAGTGCACATCTTGTTTTGGAATTTTCAGTGTCTACTCGCAAATATTGTGTTCACACTACAATTATTGCAGGTCACCTAGGGTTAACACGCATTTGACTCTGGCTAAGATCTGTCGCTTTTCCACTGTCAGGCCAGTGCGAGCCAGGGCTTTCAGTCGGCCGGGCTGGGCCAATAGCCTCGGACCTGTAGCACCGAGCCCAAAACCACACTGTGTTTCCACCGTCGAGCCAGAAGCTCCACAGCCCTTCACTAAAACGTGTATATGCCTCTCTGGAATAACGTCACACAAATCCATCATTTCACCAACAAATGGAAGTTTTATAAGGAAACTAATCAGAAAGAAATCACTGAAAACTATAGCGAGATCGCAAAACACGAATAAAGCGGCTGTTTGCTGCCATTTTTGTTGTTTACTTAAATATTTAAAACCCAAGCATCAATATTTTACCACATTTTTACAATAATTTTTACAATTCGTCACAGAAATAAAGTAGTATTTTTCCGTTATTTCACAAAAGAAAGAGGACACATTTGTAGTCACAGGACAGAATGTTTGCATCACATTTAGCCTATATGATTTGTCTGATTTCTTCCAGCGGTCGTATTTTCCATGTTTATACGGTTAGCATGCATAGTCATATGCATCGCATATAAATATTTCTGTCTTATACGGTGATCAGAATCAACATCGGATCACAAACAGCAGTTATATTTTCCACTGCGAAAATATAATAGAGATGACCCCTGCATGACTATATGAAATGTATGACTCTCCAGCTCTCTCTCCCTGTGATTTCTACTGTCCTTTTTAATAAAAGCCAAAAACCTTAAATTTATAAACATGAATTTGTTTCCTGGTGGGCTGATAAAAACTGCATCAGAAATTGCATAAAAGCCAGGCAATCTGATAGGAGCCACCTTTTTTTGTGTGCAATATGCATCAGGCTCGTGGACTAGCGGTCCGTGGGAAAGTCGCCTGAGGCTGATACTATGAAACATTTAAATGTGAGCAGAAAAAAATAACATTACACATTACATAAACAGTCATCTATTAGGCAAACAACATATAATAATCCATGTCAATGAGTTCAGTCAAGTGAGTTTCAAAGAGCGAAAACAAAATAAATGTCTTGGACGCGCATTCAAGTCTTATGCCCCGCTGGTGTGTCTATGTTAGAGCTGACAGCTGAGGGCTGATTTTCTTTCATGGTGCAAAAGGAGAAATGAGCCCAGCTGGAAGTTCTCCGCCTGGCTGCCTGCAATAGAGAGTCTGCAGCGTGCCTGGACTGTGCACTGTTAAAGCTGAGCTGGCCACCATTGCAGCTAGATAAATATTCATCACTGTAAACACAACATCTACGAAATACACTGCCATAAAATCCATTTAGAGCACAAAACTCAGTAAAAGGACTTTATTGTTGCAGAAGAGCAGTCAAGTGCTCCAGTGTATAGGAATGAAGAAACCATTCACATTCATTTACCATTCACACTATGATTTTGAAGGCAATCATACTAGTCACATTGGCTATATATTATGGATAGTGCAAATCAGGATGCAGATTGAGTATATTGCACTCTAAAGGGCAGGATAATCATGCAACCCCCCCCAAAAAGCTCAGTTAAGTTAAAATACATGGTAACACTTTACTTGAAGGGGTGTGCATAAGACTGACATGACACCTTCATAATCATGACATGACACATGTCATGAATATGAAGGAGGTTTTATGAATGTTTATGACAACTGTCATTAAGTGTCATTCGCTCAGTTATGTCATTTTTAATGCAAAGAGGACATTGTTTGAGATGTCCGAGTTATGACAACTTGACATAAACCAATACATCATAACCTGTCAGTGTCTTTGTCATGACAACTTGACATCATTTAGCTTTATGGGTTAACATTACATTAAACTGTCATGTGGTTGGTTTTGACATTGGCTGTCATGAGGCCATTATAATAGTGTCATAAATATGTATCTTGAGCTCAAGTACAGTGGTACAAATTGAACTTGTCATTAAAATGTCATTAAGTGACAAAACTCTGACAAATAATTTTTTAACAGCGTCATGACTATTTTTCATTTCATGTTTTTTTTGTTTTTGTTTGTTTTAAGTTTCCTCCAACAGAAGGTCAGATAATAGACAATTTCAAATTTCGTAAAAAAGATGACACTGTTATAAAATAATGGTAACACTTTATTTTAGGGTCTTTTAACTAGTTGCTTATTACTATTAGCATTCATATGGCTAAAATATTGGCTATTTATTAGTTCTTATAAAGCACATATTAATGCCTTATTCTGCATGATCTTATTCTACATTCTTAATCCTACCCAATACCTAAACCTAACAATTAACTATAATAAGCAGTAAATTAAGAGTTTATTGAGGGAAAAGTCATAGTTAATCGTTTATATATGTGTTCCCTATACTGAAGTGTTACCAAAATAATGTAATGTAATGTTAACCCATAAAGCTAAATAGTTTTTTTAAGTTTGATAATTAATCTGCTATGTCATGTTTATGACAGGTTATGATGTGTTGGTTTATGTCAAGTTGTCGTAACAAAGACATCTCAAACAATGTCATCTTTGCATTAAAAATGACATAATTGAGCGAATGACATTTAATGACAGTTGTCATAAACATTCATAAAACCTCCTTCATATTCATGACACGTGTCATGTCAAGATTATGAAGGTGTCATGTCAGTCTTATGCACACCCCTTCAAGTAAAGTGTTACCAAATACATATACCGATTCAATACCAGTGCTGTTTTTGTCTTGATCATTATAGAATATCTATACCTCTGTGTGTGTGGAACTGATAATCAATCTTTTACACAATCTACTAAATACACACTACTTCATTATATATTTGTTATTACTAGGTGAGTGGAAAGGTCAGCAGCCAAGTATTTCTAGAATGCACAGTAATTTTCTAAAATCTAAACATTAAGTTAAATACATAATTTAGTAGGGAAAAAAATAAAAGTGAACATAAGTGTAGTGCTAAATCTGGTAAAATGTTAACACTTAGTAATACAAATAGTAATGATGCAAATTCAAAGTCCTCTCTACTCCAGTGATCTAACAGACACGTGGGAGCGAATATCACATAATTTAGAAACAGCAATAAACTCCTTTCTAAAGCAACTGCTGCTTGGTTTATCCATATTCAATATCGTCCTCTATTCCGCACTCTACAAACAAAATACAAACAAAATGAGGTTACACATGCTTCAGACACCGGTCATGCTGATGACGTTCTCCATAGTTTCAACACCAAGACGCAGTGTTGAAGTTCCGCTTCAAGAGGTAACTGAAAATTATCTCTTTTTTTTGCAAATCCACAGACCTTTAATCTATAGATCAAGTACAATTATGGGAATAATTAATCATCTCTGAGAGAATTTTAACATGCTGACCGTCGTAACCAAACGCGACACACTATTTGAATATTGAATGGAGAATCACTGACAGCCACAGCGGAGGAAGAGTTTCAGTGAACTTTGGCTTCGGAAGACTTGGAATTTAGTGCACAAAAACATTTATGGTTCTTAATAATGCATTTTTGCCTTTTGTGGAGCTTAAGGCCGTGTGTCCACCAAAGCGTTTTTTCCAGCTGCTAGCGTACTTTTTCAATTGTTTTCAATGGGAACGCCGCGTTTTTTAAACGCCAGGAGCGTAACGAGGCGCTGAGCGTCTTTTTCACGCTCAAGCGCTAAGAGCTCAGCGTTTTTTACTGGTCGCCTCGAGTTGAAGAATGCTCAACTTTGAGTAAAACGCTGCGCTCATCTTAGCCAGCTGTCCAATCAGAGTGGAGGAGGGGCGGGACAAATACAACTCCGACCAACTGTCACATTCTTGCTGTACAACGACATCAACACACAGAAACAAAATGGATGAGAAATTAATACTGCTGGTCTCCGAACATACATAGCAAGTAATTCCACATTGTGTGAACATTTTTAGTCTGAAACAAATTACCTGCAAAATCAGTTGTAAGTAACAGTGACGCGGATATTCCGTATCATGGCAACAAAGCGCCTCAACTGAAAAAAAAAAACGCTGCGCAGCTGAAGCGCTCACAGATAGGCATTTTCAGCAGAGCACCTAGCGTTTTCAGCTGGCTAAAAACGCTTTGGTGGACACACGGCCTAACAGTAACAAACATGAATACGCACAGTATCACTTTCGGATCAGTCTGTCTGACTGATACCCAATCCGGCAAAAATTGCAGTATCGGAGCCAATACTGATACTGAATATCGGTTCGGTGCATCCCTAGTGTGCAGTATGCTATTTTGCACATATCCTGCATCTGGGGAGATGTGTTTTTAGCTTTCTGTGTAAGGAGTGTTAATATGTGAAAATTTCTGTATGAATGACTTTGCATAATATTAGAGAGGTGAAGAACCTCTCCCAGAAATCCACTGCCAAGAAAATGGCGAAAATAAGGACCATGTAACTGAACTAATAAGAAAATGAGGACAATCACAGGCATTAATTAAAGAGCAGCAAGAGCTTTCATAAGCTGCAGAAATGGGAGATGATCTCCACTTCAAAGTCAGAATGGCTGAATGAAAGGAACTTTTGTTGGTTAAGAAGATCAGTGTTATCTGTAAGACTGTAGGCCTAACATACTGCTGATTTCATATGCACTGCTCTTTGTTTGACAGACATGTGGATCTTACTTGTCAGCCCTTTGGCCCAAAGTTAATGAAACGATTAAAAGGAAATGAAGACCTTCCGGTTCAGTGTATGATTCATTATTTTTCTTAATATATGCTGCTTCATTGATTTGGAGCAGAAGAAGAGAGTGTTATTTTCATCATTTTCTGGTGTGAAAATGCAACGTGACTGCTGAGGGAGGAACATTATTAAAGGGCATCTGTATTTTTGATGCACTGACAATGTTTTCATTGAATCTTGTGCTTTAAAAGACATGCACACAGGATTGTCTATGTACTCTGACATTGTTAGTATTCATGAGAGAGGCTGGTGTAACTGACCCAATTCACTGCTGTCAGCTTAGATATCAGCAAAATATTTAAAAGGCATTTAAAAGACATTTTTTTGGTGAAAAATTCCTCTGGCAATCGCACTGAAAAATTCCTGGAGAGTCGGAAGGTGACTTGGCTGATCTCTACGCACAAGAAAAGTGCAATTTCTGTAACAACAGGACAGAGAGGCGAAAATAACTCTGGGAAGGTTATCTGACAGACCCCCCGCTATGGTGCCACGGAGCGCAACACTTCCTGAGAGATTTGTGCGAAAAAGTAGTCCTTCCAGGAGAAAAAGGAGTTTCCATCACAAACCCTCGGAGAGATGAGCGCCTCTGACATGTCCAATTAGCTGTCATTCGTGTCAGTCAAGCGTCAGCCAACAGTGAGAAATGTTTCCTCTAAAAACATAATAATAAAGCTGAGATAAAAGAAGACCTGACCCAGTTTTCCAGTCAAAGCACTGATCGAGCTCCATCATATCAACCTATCCATTACATGAAAGAGAGGACGTGTCACAGCGAGACAAGAGCAGAGATTGAGAAAAAACACTCGGGCAAGAGGAAATCCAGAGTAACATCATTGATGGAGTGTGGTGGGGTGTCAGGAGCATTTTGTATCTGGCAGTGTGGATAACACTGAACTGTTCATCAGCGGAGCAGAGGGGAGGAGGATGAACTGACAGGAGCTCTATTACCATGACCTCCTCCTGGGACTTGAGAGATGGGCAATGTTTATAAAGTTGAAATTATCTTTAGAAAAAAGGTTCTGTAAATTGTAGGAGGTTACAGATTTCCCGACAACATAAATATAATAAATAAATAATTGTATAACAAAAAATATTATATATTATAAATAGAAATATTTAAATAAAAATAGCAGATGAAAATGTCCACTGACAAAATATCTTTCTCAAATTTACCTCAAACATCATGTCAGATGTATACAGAACAGGAATTTAATATTTCTGGCCAGAAAACTCCAAGATACACTAGTTTGCTGGTCCAGATAGAACAATTATAATGGACTGGAGAAAAAAAAAAAAAAAAAAAAAATCACAATCATATTTTTTCTGGATTTTTGAATAAGTTTTTTTTCTAAATAGAATCTTTTGTCAAATTTATAAACATCTTCACTGTAACTTTTGATCAATTTAATGTATCCTTGCCAAAATATATATCATAAATGAACATATTTACTGCTTTATTAAAGAGTTTAACTGAAAATTCATGTCATTCCACACCCGTAAGACCTTCGTTCATCTTCAGAACACAAATTAAGATATTTTTGATGAAATCCGAGAGGCATGACTTGTCCATTGACAGCAAGTTAATTTACACTTTCAAACGCCCAAAAAGGTACTAAAGAACAGTTCATGTGACTACAGTGGTACAACCTTAATGTTATGTAGTGACGAGAACACTTTTTGTGTGCCAAATTTTTGTGTTTGTGATGGGTGATTTCAAAACATTGCTTCATGAAGCTTCAAAGCCTTACAAATCTTTTGTTTTGAATCAGTGGTTCGGAGCGTGTATCAAACTGCCAAAGTCACGTGAACCATTGAAATTTCGAAACACTTATGACATAATAAAGCCTCGTTTACTGAAATCAAGTGACTTTCACGCTCCGAACCACTGATTTGAAACAAAAGATTTGTAAAGATTCGAAGCTTCATGAAGCAGTGTTTTGAAATCGCACATCACTAGATATTGTTGAATAAAGTCTTTTTTTTTTTTTTTTTTTTTTGGCGCACAAAAAGTATTCTCGTCACTAATATTAAGGTTGAACCACTGTAGTTTTAAATATGTCTTTAGTAGCTTTCACATTAATAAAAAAAAAAAAAGTTTGTCTTTTTAAAGGGATAGTTCACCCAAAAATGAAAATTTGATGTTTATCTGCTTACCCCCAGCGCATCCATGACTTCGTTTCTTTAGTAGAACACAAATGATGATTTTTATCTCCAACCGCTGCCGTCTGTCAGTCAAATAATGCGTGTGAATGGGAACTCGAACAATAAGAGTCGAAAAAACTTGCATAGACAAATCCAAATTAAACCGCTTAGTGAGGTCTGATCGCGCTCTGACAACGGCAGTAATGTCTCGTGCTTATACTTCAATGAGTGCAAGACATCACTGCCGTTGTCAGAGCGTGATCAGACCTCACTAAGCGAATGCTGAACGCAGTTGGACATAGTGGTGTTTTAAAGGTAAAAAATAATATAAATACTGTTCAGTTTCTCGCACAAACTGATTGTTTCGTGTCTTAGGACATCAATGTGTCGTAACGAGCACAGTTAATTTGGATTTGTCTATGTAAGTTTTTTCGACTCTTATTGTTCGAGTTCCCATTCACTCGCATTATTTGACTGACAGACGGCAGCGGTTGGAGTTAAAAATCATCATTTGTGTTCTACTGAAGAATAAAAGTAACCTACATCTTGGATGCGCTGGGGGTAAGCAGATAAACATCAAATTTTCATTTTTGGGTGAACTATCCCTTTAATCTAAAATTAAACTTCAAAACTTTTTCCACTTCTGCAGCATATATTTTTTTCAGCAAAATTCACCATTCACCTCTCCTCATCAAATCACCATAATTTAGAGAGAACTTCTAATGATCAGTTACTCATACATAAAATCCCACCCTACACGTTGTAACATCCTGTTTCACTCTGAAATGTCACATTGCGCAAGTAAAATGGGGTGCGAATGGTGTCATGTTGACGTCAAGAATAGGATTATTTGCAATATGCCTAGGATAAATCAGGTGCAGTTATATAAGTGACCTGGTTTACAGGCAGGAGTCTGTAGAGATCTTTGAGACCTGTCCAATGTCCTGTCCTGCAGTTTTGGAGTGGCGTCAGGACTCAAGCTAGAGACGCCACCTGCTCAGTCTCTACTGCCTGCGCTCATTCTCTCTGCTCTATTAGCTTGACTGCCTGAACTGTCCCCTGCTCTAGTTTAAATAGAGCACAGACGTGAAGCGATAGACTGCAGCTAGACAAGGTGTCCAAACGGACAGAAGAGGATGTGACAACACACTCACATGACCAATAAAATGACCTCACTAGTTGGTTGTCATAATATTTCACTATATAAGTGAGGACATGTGGCCCTCACAAGTATAGCCAAACCACATACACACACACACACACACACATGCTCAAAAGCATAAAGCAAATCAAGCAGTGCCTCAACTCAATCTGTGCCTCCCATTAAAATATTCTACACTGAGCTTATTATTAGTGAAATAGGTAAATGTATGAAACAACACAGAACTACAGACAAACTACTCAATTAGTTTCTCAAAGACTGAACCTGCTAGCTTAATGTAGGCAAACCAGCATTCACAGCACACTAATTAAAGCACGGCTGGGAGATTTTAATGGCTCTCAGAGAGCAAGGGAATGCTGAGATTTATATTGCCCAGTAACAGGCTTCAGTGGCCACGTACAAACTGCAGTTAAATATGGTACTTCCTCCACTGCTGAGGGCTTAATCCCGTTCTGTAGAGTTTGGATGTTTCTTTTAGTACTATTTCAATGGCAGAGAAGAAAAATACAACCTATCTGTAAGACCTGCAAGAAAGCAATAAAACTCATCTGAGGAGAAGATCTCAAAGAAATAGGACACCGCCTTGCCCAAACTCCAACCCAAATCCCTTCCTTTCAAATCACTAAAAGTTCTCCAAGAATGCATATTCTGTGTATGATATATCTAACTTTCATGTTTGGTATTATTTTAAATGTCTCAGTGCGATTGGTTAAATGGTCTCAATTTCACAGCAGTCACTTGAGTTATGAAAAAGATTGAAAACTTATGAGAATTATGTTCTCCTTTTTGTGTGTTGTCTTTTCAAGATATCTGATAACCCACTCCTCTCCCCCCAAAACAGGTGTTGGTGTAGTAAATATTTAAAATCCTTTTGTTCTAGTCTGGGTATTTAAGGGAAAGTGCAAAGAAGCCAGGTGGGACCTTCTGTAGCCACACTCTAAAAAATGCTGGGTTAAAAACAACCCAAGTTGGGTTGAAAATGGACAAACCCAGCGATTGGGTTGTTTTAACCCAGCGGTTGGGTTAAATGTTTGCCCAACCTGCTGGGTTGTTTTATTTAAACCAACTATTGTTTAAAAATTGCTATATGGCTAGCATAAAATGAACCCAAAATAGTTGGGAAATTAAAAACCAGATGCAATTAGAGGCAACAATAATAGACAAAAGGTGAATGTTTATTAATAAGCTTTAATATTTTATTAATATAAATTTAATAGTTTAATAGTTTATTAATATAAATTTATTAATAAGCAATTTAATAAATGTTTATTGTTTAATAATTATTCATTGAACATTAATAAATGTTCATTTCCAACATACTTTGGGTTAATTTTAATTAAGCAATACAGTAATTTTTAAACAATAGTTGAGTTAAATAAAACTACCCAGCAGGCTGGGCAAACATTTAACCCAACTGCTGGGTTAAAACAACCCAATTGCTGGGTTTGTCCATTTTCAACCCAACTTGGGTTGTTTTTAACCCAGCATTTTTTAGAGTGCAGAAAACCCCCATATAGTGCTGGATGAGTGTTTTAAAACACTCACTCACCACGATGTGTATGCATTTCTTACTCTTAAAGTCATCTTTGAGCAATTAATGTTACGTGTTTATTATTTGAACTGGTTTCTAATTGTCTAACAATGTCATCTGCATGATACATTTTTACCTGACAAATAAAATGTTATATTTGATTTACTCTGGATTCTTCTGAAATCCATATTTCCGCAAATCTGCGTCAGGGTAGGTCAAACTAAAGGCTCAATGAAAGGAGCATGTTACACATCTTGTGAGACCTTCAGATTTTTGTCTATCACTGACTTAGCAAGTTGCAGTATTGTAACTAAGAAAACAGTGTTTTTGTATGAACAAGCATGCGGCGGTTTGACTCAAATGCATTAGTAAACTCTGCACCCTCTGACTAAGAATCATAAACTGATGGATTTGTGTCGTAAGATCCGTGCAAACCCGGGCGTGTGACTCTAAGTGATATCGGGTCCGTAATGAACAAATAATTGAAAGTACGGGATACCCAGAATAATCAAATATCTAAATTAATACATGACCAATGATTCATTTCTAATTAGAAACACAATCAAAGAGTAATAATCATTTGAAATTAGAGTCAGATTAAACGAGCAGCTAAAGTAAAATTGAAACTAAATTCAAAAAATTGAGTGAACTTCACAAGGGCGCTGAAAAGACAATCCGTTTTTGGGCCGACGGGGGGTTCCTTACATTCTAGCTGATTTTTGTCTGTGGATCAAAAATAACACTTTATTTGATAGTGTCCTTGTTAAATGTGTGTACTATAATAACAACAACAGTAAATTATGCAAATAACCCTACGCTGTTACTAAGGGTGTACTCACACTAGGTGCTCTGAACCGTGCCCGAGCGCATTTGACCCTCAAAGCCCGGTTCGTTTGACAAGTGTGATCGCTCTCTGATCGCTCCATTCAAAAAGTTGCATCGTTCATGATGTAAGCATGCTCCGGCCTGGAACGTTAAGTGCAGTGTGAGTGCAGGCCAGCGGGGGAGAGGGGAGGGGGGACAATCACGCTCAGGCTCGGTTCAAGGCAACCGTGCCTAGTGTGAGTACACCCTAATATTACACAGTACTTGTGTAATTGCACTGCCACAAGGGCACTGTAAAATAAAGTGACCAAAATTGAGAACACTTAATTCTAAGCACAAGTAAATAAACAAACACACACACACGCACATAATTTTACAACAAAACAAGGCAACTCTGAAATACCATACTGTAATGATCTGTTTTCATTCAGATGCATAATCTTCATTTGACTCAATGCGGGTACCACGGTCTCCTAAAATATGTAACATTTAGTAGCCAAATGACTGTTTAAGTGGTGAAATTGCAGAATCACTCAGTGAAGACGGTTGTGCTGAAGCGTTTCAGTTCATTGAGCACATAACTTCGAAATAGCTTTTGAAAGCATGCTCGCTTTTTGCTTTCCCTTTTGCATTCGCACGGCAGTTTTTTCCCTTTCTTTGAACAAAACAAATACTTGAATCCTCTGCCATTGTCTTGTCAGTCAGCATTCCTTACTCCTGTCATGAGTGAAATCTTTCAAATCATTCCTAGATTCATTTTTGTAATCTTCACAACTAGCGTGAGCATGTGATGTCACCTAGGCAGCAATCTACAGTAGTCAACATTGGATCAAAGTGGATCAAAAAAGTTCATCAAAGTTGTCCTAAGAACTAAGCCGTCCTAAGAAGAAGGTTTTAGGACAACTTTGAAGAAAGGTTTTGATCCACTTCAAATGTTGACTACCGTACAAGCTATCTTGCACTATAAAAAAAAAATCCCAGTAAAATTTACGGTAAAAAACCGGCAGCTGTGGTTGCCAGAACTTTACCGTAAAAAATACAGTAGCAACGTAAAAAAAAAATCTGTTAAATTTACAGTAAAATAATGTATTTCATTAACTGATATAATGTTAATTTACCAACCTAATGAAGTACTAATAACTGTTTTGTACCTTTATAATACACTGACAGTCACCAAACACAGTGGTGATAAGAGTCACATGATGAATCAAAGTTCATCACAAGCAGATTCACACACACACTAAACACCATCATGGTAACATGCATGAAATTTAAAAATGCAATAAACATTAATTTAACAACATTAGATGTAACATAAAACCCTAATGTACATAACTGATTAGAAAAAAAATAGAAAAACTAAGAAGAAACAGTTATTTCAACGAAAATATATCAAATGTGAAGTGTCACGCAGTGAATTGTGGGAATGTCAATTTACGTTTTTTAACTGTAAATTTTACAATGAATTGTTATTTTTCACTTCCAAAAACTGTGAATTTAACGGTATTTTACCGTAAAATTACATTCTATTAAATTATATTTTACCGTTAGATCTATTACTGTTATTCACCGTATATAGTACGGAAACTTTCTGTAAACCAATTGACAGTTTTTCACCGCAACATTTTTACAGTCTTTTACTGTTAAAATCACAGTCATTTTTTACAGTGCGGAATATGGAAACACTATTGTCAAATGTAAGTTGTGGCATTACATGGCTTGCCCATCCTCATCCCTTCAGTCTTGACATACATTACACACATCTATTATCAAAAACCTTTCTAGGAAATAAAAAAAAAACAAAAAAAACATTTTCTTACAACCTTACATGAATTATTTTGACAACATACATCAAGACATATAATCGTATCAGGGTAACAGGTGAATTATAGCTACAATTAGCATCAAGCTACACATGCAAATTTATGATATTAACACTATGCTTTTACTCACTGTGAACTTCCATTGAGTGTTTGTAATAACTTCTGATTGCAATCTAATGTGGATTTTGGTCATACGATGAGGCAGAAATATGTTGTTTGTAGCACTTTTAGAATAAGCTAATAGCTACTTAGCATTTCTGTTGTAATTGACTTCTCTTGTAATTGACTGGGTTCAAATTCGCCTTCTGCTGAGCTCGCTCTTCTCTCATCACAAATCAGAAAGGCATTTATTTTCAATTAAAATGAAGAAAATGTTCTAAAAGTGGAAGTAAATTGTATAATAATGCTAAAGGTATTTATAATTTCTTACATAATAATAATTTAATAATTAATTTAATAATAATTTACACTCTGTTATTTTTATTGCATCCTGTTAATGTACAACAATACTGAGGTGCAAATAGTATGTATCTGCCAGTATAAAGTATAAGTAACATCTAATAAGTATTTATACTTATTGCAAAGAATTTGCAAAGTAAGAAAACTGCATTTAAATTATTATTATTTTATTTTATTTATTTATTTATTTTGCCTGTGGGATACCATGAAAATGAATATTAGTTTAATAACCTACCGTTCTGCCAGTTTTCACCTCTGATATAATAACAGTCGCAAGAATTAAACTTGTATTGACTCTGAAGTATATGTTGCCATGGTGAATCGTAATATCAGAGTTCCATTGATCATGGCTTTTCATAGTCGTGGTGCACGGGCTTAATTCAGAGTTGATTGAACTAACTCAGTTCAGCTGTTCTGAAACCGAATTTCAGAGTAAGTCAACTATGAGTTCAAGTTTTAAGTCAGAGTTGGTTGAACCTTCTTATTGAAACGGGCCCCAGAACCTTCTAAGTGTTTATTTTGTTTGCATGGTTGTGCTACATATGTGAACACATGTCCCAAGTACAAGCCAATATGTTTTGGAAAACATTCAAGGTGTTCTGGCAGGATTCAGTAACATGAGAGGCTGTGTCTCTAATAGGATTGTGCACCTGTATGTAGACACTTGAAATGTTCTGGTTTGTTAACAGCATTATGTGTGTATGTGTGTGTGTGTGTGTACGGTGGCCTAGAGGCTCATGGCCCCGGGCCCTTTGCTCCCAGGCTGCTTACCTGGAGTCAGCAGAATGACAGAGGTGACGATCAGAGAGCAGATGACCAGAATAACAAGCAGTGCAATCGCTATTCCCTTCCAGTTCCTCTGCGGAGGGTTACTTCCCACCAGCTCCTACAGAAAGAGACGGACAAAGAGAGAGAAAGCATGTGAGTTGATGAATGCAAATGGGAGGTTAGTCAAGGACAGTGGTGTGTCAGTGAGCAGCACCTCCTGGGAAACTGCTGTTGGCCTAAAACAAATTCTGCCAACATCTCTGTACAAAAACAGTGTCATTTACTGTGACAAACACTATTGTTCAAAAGTTTGGGGTTGTTTTTTTGGATTTTTACCAAGATGTTTTTAAAAGAAAATCTTATGCTTATCAAAACTATATAAAGTGTGTATGCGTACTGTATGTATGTATGTATGTATGTATGTATATAAAACAGTTAGTTCCTGTCCTTGATTCTGATCAATAGCTGAGTTTTATTCACGATAAAACACGGCTATAACTGCTTCACCCAACGGTTCTGTGTATCACTACACAACACCCATAGCAACCACTCTTGGCACCGTAAACTGTTTGTTCTCAATTGACATTGTTCATTGAAGCTTACTGTATTATGTGGAAGAGTATTGTGAGAAAGAGATCAATTGAGCAAGTGTATTACCTACATTCAGATTTAGCATTTTCCTTCAGGTCAGTCCTATGTTCTTAATAAAAAAATCTGTTTAAATGTCCGATGTAGTCAAGTCCACCTTTGTCGAGACCAAGACAAGTCCAAGTCCAGGACTAGTCGAGACCGAGTCCAAAGAGGTTCAAGTTCAAGTCAAGTCCAAGTCCAAAGAGGTTCGAGTCCAAGTCAAGACCGAGTCCAAAAGAACCAGTCAAGACAGAAACAGCATGTGCAGAGTAGCAACACTGTAGGATCAGATAAGGCCATTTTATTTACTTTAGGTATTTCACTAAAGTCACATAAAGCTGAAGTGCAACTTCACATTTTTAGTCTTTTTTATTATCGTGTAACAATCACATTTTGGGCTACCAATGGAAAATGTAAAAAAAAAAAAAAAAAAAAGAAGCAACACAGATGTCACTAAAAAAAAACTGACATGTTCCCATTCTTGAACTTATTACCTAAAGAATCCATAGTAGGCCTACAAAGTAACTAAAATAATAAACCAGTGGGTTTTTTTTTTTGCAGTGACGGTGACTTGCGATAAATAAACTAATATTTAAGTGTGCATATTAGCTGCCTATTTGTTTTTAAATTCACTTCAGCTGTGGTTCCCAAACATTTTACAGTAGCATACCCCCTGAGGCATTTAACATTCTTCTGCATACCCCCTCTCTTCCACTTAGACTGCTGCAGTCACACCTTTTCCATTAAGGGACAATATTTTCCCCCTTAAACTGAGCATTAAAGTGCTTTTTTTTGTTTTACCTTCATAAATACCTTTATAAAATAAATAATGTTTTAAATTAAAAACGTCCAATAGAGAAATAAGCAATGATGTTAAAACGAGTGATACTTTTAAATATTAAACTAAAACCACCAGTAGGTGGCGGTAAGTCACTGTCTTAATGAGTGAGTCATCGAGTCAGTCATTCATTCAGTAACGAAGCAAGTGGCGGTATTTTTGAAAGGGTAATTGAATCATTGACTCTCATGGTTTTTTTCACAGCCACAGATTCGTTCACAAAACATCGATATGAGTTGCAGTTCTGCTGTGGCTTTCGTTGGAACTAGAGATGGGCCGATTGCAATTTTCTTGGCCGATTCCGATTTCCGATTTTTTGATAGTGTGACCTGCCGATACCTATTTTTGCAGATTCTGATTTTCTTTCTAAGAACTATAATTGACAGCATATACAAAGAAAAATCTACTTTTCTTCAATGCAATAGAATAGAGAGCTATGAAACTGAAAGTTTTTCAGGTTAAGTAGGTTTTTATTCAGGTAAGAAATACTATACTATAGAAATTAAAGTAATCAAATGTAAAATAACATATCCAGTGTTATTTTACATTGGTTACCTTAATTTCTGTATCCTTTATTGTAAATATTAAATACAGATTTATTCTTACCATTAAAGTTATAAAAAGTATTGAGTCAAGAGCAGAAAGTGATTTTCTTTGTCTTTTTTCTTTAAATAACAGGACAGACAGCAGCAGGAATATTGGACTGCTGTCCCTTTAAGAGTTTATGAACGGACCCAATACTGTTACACAACACACATAATTTTGACATAATTTTGTATGTCTTTGACCTTTTAAGCGCAGTAAGACATTGACTTCCGTCTCTTTTTGAGACTGAGCGTGGCTTGTTTGCCCCACTAATATAGATCAGTGGTGCACGCACTTTTGGTGTGAGCGTGAAACCTGCGGGAACCCGGAGCGAATGAGACGAGTGAGAGAGAGGAGGCACCTGTGCGGATGTGTGTCACACCGTCGGAGAGAAGAGAGCAAGAACGCGCGGCTGACATTATTGCCTGTGCAGCGCTGCTGGTAACAACGGATTGCCTCGGAACAGGAAGGAAGTGAGACTGACCTGCTGTACTCGGTCGAGACCAACTAGAACTTTTGGCGAGACCAATGACCAAGTCCGAGTGCGAATACCAATGAGTCCGAGACAACAGAAAAACTCAACTCAAGTCCTGACCCGAATACTACAGCACTACGATGTATTATCTTGTCCTTTTAACAGTTAAGGGGTTTTCCTGTGACTGACAGCGCTAGTCAAAGCACTTGTTAGTTGCGTCTTGTTCCGTGTTCACAACAATTCAGTCTTTTCAATTTAAAAGTCTTCTCTACTGACTGACACACTCATAAAGACAGTCTTTGCCGCCATCTAATGGCATAATAATGTAACTTATGTTGCTATTCATGGTCAGGGACTATTTTTTCTGGTGGAAGGAAGGCTTTTAGTGAAAGTTTACTTCATGAAAGTTGCATTGATAAATATTTTTGGCTTTAATATTTGTATTGTGTGGTAACCGTTTTATATATTATATATATATACACTTTTGATTAATTTAATGCATCCTAGCTGAATAAAAGTATTAATTTCTTAATAAAAGCATGAGGGTGTTTTAATTTCTAAAGGCCAAAAAATGCATTGATCATTTGTTTTTGTTTTATGTGTTGTGCGTAAGAACTATGTGGAGCAAGGCAAAGCATTTTTTTTTTCCCAAATCTGAGATTAATTAAATGATGTTAAGCCTAAAACAGAGCACATTTTCCTGTTAAATATTTGGCAGTAGTTTAAACTGAGACAAATTTGATAAATTAATGGATGTTCCTCCACATGAAAACAAATTTGAGCATAAGAGGAGCTATTTCAAGCTGGCGATGAATCAAGTGTGAATGACAGACGATAAACTCAATAAATCAAAACCGTTTGTTGATTAAAGAAGCAGAGAACATTCATGCTCATACAGATGCAGCCAATACATAAGTATCACAACAAGCAGACAGTCAGTAGACACAAAGCATTTGAACTTTAAAGCAGAATGCATGCAAATAGAGTTGAAAGTAGCATGCGGCTGTGGCCTGTGTTCTAGCGGCTGACGTTTTTATTGGACTCAACTCAGACTAATGAAGTGGAAGTCTAGTGGCGAGGGCGGCATTAAACTCTTTCAGGCCTGAGCTGTTAGTGACCTTGTTCCTGTCCTAATTGAATAGCGCGGCAGACATCATTAGCCTGCAGATAACAGTAGCCAGAGCCTGTTTACTGGGACACCCATTACATGGACTCATTAAAGTCCCTTTCTCTTTCTCTCTCTATTTCTCTCTTCCTCTCTAGGGTCATGCAGACAGACTCTTCCTCTCCAGTATGCAGACAGAGCCAATGAGCTTCGTGTGAACAGAGACACAGCATTACAGTACAAACCACCAACAGCATCTTTTAACCTGCTCTATCCCACATATGCTATCTGATTGACAATAACTGCTAGGTATTTTACCCATTATGCTCTGCCTCTTAATGATAATGAGACACATTAAGAGATTTTTTTAGAAATTAGTTCGATTAATGCTTAAATGTGCACACACAAAAGCACCAAAATGGCAAGCGCATGCCAAAATCTTAGGCCAAGTATGAGCTGATTATTTTTGTTTTGTTTGCTGTTTCTGTTAATAATATTGAGTCAACCGATAAATAACACCACAATTTGTATCTAAAATAGCACCCAAAATCATAGGAAAAGTAAAATATTTAATGAATTACATTAATATTATGTAACCTGCATCACAGCTGTTCGTGCTAGAATTATTTCAAACATGTATTGGGTTCATTTTAAAGGGTTAGTATTTTTAAAAAAAAAAAAATGTATTACTCACCCTCATGTCGTTCCACACCCTTAAGACCTTCGTTCATCTTCAGAACACAAATTAAGATATTTTTAATGAAATCCGATGGCTCAGTGAGGCCTCTATTGCCAGCAAGTTAAATTACACTTTCAGTGCCCAGAAAAGCTACTGGAACATATTTAAAACAGTTCATGTGACTACAGTGGTTCTACCTTAATATTATAAAGCAACAAGAATACTTTTTGTGTGCCAAAAAAACAAAACGATTTTTTTTCTAAAATATCTAGTGATGGGCGATTTCAAAACACTGCTTCGAATCTTTGTTTTCGAATCAGCGGTTCGGAACGCCATAGTCACATGATTTCAGCAGTTTGGCAGTTTGACTCGCGATCTGAACCACTGCTTTGAATCCATCGGATTTTATCAACAATATCTTAATTTTTGTTCCGAAGATGAACGAAGGTCTTAGGGGTGAAGAACGACATGAGGGTGAGTGATAAATTACATTACTTTCATTTTTGGTTGAACTAACCCTTTAAGCAAGCAATACAGTAATTTTTAAACAATAGTTGAGGTAAATAAAACTACCCAGCAGGTTGGGCAAACATTTAACCCAACTGCTGGGTTAAAACAACCCAATTGCTGGGTTTGTCCATTTTCAGCCCAACTTAGGTTGTTTTTAGAGTGTATGATAATACTTGACTAAGTAAATCATATTTGGAAATCTGTGGGAATCTTTGCACAATACATATGAGAGAACACATTATTAACAGTTCTAACAACATCTGGGATGTTTGATGTACAAAAAATGGGTCAAGCCCAAAATGGCTAAACACTAAGCTTTTAATTGTCTTAACCACAAAAATCCACAGTTTTTGGCAGAATATGGGAAGTTGTGTGTGGAATGATGAATCACAATGAAACACGAGTTACACGGTGATACTCCAGAATGTTGTCTTTGGAAATCTGCTGAGAAATATAATAATAAATGCATCTCTACCACAGTGAAGCATGGAGGAAGAGATGTCATTGTGTGGGGAGCCTTTTAGCTGCTCATATTGGTGAGCTACTTCACTGTGAAAAAGTCAATTAATGCTTTGGAGTACAGCATGATATAGCAGAATGGCTTGCTTCTCACAATTGTAAAGCTGTTATCTAAGGAGAAATCATCAGCATTTTTCAACAAGACAATGCTCCTGCCTAAATTGCAAAGACCACCAAGAAGTGGCTTGAGAACAAGTCCATCAGGCTCATGTTTTGGCCTGGTCAGACTCCAGATTTTAACCCTAGTGAATATTTGATCTCACATTAAACTCAAACTAACTGGGAGACATTTTTCAACTTTGAAGCCATCAATACTGAGTGGAACAACACTGTTCTTCCTGCAAAGCTGTCTGCAAGTTTACCCACACGGCTTAAACCTTTAAAAAAAAAAAAAAAAAAAAAAAAAAAAAAAAAAAACAAGAGGTAGACTATTCTGTGCTAAGTTACTTTATCTACACTATTTATGCAATTCTTGCTAACTTCCTGACCAGTGATTTGTGATTCAAATGGTTAACCATTAAAAGAACACTAAATATTTAGCCATTTTTAGCTTGGCCCATTTTTTTTTTGCAGTTTACAGTTTTACACTTTTCTTAGGGCTGGTTCGCACTGAATGTGTTTTTGCTGTTAAAATGTGAGACACAGGTCAGAGAGAGAGAAAAAAAGCACAAGGTCTAGAGGTGCATTTTTTAAAAGTCAAACTTCTTTTAACATGTGCGCTGCATTTTTAGAATGCCGTGTCATGCGTGAGACGCTGCAAAAGTCACGAGACGTGAGCGCAATGGTTAAAGATGTCCGTCTATCAAATGTCATATTGAAAAACAATGTAAAAGTAGTGCAGTGGAATGGAAAAATGCATTCTGTGTGAATGGCTCCTTAGAATGTTTAATTAGATAGAGCTATTAGCTGACATGCTGCCTTATAAACAATGCTTAAACCTGATACGATTAATATACAATGGATTAAACAGTAAATATACATTGGTAATCTGTATCGTCACTGGTTATAAAATAAATAATTAAATAATAATAATTAGGGCGGTTGATTTAACATGATCATTAGATTCATTAATTACGGTAAAAAATAACATGTTAAAATTATTAACGATTTAACGCACTTGCCCCGCCCCAGACCTACTTAGGTCATCTGACATTTCATAAAGTTGATTGATGACGAATATGATGCAGGGAAACAACTCACTGCACGACGAAGCCTATAGAATGCATTTGAATTCAAGATATGGCGGAAAAATGCCCCTGTATGAGTTTTTGTCATATATTTACATCATATGATGTAGATAAGTTATCACACAAGTAACAAGTGCAATATCACACTAGTTTTTCTGTCCAGAATAGCATATGCAATACTGATTTTATACAAATAGTTCAATAAATAAGAAGTTAATATTGTGTTATTTTAGATGTAATATTGTCTGTTTTGCTCAATTTTGACAATGAAAATATAAAGACAAAGCAGAACTGTCTCAGAGCAACACAGCAGCGTTTCATTTCTGAATCCGTGTTTGGAATGAATCGGGTGAACCAATAATTCAATGGCCCCTTCATAAAGAGAGCCATTTACTTCACTCCTGAATGAATCAGCCATTTGAATGAATGAATGAATGAATGTGTAATGTATAGTTTTGTTTCACGTTCATGGTTCATGGTTCATGTCTTTTATTTTGTAGTTTGATTCATGTTGCTTGTTTGTGTCATGCTTCCCTTGCTCCTCATGCGCTCCCTTAGTCAATGTGTCATGTGCTGATTGGTTGTTTATGGTCACATGGTTT
This sequence comes from Ancherythroculter nigrocauda, assembly GCA_036281575.1. NCBI lineage: Eukaryota > Metazoa > Chordata > Actinopteri > Cypriniformes > Xenocyprididae > Ancherythroculter > Ancherythroculter nigrocauda. The sequence goes on from VTFQ01000836.1 coordinate 247,119, forward strand.
CTCAGTTCTGTTCTGTCATTGGTTCCCTTGTTCCTTGTGTCTCTTGCCCATTGGTTGTCTTAGTCATGTGTTCACTAAGTTCATGTATTTAAGCCTCTTGTTCTCCATGTTACTTTGTTGTGTATTGATAATGTAACCCTGCTGTTGGTGAGTGTCATGTTCAAGTCTGTTCAAGTCTGTTCAAGTCTGTTCAAGTCTGTTCAAGTCTGTTCAAGTCTGTTCAAGTCTGTTCAAGTCTGTTCAAGTCTGTTCAAGTCTGTTCAAGTCTGTTCAAGTCTGTTCATTTTCAAGTCTGCTTCTGTTCAACTTAAAGGTGCCATCGAATGTTTTTTTACAAGATGTAATATAAGTCTAAGGTGTCCCCTGAATGTGTCTGTGAAGTTGCAGCTCAAAATACCCCATAGATTTTTTTTTAATTAATTTTTTTAACTGCCTATTTTGAGGCATAAATAGAAATGTGCCGATTCAGGCTGCGGCCCCTTTAATTGCACGCGCTCTCCGCCCCCTCCCGAGCTCTCGACTCTATCATTGCTTAAACAAAGTTCACACAGCTAATACAACCCTCAAAATGGATCTTTACAAAGTGTTCGTCATGCAGCATGTCTAATCGCGTAAGTATGGTATTTATTTGGATGTTTACATTTGATTCTGAATGAGTTTGATAGTGCTCCATGGCTAACGGCTAATGCTACACTGTTGGAGAGTTTTATAAAGAATGAAGTTGTGTTTATGAATTATACAGACTGCAAGTGTTTAATAATGGAAATAGCGACGGCTCTTGTCTCCGTGAATACAGTAAGAAACAATGGTAATTTTAACCACATTTAACAGTACATTAGCAACATGCTAACGAAACATTTAGAAAGACAATTTACAAATATCACTAAAAATATCATATTATCATGGATCATGTCAGTTATTATTGCTCCATCTGCCATTTTTCGCTATTGTTCTTGCTTGCTTACCTAGTCTGATGATTCAGCTGTGCACATCCAGACGTTAATACTGGCTGCCCTTGTGCAATTCCTCGAACATGGGCTGGCATATGCAAATACTTGGGCGTACACCCCGACTGTTACGTAACAGTTGGTGTTATGTTGAGATTTGCCTGTTCTTCGGAGGTCTTTTAAACAAATGAGATTTATATAAGAAGGAGGAAACAATGGAGTTTGAGACTCACTGTATGTCATTTCCATGTACTGAACTCTTGTTATTCAACTATGCCAAGGTAAATTCAATTTTTAATTCGATGGCACCTTTAAGTAGTTTTGTTTGTTTGCTCACTTTTGGATTATCAATAAACTGGACTTGGGTTCCTCAAATCACCTTCAGAGGACTTAATCGTTACAGAATGAATGAATGAATTGATTAATCATTAAGACATTTACCTCCACCTACTGGCAGTTTTAGTTTCATATTTAGAGTATAATTTCATTACAAAATATTTTCATATTTCCATATTAAAAATAAATAAATAAATAAATAAATAAATAAATAAAGGTATGTAATCCAAAACTGAAAATTGAGTCATTTACTTTTAATTTCTATGATGAATCAAATTAAATATTTCTTTCTTAAGCTACTTTTTGTCAAATGTCTATTTGATGCTTTAAACAATAATGACTTTAAATTATATTTTGGGGGTAATTTCTCAGTCAAATTTGATGTGATTAATTTGCAATTATTTGAATCAATTAATCGCCACATCATGTAATTAATTCATTTTTAATCACTTGACAGCCATAATAATAATAAGTGAAGGTGAAGTGTGCCATTTTTGAATGCTTACAGATACAAGCTGGTATGACAGAGGAAGATGTTAAACTGATTCACTGGATTTAACTTAAAATATTAAGCAGCACAACTGTTTTCAACATTGATAACATTAAGAAATGCTTCTTGAGCACCAAGCATATTAGAATAGTTTCTGAAGGATCATGTGACACTGAAGACTGAAGCAATGGCTGCTGAAAATTCAGCCTTGCCATCACAGGAATTAATTACATTTTAAAATATAGTAAAATAGTAATAAAATATTTCTGTGGGCTGTTTCAGAAAAAAAAAAAAAAAAAAAAAACCCTGCAAAATAGAGCACACTTTATGCTGAATTTGGCCCAAAGAAGCCTTGTTCTTACTTGACCTGCAGCAATGTCCTGCGATACAGTCCAGTAATGGCCCACACCTGGCCTCTCACAAGACAAACACACAGGCGAGGGACAACCCAGATCTATGACATCCATCCTGGGCCATTATCATAATGACCGTGCCATTACAGCAGCTGCTTAGTGAACAAGCCATACACCTGTTTATGACAAGCCCTCTGCCTCCATTAAACCACCGCAACACTTTCCTACCAGGAGAGCTATTATACTTTATAATGGCTGCCGTCCAGAACACCATCATGCTTTTTTATATATTTTTACCAGCAACTCAAAACAATACAACAAATCCATGCTGACCGCTAACTATAGCGTGCTTTCATATGTACAACACAAAAACACACACACACGCATCCAGAAAATAATCTACTGCCATGTTGTGTGCACAAAGAGAAAGGATACAGAAAATAAATAAATAAAAAAAGAGAGAGAAAGTGTTTTGGCAGGTGTGAAATGAATACAGATCTGTTGATAACAACAGAGAGCGAAGTACTCCAGCTTCCATTCACTGATTGGAGGAGACTACAGCTTACAAAGCCAACAAAAAAACACACACACTTGAAAAGACACACTACAGCCTGAGTGCAGCTCAGAAAAACAATGGGAACAGACAGACAGGAGGGAGGATGTGAGGTGAATGTACAAGCTGCATTTCTGTCTTTGACATATAGCGCTAATCAATTACACCTCTGTGTGTACTTTACAGATATGTGCGTCCTGAATTGCACATTACTGCACCGCTCTGCCAAAGCTTGAGTTCTATTTTCTAAACAGCTGGTGGAAATGAACGCAAAAGATTTGCATCTATAAATAAACATATGGAGCTGGTGCAAAAAACGTGACAATAACTTGACATTATCGTCAGGACAAGGGCTTGGAGACACCCTGCATAAAAAAAAAAAAAACACAGGAATAAAGACTTGAATGTAAAATATTCAAATTGTTCACTTGGTGGCACGCACTGAACAAAAAAAATATTTACAAGTCCACTTAGCATGCTTGAATCAATAGTGAGCTATCATTTGCTTTCATTGAGATTCAGAGCAGAGTAAGGAGAAGTGTGTTAAATAGAGGGCATTTGCATTGCTAATCTCCATTGTCTGATGTGACCTCCAGAGTCATCCACTTTTTGCTACATCGTAGGTCAACATTTACCCGATATGTTTTGGCATCTTTCTTGACTGGTTATTTCAGTTTTGAAAACCTGTATTTCAAATATGCAGACAGTTTTCAAAAAGTCTTAGTCTGTGACGTCCACAAACTGCCCACAGGCTGTTCACAGAGCACCTGTTGCATACTGCAGACAAAAATGGCAAGAGGTTTCTCAAAACAGCATGCTCCAGTCTGGAGTGCGTTTCCTGTACAACGATGTAACACTGCTTAACCACCTAGTAGAATGCATTGCTGTACAAACTAACTAGCTAATCAAGACTGTTTCCCAAAACCATATTAACATGGTTGTACCTCTGCCGTTAATGACGTCACATGCAGGTGGTGGAGTAACAACTTTTACTAATTAATCAATTCAAGATCCCAATTAATGTCATATTATTATAGTTAATTTACACAAATAACAGAAATCCGCAAATCTTTTTAATCGCATTAACATTTAAAGTATTAGTTCACTTTAAAATGGAAATTACCCCAAGCTTTTACTCACCCTCAAGCCATGACTTTCTTGTTTCTGATTAACACAATCAGAGTTATATTAATAAATATTCTGATGCAGCCGAGCTTTATAATGGCAGTGAACGGGAACAACGAGTATGAAGTGAAGTGATGCTATCGTGTAAGAACAATATATCTATTTTTAACACGTTATAAAGTAAAATAACTAGCTTCTGCCAGACCGCCTTCCATATTCAGCTTAAAAAAGCATAACTGACATTGCATATTTTATCGTAATTTGAATACAGAAGGTGTAGGACCTAGCGTAAGTGTTTTGAAATGTGAAGGCAGGAGCACACCAAGTCGACGCCGATGAACTAGTGGCGACGAAAGCAAACTGTGGGACGGCCAAGTAGCAGGTCCATTCTGCACCTGTGTAGGATGAAATGCCTGTCCGAACCAGCAGGTGGCAATAGCTGAACAGCTAATCAGAATGATCAGATGGCCCAACGGACAGACGAGCTCCGACGCCGATTAGACATGTTGAATCGGCCAAAAAAAAAAGCAGACGAGGACCAACTTCAGCCAACGGTGCGGAACACACTGAGAAAACTTAGTCGGCCAACAAAGAAAAACTGCCCGACGGTCGACCGTCGGCTTGGTGTGTTTCTGCCTTGAGAGGCGTTACACTTTCTTCGTAAGTTGAATGCAGGAGGTGGTCTGACAGAAGCTAGATATTTTACTTTATAACTTGTTAAATATGGATATTTTTCTTACACAAACGCATCACTTTGCTTCAGAAGACCTTTATTTTTTAATCCCCGGAGCTGTGTGGAGTACATTTATGATGGATGGATGCACTTTCTTGAGCTTCATACTCGTTGGTCCAGTTCACTGCCATTATAAAGCTTGGATGTCAGGATATTTATTAATATAACTCTGATTGTGTTCATCAGAAAGAAGAAAGTCATATATACCTAGGATGGCTTGAGGGTGAGTATAGCTTGGGGGTAAGTTTCATTTTAAAGTGAACTAATCCTTTAATTGGCATACACTTTACTTTCATATACATGCAGTTCGTTCAGTCAGCAGCTTTTTCCACAATATAATTTGTCTGAAATGTTGCTGTAACAAGCATCTGAGGACTACTTCACTGTTTTTGTTCCCAGACATTTTGTTTCAGTTGATGTTTGAGTCATCATGGGTTCCCCTTACATCATACTCCTGGGTTTTCAAAAACAATGCTGATTGTTGACATGCTTAAAGGGTTAGTTTACCCAAAAATGAAAATTATGTCATTTATTACTTACCCTCATGCTGTTCCACACCCCTAAGACCTTTGTTAATCTTTGGAACACAAATTAAGATATTTTAGTTGAAATCCGATGGCTCCGTGAGGCCTGCATAGGGAGCAATGACATTTCCTCTCTCAAGACCCATAAAAGTACTAAAAACATATTTAAATCAGTTCATGTGAGTACAGAGGTTCAATATTAATATTATTAAGCGACGAGAATATTTTTGTTGCGCCAAAAAAAAAATGCTTCAGGAAGCATCGGAGCATAATGAATCAGCGTGTCGAATCAGCTGTTCGGAGCACCAAAGTCACGTGATTTCAGCAGTTTGGCTGTTTGACACGCGATCCGAATCATGATTCGATACGCTGATTCATAATGCTCAGAAGCAGTGTTTTGAAATCAGCCATCACTAAATAAGTCGTTATTTTGGGGGGGTTTTTTGGTGCACCAAAAATATTCCTAAACAGACCTAAATGTCACATAGAAAATGTGAACTGTAGTACTGTAGGTCACGGCTCCTTCCTGTATATGTGGGCAGGTCAATTACAATATGACGATTTGACGCAGAGCAACAGCAGCGGTAATATGATTAAAAAAAGATAATGTTCATAAATAATTGAACTTATTATTAAAGGTGCAGTAGTCAACATTTTGGATCTAATATAAAGAGTTTTAAGCATTAAGAAACAAACTGAGGTTTTGTGAAGGGTCTGAATCTGAATGGTGTACACTCATAGGAGATGAAAACTGCTACTCATAAGTTACTTAAAATAAAAATGTAAAGTACATGAAGAACAATGATGCTAACACTAGCTAAAGAACTAATGAAAGAGTCCATTGACCTAACTGTAGAATGTTGCCAAGCCACATGTCTATCAAAGCAGCTTAGTACATTCATAATAAGGCTTGCTTCAACAATGTTGAAATGTCAGAGAAGTTTGTAAAATGTCAAGATAAAAGAAAGTAGAGTCCCTGAGCCCTTTCATTGAAAGTTAATGCGTCACATGTTACACAAACACATGGCACGGAGCAATAATACACTGGCAAGTAGAATATTATCACTCCTGAAGCATGACACCTGCTGAGCACTTGTATCTTTAATGTGCACAAAGGCTCTTCAGTGCTTGCTTCCATAAGAGCAGAGAGCTCAGCACAGTGGTAAGTGTATTTCCATCACACTGAGTGAGAGGAAGGCATAAATGCGAGACTGACAATGTCCCCTTACTTTTACTCCGCTTGGAAGCTTCTCATCAGCAGGACTAACTCTGAGTCTAACACTTCCTGTGGTTACCTGCTCTGAAAGACAAATGACTTTGATAGTACTGCAGTATCAGGCTTCTTTATCTGCCTATGTCAACACTAAGTCACAGCATAATCACTGGTAAGACAATCTGAGTGATGGGAAATCTCCAAGTATAGGAGATTACTTGAGCGAGACTCTGCTGACTCTATTGCAGAACATTCAAGAGAACTTTCTGTCAATTAATAAAAGCAAAATTGCAATATTCAATTCGATCAACTGTAATATTTAAAGTGATCCTGTAGCTCAAGTAGTAGAGCAGGGAGTTAGCAACACAAATGCCAAGGGTTTGATTCCCAGGGAATGCGTGAACTGAAAACAGGTATACCTTGAATGCAATGTAAGTCGCATTGGATATAAGTATCTGCCAAATACATGAATGTAATATGATGGGAAGGTGGGAAATGATTCCCAGTCTTCAGGTATCCACCTTATTTGGCAATGTGGAAGCAATTCTCAATTTTCTTTGAATGTGCGAGACTTCCAATTCATTAGCCGCAGAGGTATATAACCAAGAAGAATAACAAAGTGCAGTAAATGCAGTAAAAATCTATTTGCACAACAAACCTGTGTGTTTCTGATTATGATAATAAATTAAAATAAAATGATAACAAATAACAGTTTGCAATATAAAGCAGCATAACAGACTGTTTTTGTACAGGTAAAATAACTGGAAGCTATTGACAACGGAAGCTTTGAACATTCAAGTTACAAAAAAAGGTGAATAGCAGGGTCAAATCAGATTTACAAATATTGTAAACTGTTACATTCTCTTAGCATCAGTATACTAAGGATTTGAGTATTATTTGATATGAGCTCTTTAGGTATGATGGAGCCATTAAAAAACATTCCCAAAGAACAGATTTATGTGATGAGTGATATTTACATGGCAGAAGATAGTCCTTCTGTATGTGAGAACAATGGGTTTTTCCACTGGCTATTGCTTGCATCAGACAAAACAAGCTTCGATCGGCCATGTACGTGATACATAATACTGAAATTTCACACTTCACAGAGGCTGATTTGGAATTCATCATCGACCGGCATCAGAGAGCGAGTAAGAAAAAGAAAGAGAAAGAAGGGAAAAGAGGAGAGAAGAAGCCCCCAATTCCCTAGCCTGCACAGCTCTAAATGCATTCCTGCTGTGCTCTCTTAGCTCTCAAAGCATTGTTCTGAGATGTCTGGCAGGTTGCAATTGCCTGGCAATACCCAATGGAGAAGCCTAGGAGGGCATCAGGAGCCATTTGCTAAAAATCACTATGGCGTCTGATTCAAATAATATACATTTATTCCTTTTAACAGGAGAATAAGACCATAGCTTTATTTTTATTTGCCATTTAAGAAGGAATCCATGCTTTATGACACATCTCAAAAGCGAGGAAAGGGATTTTCAACCCATGCGCTCTCACTGGTCTAAGTGCTCGCCCCATTTTTCTCTTTTAGCCAGATGAAAGACTGTTTTATGATTCTCAAATGACCTTAAAGGGGTGAAAGGCAGGACATGGTGGAGCTGGTCTAAAAGGTAGATTAAAGGTGCACAGGAGAAACCCTATGATGAGACGTTATATGAAAGACCCAATGAAAACAGTCAAACACAGTGTGAGTTTAGTACCACTGTATCAAAAAACCTCTCAGCCTAATTCTGATATTAAGCCCAATTCTAAATATGTTGTGTGCTATTTAAGGTTGGTTATCACAAGCTACCTAGTGTAACTATATTTTAGAGTCCTTAACCCTACCCTTATACCAAAATATAACTACTTTAATAGAGTATAAAAAAATATATATATTGGGCAGAAAAATGTATAATAACCATTTTAGTAACCATTAAATGGATATTTTTGAGCCACTAATCCTACTCCTACCTCTAAAACTAACCATTTCTTAAAGGTGCCCTTGATTCAAAAATTGAATTTACCTCGGCATAGTTAAATAACAAGAGTTCAGTACATGGAAAAGACATACAGTGAGTCTCAAACTCCATTGTTTCCTCCTTCTTTTATAAATCTCATTTGTTTAAAAGACTTCCGGAAAACACTCGGATTTCAACATAACACCGACTGTTACGTAACAGTCGGGGGCTCCACCCCAATATTTGCATAATGCCAGTGTTCAAATGCATTACACAAGGACAGCCAGTAACGTCTGGATCTGCACAGATGAATCATCAGACTAGGTAAGCAAGAACAACAGCGAAAAATGACAGATGGAGCGATAATAACTGACATGATCCATGATATCATGATATTTTTAGTTATATTTGTAAATTGACTTTCTAAATGTTTCGTTAGCATGTTGCTAATGTAGGCTACTGTTGGTTAAAGTTACACCGTTTATTACTGTATTCACGGAGACAAGAGCGTCGCTATTTTCATTTTTAAACACTTTCAGTCTGTATAATTTATAAACACAACTTCATTCTTTATAAATCTCTCCAACAGTGTAGCATTAGCCGTTAGCCACGGAACACAGCCTCAAACTCACTCAAAATAAAACGATGACATCCAAATATATACTTTACTCACATAATTCGAAGCATGCATGCAGCATGCATGACGAACATCTTGTAAAGATCCATTTGAGGGTTATATTAGTTGTGTGAACTTTGTAAATGCGCTGTAATATAGTCAACAGCTCATGTGGCAGGGAACACGCTCGCTCTTAAAGGGGCGGCGTCAGTGAAAATCAGTGCATTGTTAATGATGCCCCAAAATAGGCAGTTAAAAAAATTTATAAAAAAAAAAACTATGGGGTATTTTGAGCTGAAACTTCACAGACACATTCAGGAGACACCTTAGACTTATATTACATCTTTTAAAAACATGTTCAAGGGGACCTTTAAAACTACATTTAGTAAAGTAAAATATATCAAACAGGCAAGTGTAATCACAATAATTAATTTATTGAAAAAATGTCATAATGCAGTACCAAAGTAGACCAATGACTATACTACCCCTCTGGCAGTATATGATATTTTTATTTGATACAGAGCACAATTTAAGTTGTTAATCACTGAAAATCTTATTCCCATATACTCCGTGAAGGTGTGCATATTTCATTGAAACGCATACTTCACCTGAAACATGACATGTCGCAATCCATGTCAAAGCAGGAGAGAGCCAATGAGCATTTGATATCATTGCCCTAGAACTTTATTGTAAAGGTTCTTGTGGTGGCAAATTTTAAATTTAATATTAAGATTGTTGAATAAAAGCTTGAATTTGGGTCTTGGATTACAGCGTTGAATAAAATTGATTATTTTTATGATCATTTGTTGCATTTTTGGTGTATTTTATAGGGCCCTATCATACACCCGGCACAATGCGACGCCAGGCGCGACGCAAGTGTTTTTTGATAGTTTCAGCCCGATGCAGTTATAATTTTCACGTCCTGTGCCACATTGTTTAAACAGCAAATGCATTTGCGCCCATTTGTGCACCCATGGTTGTGCTGGTCTGAAAAGACCATTTATTTAAAGAGTGCGTTAGTAATATGTGCCTATAGGCAGGTTCACAACGTGCGTACACTTTGCTTATTACACACACAGGGATGTGCAGAAGCACACAAACATGCCAAATGTTAAAAATAAAAGGATTACAATGTAAAAAATTATTACTGTGTGCATAAAGATAAAAATGCTTCGGTGGAATCTGGCTGTGTGGTGAGCAGATCCGTTTCCTCACTAGAGAGGCATTACGTTTTTCAGCTTGCAAATTCCACCATATAAATAGCGAATCCGCCATGGCGTGAGTGCAACTGGCTTTTAAAGGGAATGCGAGATGAGACTCTGACTGGTTTATTGCAAGTTACGCCCAAAACACACCCATTACTCATTAAGAGAATTGGAACCCTTTTAGACCATGCGCACCAACCATTTTTCTCGTCGTTAAACTGGCAAAAGTGGATTCAGACACGTCCTAAGTGCACTTGCGCCGTGCGCTTTAGACCATGCGCTTCGTTAAAATAGGGCCCATAGTCATTGTTTGATTCAGAGTATATTGATAAAATGCCTTTTGTGTCCCACGGCAGACTATATAAATATTAAATGAGGTGATGGTTATTTACAATATAATGGTGGTTACTTATAATAATTAATTTTTTTTTTTTTTTTAAATGTTCAAGTTTTTAAAGTGTATTTTTGTTTAACGTAATTCTTTGACATGAGATTGCACTGAACAGAATGACATATAGGGCCAGATTTACTAAACGGGGCAAATTAGTGAGAATGCAATTCCATAAATGCGCCGATGGGAGTGGCAAGTTTTGCGTTTGATCTACTGCTGACGTGCAAATTAAAGAACACAGATGCAGTCAAATCATTTGCATAATGACCAACGCAATCTACCAAGAGCAGTGCAAATTAGCGTTGGGTTGCAAATAAGCAGAGCTGATGCTCATCAGGTGCGGGTCGACACAGGCGCAACTTGTTACATGTAATATAGGGATAACGTCTTCCTCTGGCATTACAAAGAATTTAATATGAGTGGAAAATATTTTCTCCCTTCTACCTCCCTTCTATCTCTGTTCTCTGCAATGTCTCCTACTAGCAACAACGATTGCAGCCATGTCGCAAAATGGGTTAAGACATGCTTTTTTGGGGCAAAACCCAGTAAACCAGTAAATACCGCAAAAACCAGTAAATTGACTAGCGCAAACATTAGTAAATCACGTTGCGTGTGGACGTCCCGATATTCGGTAATACGATATATCACGATGATGAATATGCACGATATTGTTAACATGGGCACCTCAAAATACCGTGAATAATTATTTATTAAGAATTAATAAAATTTTTATATTACATTTTAAGAATACTATCAACAATATACAATCCACAACACCGCTGTATGCGGTGTCAAAAAGGCACACGCACTATGTAAACAAACCCAACGTGCATTAGAAGCACATGGTGGAACGAGAAGGAGAATGAAAGTGCACGTTAATTTTCTGACAGCAGAGGGCGCTGATGGAACAGCAGAAATGATGTGGTTACCCCGGAAACCCCGTAAATAAAGCAGCTGCGGTACTACAGTATTTAAAACAGTTTCAAACAGCCATTCATTTTTTTTTTTTGTATTCGCAATGTTGTTGTTCACAGTACCAAATAATTAAAAACTTAATAGGCTACTTATTTTCAAACGTAAACATTTTTAAATTTTAATCTGGACTACAACATGCCCTATAATGATAGAAATGTTCTGATTATTGTTCAGTAACACTTGATGACCTAAGGCTCTATTACTTAACATGTTAAATTCATTATTATCAAACTGACAATGAAAAATACTTTTATTATAGCATTTATTAGCATTTAAAACAGCATTTATTAATCTTTAATGTTAATTTCTAGTTAATGTTTATTAACATTACTAAAATTAAAAGTATTTTTAACTAATATTAACAACAACAAAAAATACCTTCTGTAACAAATGTACCTATTGCTCATTCTTAATCTTAGTTAATGCATTCACTAACGTTAAATAATGAGACCTTATATAGTGTTACCTGTTGTTCTTTATAATTATTTTACACTTTAATCTGTTTGAAACATTTTACTTTATTTTTTGTGTGTACTGCGTTATTGTATTTAAATGTTCAGTTATTTTTGTTATAAGAAAAATAATTCTTAAACACTTTTTTGCAACTTATTTCAATACCGTGATAAAAGCTTAAGCAATTATCGCAACATGAAAATTTGATACCGTCACATGCCTAGTTGCGTGATTCATTTAAATACTCCTCCAATAAATTTTGCATCCCAAAGGGAAACTCATACAAATGCATATGCAATAAGCTCAGCCACAAAAAACAACCCAGTCCACACCTTTTCAGTGCTAATTTTGCACTGCGTGTCTTTAGTAAATCCCGACAGCAGTTTTTAATGCCAAAAGAGGGTTTGCGTTGGTGCAAGCTGTCAGTAAATCTGTATGTTTCATTGACTATACAAAGGCAAGTAATCGTATGTGTGGTAGAACCACACTTTACATACAAACACATGCTGATTCTCATGAGATCACATTGCTAATACAGAGATTAACCACGGCTGCCTGCTTTTGTACCATTCTGGTCAGCACTCTATCTCTGTTACCGGTTGTTGTTGATGGTGTAAACTGCAATAAAGTCATGTTCTTCAATGGACCAAGGCTTTGAATGTGACAATCCATAAGTGAGGCTCATTACCTGCAGCACAGCCACCTCGTCAGTGAGTATTGAACATAAACGAGCAGAGCAACGCTTGTGTTACATGCCATTATTGATCAATGCACAGCAGGGAGCCAGTTCATCAAGCCCTTCTCACTTTTTTTCAGCCAAATGAGACCCAGGAGTGGACAAGACATTTCCAGTGTTCAATCTAACATATCTTATCATTCATCTCTACCCATCTCTAAGAGTAGAGAGAACTGGAGGTGTGGTGCTGAACCTTAGTTCCCTATGATCTGCAATCATGGTCATGATAAGGAGAATTACCTGAGCTTCAGGGTCAATGAACTGGTCATTTAGGCAGACAAAGGTAATGCTGTGAGCATGAGTAAGAGGTGGTGGGTTTCATCTAGGTAAAAGTCCCAGAGAATGGAATAAACAACACAGATTGATATCCAACAAGGAATCAATATAAAGCTGCAGAAAAAGCGGAATGATCGAAATAACATCAGGATATTGAGGGCATGATGATCTATTTGAGAAAAGGACAAAAGACAGTCTAAAGCATCCATCTAAACATACTTCCCATACCACCATGATTGTTCCAAATTCATTTGTCTTGTTGGAAGTAACAAGTGCATGTACTGTACCTGTAGTACTTTGGAAATAGAATGGGTCATTCGTTTATTTCTGGACACTTGTTGCAGTGTAGACAGTACCGCTGATTATAATGGGTCCATGTCCAGTCTAGACAGGGTACTTTTTAACAAAAAATAATGATGAATTTCCTCATAGTGAATGTGTAATAACTGCTTCATGTTTCATAAAGGGAAAGCTGATATTGTCAGGACAGCATATGTAACTGCAGAATAAGATATGTTAGGCTTTGCAGGTCCAGGACCAAAGTAGCAACATGTCCTGATATGTGTCTTTGTGAATAAGTCATGAGGCCAAGCCATGCAGTCCTTACAAGGCCCTGTAGGGTTACAGAGCTTCAGTGCTCAATTGAAAGACCACCATAGAGCCGCAGGCTACAGCTGGGTGCTTCGGGTGACAACCAAATGTTGAGCCCCGGGGCAAAGAGATCACTGCAGAGGTCTGAGAGAACATTCCGCCTGCAGCCCAGCCAGTCCACTACCTCTAGCAGGAAACTACTGAACCTGTGATGCGCATCATAGACATAGTGACCTCAACACAGTGACCTCAACATCTTTGGCTGAGGTTAATTTTAGAAAGACATCTACTGAAACGCAGGGGTTACTAGATCAAAGAATATTGCATGGAAGTGTCAAAAGAATAGTAATTTTAAAAGATAATTTTGTAATTATTTTCTTATCCTCATGCCGTTCCAACCCTGTATGGCTTTCTTTCTTCCATGGAACGCAAAAAGAGTAATTAGGCAGAAAATTCAATACAATGAATGCATACAATGTCTACAGAGTCTGTCAATCAGTGTTGTAGTCAAGACCAGCTCATTTGATTCATCCACCCAGGTGAAAAAAAAAGTGCATTTCTATAATTAGTTACCATTTGTAGTACACTATGGGTTCAAGTGTACTATAAGTGGTATCTAAATACATTTTTAAATACAGAGATAGTATATTAAAAGCACATTTTAGTTCATATTTCATGATGTCACAAAATAGCACAGTTGAGTACACTTAGATGTTCTTAAGATTATCTTAAGAAGTACTAAAGAAGAATTTTCAGTATAAGTACAAAAATAGTGCGTGAAAATAGAGCACTTTTAGTACATTATACAAATGTACCTCTTTTTTTTTCACCTGGTCAGGCTGTCACCTGAGTGACAGCTGAGTTAGAGTCAAGACTGAGACCAGAAGATTGCTGAAGAAGATTCGGTGAGACTCAATAGCACAGAACGGATCGTATACAAGAGTCAGCATGACACAAAAATTGTCTGCAGTGTTATAGTGCTCAAGATAGGTTCGGTTTTGAGTTCGACCAAGTCCAAATGCTCACAGACTTGAATAATAGAACACTGCCATCAAGCTCCAAAAAGATGAAAATGCAACATGAAAATATACCATATGACAGTTAACTTTATGTTTATAATTCACACAGTCAAACACTTGACTGAAATAATTTTATCTCTAGCCACTAAAAACACAGTGCTTAGCTAATGTGTAGAACCATTAGCCCAGACTGAGAGATCAAGATAACAGTGGTATCTGATCTTTTTTATGGGTGATAAATTTATGATGGTGGTATAAGTAGTGTGTTTGTAAGATTCTGGAGCTGATGAAGAACTTTGTGAGACCCTACTGATGTTGCAGTCAGCAGCTCACTGTAATCCCGATCTTTCTTTTTGTGGAGTGATGCTGCTAACCACCAGTTTAGCAGTTGGAACTGATACATCTGCATGTTAATGAGCAGAAAAAAAAATATGATGGGTGGCTCAGTGAATAGCACTGTCGCTTCACAGCAAGAGGGTCCCTGGTTCAAGTCACAGCTGAGCCAGGAAACTGTTCTGTATATGGAGTTTTCATGTTCTTCTTCTGCTGGTCTGGGTTTCCTCTGTGTGGAAGTGTATTGGAAGATGGATGGATGCAAGTGTCATGCTAAGTTGATGGATGTGGCTGCTGTATTCAGCAGGTCTTTTGAATTCAGTGTCACATATTTTGGACTATGCGTAGCATGATGTCTTCTCACAGCAAGAAGGTCCACAGTTTGAGTCTCAGCTGAGCCAGGAGGCCTTTCTGTGTGGAATCTGCATGTTCTCCCTATGTCTGCATGGGTTTCCATTGGATGCTTTGGTTTCCTTCACAATCCAAAGACATGCAGCATAGATTAATTGACTGTAAATTGTGCATAGGTGTGGGTATGAGTGTGTGCGTGTCTGTATGTGCGACTCCTGGACCGGCCGTCCATTAAGAGTGTTTTCCTGCCTGCAACCCTACATAGAACAAGCAGTTTGAAGAGTGGTTCCAGATTTAGACATGGCACTCGATATAGAGATCTAATTTGCAGACTGTGTGCATGCTCATGTTTCCTTGAGCTGGATAAGGGACTAATCTGCAAATTCTCACTCATGCTTTTCTTAATATTCCAGCCATGTCTCCAGTGCTTTCCAGCTAATGTGAAATCGAGTAGGATTTTACAGCTAAACAAACATGTTCTGCATCTGCGATGGAAGCAATAAATAAATAAATAAATAAATAAAAATAAATAAAAAATAAACCACATCGAAACAGTCTGTTCTCAAAAGATGAAAAAGCAAAGGAAAATAAGCAGAAAAAAATCTGTTCATGACACATACACACTAAATCATTCCTGGCATACTTTTATTCTGCATGGATTGGCTAAACCTAGGAATTGTTTCTGCATCAATAGAGAAGAGAGACTATAGTAGCTTGAACTCTGTCTGAAATAGGGTAAACAACATGTCAGTGACAGGGTGACCTTCTGACGTCCACATACACACACATAAACATTTCTCATTTATTACACATGGGAAGAATGGAAGAACTGACCCTTCTCTAAGTGAAGCCACCTTTGTTACTATTGCTAGCTTTGGCAAGTGTTCTTACTAAAACATGTTTTGCCATCCGCAAGCATGACAATAGATCACATTGACTGAAGAAATGATTAAAGGTTGAAGGTGCATTCAGTATATATATATATATATATATATATATATATATATATATATATATATATATATATATATATATATATATATATATATATATATATATATATATATATCTTAAATAATAATATGGATAGATGCTGCACTCCCAAATATTGACATGGATCACCATGATCCTCTATAAGTGTTGTAAAAAGATTTAAATTAGACTCATACTAAAGTGGTTAGAGAGCGGTCTTCATAATAACTTGGGCATCACTGCTCATGATTTTCTCTGTCACCAAATGTTTAATTTTATTTAATTCTGTTTTTTTCCCATGGCCAAACATCAATAAGCTACTAGCATATTTACAGTGGCGGCAGCCAATGTGCGTGAGGATTGTTGGCAGAAACCTTGAGTCAGAGACCTGAGTGTACAGTGAAATCAAGTGGACAGTTGGTAACATTTCAGTTTATTTCATCACGCTTGCAACAAGAGAGAAACCTTGTGTAGTCTGTGCCCGACCTTCTCAAATAAACAAACCAGGCCACCGTGCAGCCTGTGAGGTACTAAATAAGGCTCTTACACCTCAGAAAAGTACTGTGGTAGTATCATGATATAAAATTTTGACATATTACCATAGTACTGTATGATTACCATATTCACATACCATTGTATTCTGCTAGTAGTGCAGATAAATATGTCTGGGTCAGCAGTCCAGATGGTTTAAACAGCAATGTTTTAATGTCTAGGCAGATAAAAACTCAACAAGTTGAATATTCATGAAGGCCATTGGAGAAAACTTTCTACAAAGTCAACTGAGGTGTAAATCAAACAACAGTGTGCTATTTCTATTCCGCTTAACTTCCAAGGAACATTAAGAATTGAAAAATCACTTTTCTGTTGTTATCTATCTTCCTTCATTCCCAACTGCATGCTTGTCAGGGCCTATGAGAAATAAATGGCTTCCATGGAAACAATACAATTCAGGCAACATGGTCCACTATTGAAAAGGTCAGAGTCTGCAGTTTAGAAGCCAAGGTGGCAATAATTGCAAAGGCTTTTACCACGTTTACCAAGTTAATAGTTCATTTAAAAATAAAAGAACTGTCATTCTAAACCCATATGACTTAAGCAGAATGTTTTACATGCAATGAAAGTGAATAGGGATTGTGACAATCCTTCAGAAAGGACAAAAAGGACCATATCAAAAAGTGGTCTATACCAGGGGTTCCCAAACTTTTCAGCCCACGACGCCCAAAATAACGATGCCAGTGACTCACGACCCCCACTATCCTCGGAGGTGGTTAAAGTATACAAATGTTGTGCGCAATGGCGCACACGCACTACTCTTTCACACATACTCTGTTTGCAGTGCGTATGAGGTGCATATTTTTTTTCTGTGCCCATGTTAACAGATTAGAGCGTTCACACTGCACACGGATGTGGTCCGGCAGTGCATTCCAGGAGTGGTGCGTCTGCAGCTTTATTTACTGCGTCTGCAGTGATCATTTACACACCGTCTATTTTTGCTTTGCTGCATCGCACTGAATTAAAACTATAGCTCATTGTTCGCATTAAAATAAACTATGTCAAATGTATTGACGCGAAAAACTAGTAATTTCACAATAGATGCATGACATGGCTTTTTTGCCTCGGGTAAAGCGAGGAAAATGACACCTTACCAGGCATTTAGGTGAACAAGGAGACATAATGGATAGCACTCGTCTCTTCGGGAAGGTGGAAAAACAAAGTTCTTTATGACCTGGGAGATTTCTTGTAAAAAGATTCAAAAGGAAAGTAAAGAGGAGAGTTGCCTGTTTTTGTCTATTTTGTTTTAATTTAAAATGTTTGTGATTTTAACATAAAACTTATGTTTAAATGTTTTGCCACTTGAGTGAGCAACGTAATATAAAAATCTAAAGTATTACTTTATATAAATATAAAGTAATGCAATGAATAAAACGTTTAAATTTAGTGCGTTTAAACGTGACATCTATAAATATAGTGTATACGAAGAGAATCGCAATGTTGACGAGCCATGTTCAGTAACAACTTTAGGATTTGAAATAAAAATAAGTAAATGTTGTGTTTGTGATATGAAGACATGGATCAGTCGCGCACTGAAAACGCGTTGCCATGCGTTGTCTTTTTTGGTCGATATTAACCAACGTTTTATTTTGACAAAAATAATATCCAAAGCTTAAAGCCTAAGGAATCACCTACTGTAAGGCGCTGTAAATTGACCTGCTTCAACTGATGCTGTTGCTAATATGTCGTTAATCTGCCGTAATCACCTCAGGAGTCATGGTCGAGGGGAAGGGAAATCAAAAGGTTGATTTTTTTATTTGCATGTTTTTTGTTTTTAATTTAACTACTATTTTTTAGTATTTTGTTACAATTATTGATAAAATATGCTATTTCTAATCGTTTACTTTTTTTTTTTTTTTTGATTTCTGGAAATCATCTCGTGACCCCTCCTTCGCTGACCCCCACTTTGGAAACAACTGGTCTATACAACCTCTACAGTCTTCTGAAGCCAGATGATAGATTTGTAAGGAGATCAGACTGAAAACTTTGCATTCCCCAGAAGTTTGGAACAACATCATTTTTGTTTGAGCTATTATTTGAATACTTGTTAGAGCCTTATTATACACATGCAGAGGTTGTAAATGCTGTAATGGCACCTAAATGAGGCATGGTGACCTTGCCAAGGAAATGTTTTGAAGTGTTATAATTTAACAATAGCTCTTTTAGTCTTTTATTAAAATACCCCATAAAACCACTCAGACACAAGAAACAAACAACTTAGAGCAAGGCTCCAAATAGCAGTGAGGGACCATGGCTCTTATGATGTTTTATCGATCCTCTGCAATTTCTTGGGATGATACTCAGGGCCGTGATAAATTTCAAGATCTGGTCTTTGAAAGCAATCTTGTTGCTGTTCTGCACTTGAAGGGAGAGAATAAAAGCACCTTAAGTGCAAAAGCAACTTTTCTCCATTCCATGTATCAATTTGGGTTCATTTAGTTTGATTTTCCATGGAAACCAGGCTGGGGTCAAACTCATTTAACATGTAACTACTTTATATGCATTAATCATGTGATGTATGCTCTCAGGACCCACACACTGCTCACTAATGCACATTATGAAATCAGAATCAACAAGCATCAACAAATCATTCAACATAAAGACCCCAGAGTCTACACATCAGCAGAATACAGCTTCTAGTCATGTCAGTCCTGTTTGGAGTGCTAAATATGGTTCTGCAAGGTAAGTAAACTTATGACCTCTACTGGAAACGTGTGCATGTTTCACAGGTTTGTTGTCAAGTTTTTCTACTTTTATTTATTTCTTTACTGCTATTAACTGTGACATATTGGAGCCCGTTCCTCAGAGTTAAAATAAAATATGTCAAGAGAAATAAAGTTTAAATTAATAAATTAAGTCATACTTGTGAGATATAGAATCATAACTACAAGAAATAAAGTTGCAGTTGCGAGATAAGTCATATTATGAGATATAAAGTTAGAACTGTGAGAAACAAAGTGGCAATTACAAGAAACATCATCACAATAAAAAAAAAAAAACAACATTGTGAGATAAAAAAAAAAAAACTAGCAATTATGATAAATAAAGTTACAATTGTTAGAGAGAAGAAATCAGCAAATTTGAGTGAATAAAACAAAAGGAATTGCCAAAGTCTTGATATTAACTATTGTTACCTGTCTCTCAGGGCTTGACACTTACTTTTTTTTTGTTTTTTTCTGTCAAGGAGCACATGTGTTTGTAAGTTAAAAACTTTAGGGGTGCAATGCAAATTTTTCAAATGTGTCTTAGCTTAATAAGGTGATATAAAGAGACATTATAAGGAGAATACAAAACGTACACAAGGTTTTTAAAGGGGACATCGGATGCAGATTTTCCACAAGTTAGTATGATTCTTTAGGGTATTCAAGAAAAGTCTATAACATACTTTGATTAAAATTTCTGAATGGTTGTGTAAAAAACACACTTTTTACCTTGTCAAAAACAGCTCTTGTTCACAGCGAGCCATTTCGGTGCATGTCCCTTTAAATGATAATGAGCTACTGTTCACCCCACCCCTATCTTCCATGTAAACACTATTTGGCAGATATTGCATTGAATTCACCATTCTTATTTATGCAGTTATAAATGCTCAAAAACGATTAAAATACATTTGAAAATTACTTGTTAGTCATTAACTAACACCTTTATAAACCTTATTGTAGTATTACCATGTCATCTTTACATAAAATGTACTCAGTTTGTAATAAGACAATCACCTTAATGCATTGTTCATTATAAACGTGCAGTTATGAATTACAGTGAGAAGGTTCTAAATAAAAATGATGACATATATGCTTGTTCGACTGTATTATTTTGATAATGAACAAGCTGTGATGTCATGTTTGCAGTGCTTTGTTGTGTGCGTGAGGCGCCGGCGCGATCAAACAACAGTCTTTGCAAGGGACTTGCCTCATCTTCATGGCAACAGTTCGTGGCCTCGTCAGATTACGTCAGAGTTTGTTGGAAAATCATACCACACCGCTCAGACATTCTACGAGCCAACAAACACCGATTAAACATGTTCAGTCGAGTGAAGACAAACTACAGGGGTGTCACATGCATTTCACACTAGCTGTGTCTCATTTCGGGGGCTGCGTCCTGATCCAACAAACTCCAACAGAGGTATTGGCGTTTATCTGTGCGGTGTGAACTGGCCTTTAACTTTAGCCACATTTGTCATGGAACTTGCTAACTAACTAGCACATTATATGGAAAGTCGATTTGCAAAGATTCATTAAAAAAACCTATAGCGTTACTCACGTCTTCTGGAGGTACTGATCAATCCTTCAGGGACTTTTTAACAAAACAAACTTTTTAGTGCAGACATAAACACATATAGGTAGATCCAGGGACGCATTCCCTTCAAAAACAAAATGAATCCACTGCGTCTTTAGCGGCTCAGATGTCGGGAGTAAATGATGACTGTTATGTTCATTCTTATATCCAACAACAAAACACCTCAGTCACTTAGGAGACATTCTTGTCTACACCTGTGCGGCATCGAAACAATGGCGGACTGTTTACAGCTCACTCAGGGCGGGTCTATGCTAAAACGGCAGTGTCCATCAAGAGTCGTGGGAGGAGCCTGTGCAAAATGACGTCACTTTGCCATGAATCTGAGAACTGCTTGATCTGACAAAGTGCTTCTGATTTGTGAGGATTAAAAAAAAAGCACTGGGTGGATTTTTATGATTATAGGCTGGTTGTGTAGACACACTGCCAACACACATTTATGTCATACGTTCAACTCGTGTTTTGAAACTTTGGCCATGTTTAGCATGAGAATATAACTCTTTAACAGTGTAAATAAGTCAGAATGCATGAAATAGCATTAGACCCCCCCTTTAAGATATTTAAGAAGTTTTAATCACACTCATGCTCCTAAATACAGTTTAAAGTTCGCACACATATAATTTTAGTCGCAAATGTGAGTGAAACGCTCAAACTGTCGAGCCCTGCCTCTATGGTTACAGATATTAGTGTTCAGAATGACTGAAGAGTCATACCTGTTAGCAGCTTGTTTGAACTCATCTCATCGTGTGATTTTCCCCCCAAAACCAGCTATGTGCAAACCCCTCCCGTGAAGCTGATTCTAAAAGATTTCATTGGTCATGTCAATCATAATGCTGATTGACACAATGCTGGAAAAAGGAGAAAAAAAAACTGACCATTTAAAGGATTAGTTCACTTTCTTTCCTGATAATTTACTCACCCCCATGTCATACAAGATGTTCATGTCCTTCTTTCTTCAGGAATTAAGATTTTTGATTCTTCTCCATATAGTGGACTTCACTGAGGATCACCGGGTTGAAGGTCCAATTTGCAGTTTCAATGCAGCTTCAAAGAGCTCTACACGATCCCAGACAAGGAATAAGGGTCTTGTCTAGCAAAACGATGTCATTTAAAAAAAAAAAAATAAAATAATTAACCACAAATAAAGAGGGTAAAGAGGGTTTAAAGTAAAGAGGGTTTGGCTTAATCTTTGCATGTTCTCTTTGTAGACACTGGATCGGCATTTCCGCCTACGTCATGCGTGCGGATCACAGAGCTAGTGTAAGATGAGCATTTGTGGTTAAAAAGTATATACATTTTTATTATTTTTTTTAGAAAATGACCTATCATTTCGCTAGATAAGACTCTTATTCCTCGTCTGGGATCGCGTAGAGCGTTTTGAAGCTGCACTGAAACTGCAATTTGGACCTTCTACCCGGTGAACCCCACTGAAGTCCACTATATGGAGAAAAATCCTGAAATGTTTTCCTCAAAAACTTCATTTTGACTGAAGAAAGAAAGACATGAACATCATTGGATGACATGTGGGTGGGTAAATTATCAGGAATTTTCATTCAGAAGTGAACTAATCCTTAAATGGTCAGAAGCTATAGCATACATGACATAAATATCGCAAACATGACACTTTTAAATTAAATAATTTTACTTTTTTTTTTTTTTTTAATGTGTAACATATGTTTTCAAATGGATGGTGAAAATAATTTGAATCTAAGGAGCTTTAAAGAATTTTAGAATATCTATCTGCGGCTTCCTAAGGCAGCTTCCTTTAACTGAAGTCATGCCACCTGCACTTCATGTGTTGACTGCATCTGTCCAAAAAAAAAAAAAAAAAAAAAAAAAAAAATACACCAGTGATTGATTTTATTATTGTTATTTTCAAAGCTTTTAATGTCCTCTCATTATAAAAAGAATTTTATTAACTTGTATTTAGTTTTAACAAGTTTTGAGGAGACCTAGTATGAAGAAGCCGAATGAAAAAATAGGGTCAATTCAGGGTGATTGCCATTGAGATGATTTGGAAAAAGTGTCCCAATCAACCTGAATTCATCCCTAAAGTTTTTGCTAAAAACTAACTGAAATGAAAAATAATTAATTTAATTCATCCCTGCAGAGAAAAGACTGTTGTTTCCAAACGAAGGAAAAATAATAATTTTTTGTCGTCGGCTATTGGCCAAAATCAGTCGAAAAGTACTGTCATATCGAATATCGGCAAAAATCCATTATTGCGCATCCCTATTGTTTAGCCAAACTTAAACTAAGAAACAACTGAAACAAAACCAAATCAAACAACAAAACACTCCATACACATACTGACTGTTGATTTCTGGTTCAAGAAAGTAATTTCAAAATCAGCCAAGCTGCAAGCCAACAGGACGGGATGATTGGAAGCAGAGGAGAGAATGAAACTGAGTGTGAGATTGAGGCAAACATAAATAAACAAAGCCTTAAAAATGGGTGTGTGAGTCACAGAAGCACTAGGAGGCATTAGTCACAGTAACGGCACAGCCCGAGAAGGGGCGGCTGATGGAGTCTCCTCTAAAAACAGGCCTGCTGATGACAGACGGCCGCTGTGAGAATCTACCCACCATCTACAAATCTCCGTTCGTTCGGTTTCTCTGACACACGTAAAGGTTGAATCCACTTTATGAGGATTTAGTGAGCTGCGGGAAAAGAAAAAAAAAGAAAGAAGTATTCACTGAGCAGAGAGACGCAATCCTGCTGCTTATTTTCAGACAATTGCAGGGAAAAGAAAAATGTACGCTGTGGAAAATGTGTCGACTTGGGTTGGTATTTATACGAAGCTGGGTTGGATGAGTGGTGGCTGCGTACCGCTGTGATGGAGGGAGAGGTAGGCCTGCACACATGATGGATAAGACAGGAAGAAGAGAGCTAATGAGCTCTGGCCAGAAGACGGAGAAAGAGAAACTTGCAGCTTTCAGAGCGTTAGAAGTGGAATTTAGGACAAAACCTTAAGGCCTTTGCTTCCTCAAACACGTGCAGATACACAACACGCACAGAAACGGAAAAGAAAGCATCCTTTTGGGCTTTGCTGTAAGGCTCGTGTCTTTCTCTTTGATTAGAAATAAGCCGTGGCTTTGCAGGCAGCCCTTGTTTCGTCCCTGAAGCGATGCTGTCATCTCAGCGAGACACAGAGACCTGCGCAGCTAAAGGTTATCAGAGAGGCAGTATGGGAAATCAGCTGGATTTCCACAAAACACACCACTACATCCCTCTCCCACCTTAGCTACCAATAAAAACATAAATGAAAGAAAAGAAAGAGATGTGCAGTGGCGCTTCCAGTAAATTTTTAATAGGGTGGCCAGAGGGGCACAATAAAAATATATATATGTGTGTGACCCATGCTGGCAAAATGAGTCGGAATGCGGACAGGCTAATTCCGAGCCACAGGCAAAACAAGTGAAAAAATGTCGATTTTGGTCGAAATGGAGGTTTTCACAAAAATTAGTTCATTAAGCCCTCATCTAGCGATCCCAATGCTCCCAATAGCAATTAAACATATAAAAGTATCTTTATTTTTACGTTTTCTGAGAGGATCCCCTTAGCACAAGTTTGGTATTGTTTTAAAGCGCAGCATTCCACCTTCGTGAATATTCATAGCGAATTCTCGATGGCACGAGTGTGAACCAATGAAATTTGATTTTTAAACTCATGCTGATGTAAACAAAATGATCTTACTCACGCTGACTGACAGATCCGAAACTGTAATTCTGTGTGTATTTGTATTTTGAGGCGTCTTTGTGTGTGCTATCCCGATATACAAATATACACAGAATTACAGTAAATCTGTCTTGACGAGTATTCACGTAAACATTATCTGTTATGTCTTAAGTGAACATTTTGTTAACTGTTGGGGAAAAACATCTGATGTGCAACATTATATTAGGTTTGTGTGATACAGTAGGTCTTAATAAATAGGCTGTCTGTTTCATTAATGTTAATCAAACAATTGTGGAATCATGGAGAAAAAAAAGTTGAATATAAAGTATATTATTTCCTATAGATATGGGCTTTGACTTGGTTTGTGGCAAATTTGGTGGTATTACCAGGGAATTTACGGTATGGTTGCTAGGTGATTTTGTTTTGTAATCTTTAGAAAACTTTAACTTGATTTTTCTCAAAATTGACTTTGCTGACTTCAAACGTGTAGCTTTTGTTGTTGTTGTTGGATTCCAACAAATCATACATCATTTTGAAGGTGTTTTCAATAGAGAATGTGAGAATAACAATAACTTATTTTTGAAAATTTGCTCATTGCGACTCATTTTGGCAGCACAGGTCATATATATATATATATATATATATATATATATATATATATATATATATATATATATATATATATATTGCTTTTTTCTAGTAGCAGCTTGTTCCTGGAAAAGCAACATTATTAAAAAAAAGTGACTGTCATGCTACTGAAACATGCAGTTTATTTAGTGACTTCTTTTAGTTAGTTACTCTACAACAATGGGTTAGACCCCTACTGAGAAGCAAGAAATCACATGTTGTGTGAGTGGAGAGAGAGAGAGAGAGAGAGAGAGCATGAGCGAGTATGTGTGAAAAACACTTGCTGACAAGGTTTCCAAATAAGAGTCTGCTGACATGGGTCCCAGCAGCATGACGCGAAAACACCATCTCATTAAAGCCACAAAAATAGACCTGCACGAACACAATTACACATTCAGTGGAGAGTGATGCTCACCAAATATCTCACTAAGCTTCTCTCTGCTTATCCAACTCTTCCTCCTCACTATGGAGAATCCCCCCACCTCCACCAAAAAAAAAAAAAAAAAAGAAAGAAAGAAAGAAAGAAAGAAAGAAAAAGGGGGGGGGGGTAATTTATTTCCAGCAAAACGATTAGGAGTTTGGATTTAGAAATTGTGCTGAAGAGAGTGTTTATTCTTAACTCTCATTGAGACTCTGTATATCAGCTTGTGACAAAGTACTCAAACAGACACATTTTAAAATACAGCAAGTGTTCGTTTCGGGAATTTGTGTATGTACTATTTGCTATAATTAACTTATATTACATAGCAGCAATTTGTCAGCCATTTGCCACTGTGCTCTCAAGATATATCAGTAGACATATCAGTCTTTCCCTGTTATGGATACTGGTGCACCCACAAAAGCTAAATAGTCAGTAAAGATGCAGTCAGTTTCACCAGAAGTGCCCACGCTAGATGAACAGCAGCAGCATGATAATGTTGATAATGTTGATTAGCCCTGGACATTTTTACACAATATGAATAAATCGAACAGCCTATCACACAGCAGAAATACAGTAAATGTGACAACAGCCAGTTCTCAGATCCGATGAAGAGAATGAACTAGAACAATATTTAATGACAAACACTGGAAAAACACCACCACGCTACCATAAACCATACACGACAAAGAACTAGGAAAACTCAGGGCTTAAATACAAGAAGAGTAATGATGATACTAATTGAACAGCATGTGAATGAAATCAGTAACTAGGGGAACAAAATAGTGAACTAATGACAGAGAACATAGGCAAACAGAAACTAAACGTACATGTTGTAGTTTTTGGCTTGTATGTCAAAGTACATGCCAATTTTCATCCACCAAAAACAACACAAATCTATGAACAAAGCTATGGAAACAAGATGAAAAATAAGTGGAACCGGTGACGCGAAAGCGACATTGATAATGACCATGTGTTAAAATGCAAACACCAAAACAAAAGTGTGTCACTAATAAGTCTTCAAGTTCTGTGTGTCTCTGTGTGAATGATTGGAGCAGTTCCATCATGGTGTTTTCTGCATCTGCCGTCTCGCTTTATTATGATATGTCACATCTCCTAGAGTTTCGCTCTCATAGAATTCACCTCATTAGCATTTCACTGTTTCATTTGAGAAAAGCTATCATTAAATACACAATGAAACTCACTGAAGGTAATCACAACAAACCACCAAAATAAACATTGGTTTATCTTGAAGAAATTATGACAGAAATATATCACTATTGAATAGTAAAACGCACTACTCAAAGCAAAGATGTTATTACTGTTTTTTTAAGGAATATCATACAACTAAGATATTGTTCCATCCATCCGTCCAGTTATATGTAAAAAAAAAAAAAAAAAATGCAATGTTTTGTTGTAAATTAAGTGTTTATTTTCATTTGATTACATTTTAAAATATTGATGATACATTAGTATCAAATAAATAAATAGACTGAAAACAAAAATAAATAAATGTTGTACTTACTGTAGTAATAACTGTAAATTATGCATAATTATGCAACATGCAACAAACCCTATTCATTACCCTAACCCTATAGTAAGTACATGTTAATAATTAATATTATTTAGTACTTAAATGTATATAAATGTATAATTACATTGTAACAAGGGCACCTTTAAATAAAGTGTAACCAAAACTGATCTCATGGGGCTCTAAACTGAAAGGAATCTTATTCTGTGGAGTTTACTTGTAAACAAAGTATGCTTACATTCATTCTCAAAGTCTAACAAACGTGCCTAATGAATTTTCTTCCCTATCGTCATTGTCGGAAGGAAACCTTGCATCTCCATTTTTCGTCTTTCTTTTTTCATAAGTCATTACCCTTTAAGCCTGTCTGAGGGTTTTGCAAATATCTAAGCAATGAAAAGTATTGAAAAGAACCTGTGTCTAAACCTTGTAACTCCTTTGGATCCTCAAACTGTCAGTAAAACATCATAACTCCACCCCGCCTCTATTGAAAATGAAAAGCTGCACGCAGTTTGGACTTATTTGCAATGCAAGGGTAATAAAGTTCTTTGAATAAGTACAGCATTTTCTTTACTCAAGAAACACTAATGTTTTATGTATTTGAGGAGTGGAGTAGTGTGCCTTAGTCTAGCATTTGTCATCGAGTCACAGCCAGTACTGTCTTAAATATCATGTGCAAAGCACTTTGTTTTTAATAAAATGGGATTTGGCCAAATGACAGAATAAACTGAGCACTCACATAGCTACAATAAACTTTATAACCTTTAAGTTGATTAAAACATAATGCGATGCACTTACTACCAAAGATGCAGCCATTCTAATGACAGACAAAACATGTACGTCCGAAATTCTCCAAAATTCATTGATCAAAAACCTTATAACTCCAGTTGAGCTTGATTTTGGTAAAAAAAAAATGTGATTCTGGTTAAAAATGTAATGACACATGCAAGAGTCTGACCACAAATAAATATACAATATCAACTTTGACAGCGCAGTGTTTAATTATTTTTAAAAAAATACAGTGTTTTTACTCATTTCCTGAAAAGTAGCATTTTTAGAGATACAAGGTTACCACCCGACAGTGATGGTATTCATATTATGAAATGAATATCGTAATAAAATTGATACTGAATGATATGAAAAGAAAAAAAAAGATTGAGATCGTATTTTTGGTGAGAGAGGGAGAACTATGCATTTAAGTAGATGAAGGCCTAAATCTAAAAGAGAGAGTTTGGATATTACAGAGATGAGATTGGCTATTTGATCCGTTTGAGTGCTCAGTGTGCCGCTGCTGATATCCTAATAATGTGAGCCACTGGGCGAAACCATCCAAACTGGACAGAAATGCTTTTCGCACCATGTCTTCTCTCTCTCTCAAAAAAAAAAAAAAAAAAAAAAAAAAAAAAAAAAAGACTTAATTTGTATGAGTAATTCACATTAAACTGAGAGCGGAGGCTGAGAATGAATGCAAGATTGCCATCCAATTTAATGTCTGGCGGCACATCAATCAAATATTCTGATTTCACAGAGGCAATATCTGCCCGAGGCAATCGTCTGCTTTATATGGCAGGGATGTGTCGTCGGTGAACATTCGGCAGAGGTATGATGGTGATATTTAGACAGCGTACTGTACAACACTATTAGAGTAAGGACACAAAATAGCGAGAAATTACTTTGGATGTTGTATCCATTACATCCTCATCTAGCGGTCCCCGTCTCTCTTATCTGACCGTCTGCCTGTCAGCGTCTGTAGGGATGACAGCCACACAGGCGGCGGTAATGTGATTTTCCTCTCGCTTGCAGTTAATTTTACATTGATTAATGTGTTTTGAGAAGGCAGTAATAGTATTTAGAAGTTATTCAGCCTGGGTGACTTACGAGCAAGATTACAACAGCAGATAACATTTCAGCTAAGTAGTGCGAACACATTGTGAAGTAACTATGTTATGGTTTGGCTCCAGCGTTCCAGCAGGTGTGCGGCACAGTCACGCTGTGAACAGTTGGCCGAGCGCTTTCAACTTCATTACCTGAAAGGCCATCAAAGAAGTCTCTGTGTAGTTCGCTTCCTCTCTCTCAATGTTGGTAGCTGCTGTATGCTGTGGCTGATTGGGTTGTGGCAAACGTCCAGATGAATATTGGATTAAGGTCCCCTTCAAACTCTCACACAACTCCTCTGACCCCTATTCATCAATGACGGAGCAGAGGGATAAAAGCGAAGGGCCATGGGAGGATCAGGGAAATGTTACAATGACAAACATTATTTTCCCAGGCTGCTCCTCTGCAGTCTTCACACACCGCGGTTCCTTTTATGCGATTTCAAAAATGTCAGCTTATGGGTTCTTGGATGAAGCTTCAAATGGCAACAGAGGGCAAGACACCCTGTGACGTTTGACGACTTTTCAAACGGAAATTGCTTGGAGTCTTTTCTGCACTGAAGACTGAAGGCCAGCTGCCATTTATCAAAAATAAAACTAACCTAACATGAGTTAAATTATATTAAGTTAAGCCTGCCATTATATTAATAAGCTAACATGTTTGGATTACTGTCCCTATTGTTGTTGTTTTTAATTGTCTTGAATTCACTAAGAATCAGCTGTATGCATAGGCATAATTTGTGGGTAGGACGGGTGGGACATGTCGTAGAGCATTTACTTTATTTGTTTGTTAAATAAGATGATCTGGCGCTAGAATGTATTGTATTTGAAATCATGCTGAGCATTCGTTGCCGCTGTTATCAGTGTCGGAAGGCAACAGTGTTCTCTTGGCGCTCGTGCACATCACACAGACGAGTGCTTCAATCTATCGCTTAACGTTGTTGTGGAGACTATTCATTCCGGTGAAATCACAAAACAAAATGTACAATTGCACAAAATACAATTACTGATGAATATATTTGGTTTTAATGAAAAAAAAAAAAAAAAACTTTAAGAGTGTAAATTAGAACCCAAAACCTCTCTGACACGCTTAACAAAAGTTCTACCACCAGACCATTAAGACACACAAGCATTCCATGCAAATCTACATATTTATTCACTGACGTGAAGAATGTCGGGACTAACAATATATGGTATTATAGTAGATAAAACTATCACTTTAAACAAGAGTTCTATGTCAATAAATTAAACTCAATGTACTTTTTAAATTGATTTCTGGACATTGTAATGTTATTTTTTTCTGCAATTGGGATTGTTACCAATGTAGAAGGTGTAGTAGTCAGTAATATGGTACTAATTAAAAAAAACAAAAAAGAGAGAGATAAAAGAAATAAACTGTGTTTTTATGAAGGGTCATCTGACTGGTGTACACTCACACTAGACCGTACTCATAAATAATAGTAATTTCAATTAAAAATATGGCTTTCTGAAACACAGATTAAGTACAGATTACTAAAACCTGGACTATGGAGTCCAGACTTAAAATAAACTAGATTAATTTAAAACCAACTGTGCTAAACTGAATTAGCATGAGAGAGGTTGCCTGTAAAACATGGAATGAACCAAGAAAAGCTTAAAATTGCATGGAACTGAGAAGCAAATCCAAGGAAAACAATGGCAGCAGAAAAAGACTGCAATCTCCAAAAAAAAAAAACACTTTACTAAACAAGACACAGTTCTTCTAAAGCAAAAGCAAAATACATCAGCTGTGAAAAAACAAAAATGCCTGGGAATCTGTTTGTAATGAATTCTATTAAAAAAAAAGATGAATTATATATATATATATATATATATATATATATATATATATAATCCTATGATTATTAATGTTTTTTTTTGGTTTTTTTGTCTTTACATAGCAACAAACTAAACATTACACATGCGATGCGATAATCAGTGTTGGCAGTCTAGAAATGATACTGGTTTGATCCAAAGCACTATCATAGTGGTTGCTTCATTATATAAAAAAGGCTCTACACTTCACCACAATGGTAATCTCCAAAAAACACTAACATAACAAAAACTTTTACATAACAGAACATTAAACAGTAAGACGTCTCTCCATATTCTCATCTTTCTAAAAAAATGCATAAAATAACACTTTTTCAACATTTACTCTCCCAGTTTAGCCCGGTGCAAAGCATGATGGGAAGTGAAAGTTTTGTTTGATTGGGTTACTTGACTGAAAAATGTTATTTCAAAATTAAAACATCAGGTGAGTTCTAGTAACAACAATGGTGTTAAATCAAAATAAATTGTTTAAATAAAGTGAACAGCATAAAAAAAAAAAAAAAAAAAAAAAAAAAAAATATATATATATATATATATATATAAATAAATAAATATATATAAATATTATATATATATATATATATATATATATATATATATATATATATTTATTTAATTTTTACATTTATTCCTCAATAGTGCAGCATAATAAGCCCATAAATCCTGAGTTATCTTGTGCCATGTTTCATACTTGAGTAATTCGCTAATAACTGACACTTTCTCTTCAGCGGGGCTTAGGGCTTTTGCCGGCACTCTTTGGAATTAAACTGTTTCCTTCAGACTTTGAAAATAACTAGCAAATGTACAAAGCACACAAATGAGGTAAGCATTGTTTAGTATAGGGATGGATGTCTGTTGCTAATCAACTTACAATATTATTCTAGTGTACTGTTTTGACACAAAAGCCAAACTCCTTTTCAAAATTACAAGTATAAAACATTTCTTA
Organism: Ancherythroculter nigrocauda; assembly: GCA_036281575.1. Lineage (NCBI taxonomy): Eukaryota > Metazoa > Chordata > Actinopteri > Cypriniformes > Xenocyprididae > Ancherythroculter > Ancherythroculter nigrocauda. The sequence continues at coordinate 279,021 of VTFQ01000836.1, forward strand.
ATCCAGAGTTTTAATTAGCTGTAATCTGGGATTGAAGACATTAATCTAGAGTTAAGCAAAGTGTGAAAGGCCTTTAAGAGAGATGTAACAAGAATTTAAAAAGCAACATCTGAATCTGAAATGCTTTTCCAGCCACTATAAAGGACCAGGTAATGGAGCAAACAGTCTGGACTAAAGTCCCCTTACCTAGTCATTACTGCAAACGATGCATGCTTGGTTTTTAACCTTCGGGATTTATGCACTGCAAAATCAAAACTCCATCCGAGTGAATCCCGGGAGTAATAAAAGACTTGATGGAATGCTGTTTCATAAGCAGCTAGAGACGTCAACAGGCCAAAGCTTTGCACAGCTCAGTGAAAGCATATGCCATATGTCGTCTCTCCGTAGAGGTGCTGAAAAAAGACAAATCTCCCTTAAAAAGACTGTAATGCAGTCATCGATTTTACCAACTGCAGAGTCAACCACCTGCTCATTTATTACATTACTGTAATACTGATTTAGTACTGTACTGCATATTAGGGCTCTGTATTTAATCAAATTTTAGTTTCGAATTCGATTTTGGCTTCCAACGATTAAGAAAACACAATAATACAGATAAAATTATTGTGCCACATTCTGCTTATTTCCCTTTCAGCTTTCAGTGCTTTTAGCTCTCCTTTAAAGCTCAAACTTAGCACGCAAATCAGTAAAATCAAGTATCGTGACTTTCTGCGAACTGCTGAACTAGTTTGATATTAAGAATAGTTATTAAAAGTGGAAATGAGAACTGTTCTGTACGCATATTCTGAGATGGAGCAGATCATGGAAGTATAAAGTATACTTTGAGCTTTGCATGCACACATAACATTCAAATACACACAAAAATGAGTGAGTATTCATGTAAGCAGGTAGGTTATATCTTAAGTGAATGTAAACATGGGAGAAAATCAGATGTGTGTCAGTATATTAGATCTGTGCATTAGGTCTTAAAGTTACACCACCCTTATAAACCTGCTGCCATCTGTGTCCTTAATATTAATCAAACAACAAAAGAAAATGAGAAAATCACTCACTGCTCTTGCCTGAACGACTTTTGTAGCTTTAATAAGAAGCACAAAGCACATCAAAACACTGAAGACTATGCTGTGTATTATTTTATATTTAATTTTATATTATAACATTTCTGTAGTAGGCTTCAATAATTGTTTGAAGCTAATCACCTAAACAGAAACTTTTTTCCAGCTAAATAAATTAATATATATATCGCTATTGATAAGGTTTTGGTCATATTGCCCCCTCGTAATCATGTTAAATAATTGTGAATTATCAATATTGACCACAATAATCGTGATTAGGATTTTTGTCATAATGAAGCAGCCCCATTGCATATTTTTTGCCTGTCCAATGTAGAACAGAATAGTATTTGAAGGGACTGAATGGTCTGGTCTGGTCTCAAAATGTGGCCTAGCAGCCATGTCTTCATGCAATGTGACTAGTTGCAGTTTAATAAAATTAGCAAGAAATCATTTATGCCATTGTTATGGAAATCTTGATCTAGTGGAACAAGTGCATTAGACCTTGCAGACGCCTTGAGGATGTGTCCACATTCAAGGGTATCGCACGCCTTTATAATGGGTGTCATTGAATAACAGCTGGAGCTTTTTTTTGTGCAGTTCACAAATGGCACTTTCTGGTATAAGTGTAAATTACCAGTAATCATCAGCGGCTGGTTCTCAGCACGTTACACCTGCTGAGACGACGCAGGGCAGCACTTATCACAATGACCTGCAGTGCAGCCAACGGCACGAGAGCTGGCTAGAATGCGTGAAGGAGGGGAAAAGTAAGCGAGAGTGCATGTAATAGAGAAAGGTACAAGTCAACGTTTTGCTCATGAAATGGGCATAATCTCTACCCCTGGCACATTATGACTTTAGCTCTGCCATAGCAACTTTAGCACCCACCTAAGGCCTGGCTTATTAGAACTCAACAGCAAGCACAAAAATCGATCCAGCTCCAAGTATAATCCTCGCCACGTCCATAAAGTCAGACACTTTCCTTCCTTCATAAGCAACCTCGCCTCAATAAAAACATGCTCGATTTCCAATCGCTCAACAATGAGTTGGCTTTGGGGTGGTGGCTATCAAGGGAGCAATGTGCTGGAGAACAGAGAGTCATTTATTCATTTTTAATCATCCCTAAGTAAGAAACCACTCATTAAAAATACACAGAGGGAACAGGGAGTGTCTCCAAATCGGATCTTATAATGCAACCTTGATCAGTTACAGCCAAATATAGGCCATGCCATCTAATTCCCAAGCCTGGTTATGTAGTCATAATTGGGGGTTTATTGATTTCCAGCCTGTCGTCATGGCTGAGGTGACCTTTTGTCTGAGAATAATTGCTCTATTAGAGGCTTCATAGAGGCTCCTGTTAGGGGCCTCACACTATTATCTGACATAAGAATAATGGGCAGATATGAGCTGACCCTCTTTAGATTTGACGGGCTGCTATATTCTTCCCAGTATTGAATCAGTTTGTGCAAAGAGAGAGAAAGATGGAAAATGAAAGGGAGGGTGGCAGAGCGAGAAAACTTCCTATTGAGAGCTTGGATGTTTAGTCATCGTGTTTGCACAGGAAATGTGTGCTTTGCCGTATGTAGGGTCACTGAAGTATTGCAAAGCTACAGTGTGTAGTGGATTAAGGATAGATGGTGGTGGTGGTGGTGGTTGGGGGGGTTCACCTGAGTGCACGTGTATGTAATCAAACAGCCATTTAGACTAAGCCATTTAGAATTGAAACCAGGCAGAATGAGAGGGCTTTAGGGGGCTTCTGTCCTAGCCATGTAGCTTAAATAATATTCAGCTTTGGCTTCATCTACTTTGGCTCTTTTTTATCTCTCCACACAGGTTGGCCAATATTTAACGTGCCTCTTGAAAAAAAAAAAATAAAAAAATAAAAAAATATATATAGAGATATTTCCATTTGTCCAATGTCAATCCTTGGAATTAATAGATGCTAACTATTATTGTTTATACTAATTAGTGTGCAATTGTTTCCAATAAAGTATTTATCCTCAACAAATACTTCTTTAGAACAGATCATTTGTTTGCATAATAGTTTATTCACATATTAAATTTATTTTACAGTATGTGAGCTCACAGTGTACTAACACTGAGGTCAGTAAGATTTGTTTTGTTAATGTTTTGAAAGAAGTCTGCATTTATTTGATCAAAAATATAGTAAAAAACAGTTATGGTTACACTTTATTACAATGTACCACTTTAGACATTACTAACTATAAGTAACTTTGCAACTACATGTCAACTAACTTTCAGTAGAGTATTAGTAGACTGTTAGTAGACTATTAGGTTAGGGTTAGGTGTTAGGGTTCAGGTGAGCAGAATAGTTGACATGTACTTTACATTTACATTCTTTGCGTCCCAAATGACACACTATATACTATGCACTTATACACTATGTACTTATGCACTATGTACTCATCCATGTAGTGTATGAATTTTATATGTTTTTTTGTCATTCAACATCTGAGTCTGATCCCCCCCTCCCCCTCCACAACGTAATTAAAGCTGCAACAGTTGAGTGCATGAAGTGTCCAGCATTCCACACTTCATTTATTCCATTAATTTAGTGCATCATCCTGGTATTTAAAGTGTACTTTTTCTTTTCGGAATTTTCTGTGTGAACACACTACTAGCACTATTTATACTTAAACACGTCGTAGAATAGTGCTTAAGTATGCGAATTGGGATGCACCTATTGACTTTACAACTGTAAAGTTACTTTTTGACAGTAAAATGTCTGTTGGGGGACCATAAAAAAAGTGTTAGAAGATATTAAGCAAACCATCTACTAATACTCTTCTGAGAGTTATTTGACATGTGGTTACAAAGTTACTTGTAGTAGAATGTCAAAGGTGGACCACCAAAATAAAGTGTTAACATGGTAAAATATTATTAAAATGACTGTTTTCTAAGTAATGTTTTCTATATTTCAAGTAATTTATTGCTGTGATGGCAAAACAGAATTTTCAGGAGCCATTATACCAGTCTTCAGTGTCACATAATCCTTCCAAAATCATTCTAATGCTGATTTGGTGCTCAAGAGATGACCCTGGTGCATTTTGTTTTTTCAGGACTTTTTGATGAATAGAAAGTTTAAAAGAACTGCATTTATTTGAAAAAATCTATTGTAATTTTATAAAAATGTATTTACTGTCACTGTGGGACAGTGTGTCCTTGTTGAATAAAAGTATTAATTAAAGAAGAAAGAAAAGAAAAGAAACCTCACTGACCCCAAATTTTTAAACATGTAATACAGGACTGTAAAATAAAGTGTTACCAATACTTTAAATATAATCTATACAAAATAAGTACAGTTGGTACGGAAAGTATTCAGACCCCCTTAAATTTTTCACTCTTTGTTATATTGCAGCCATTTACTAAAATCATTTGTTCATTTTTTTTTTTTTCCTCATTAATGTACACACAGCACCCCATATTTACAGAAAAACACAGAATTGTTGACATTTTTGCAGATTTATTAAAAAAGAAAAACTGAAATATCACATGGTCCTCAGTATTCAGACCCTTTGCTCAGTATTTAGTAGAAGCACCCTTTTGATCTAATACAGCCATGAGTCTTTTTGGGAAAGATGCAACAAGTTTTTCACACCTGGATTTGGGGATCCTCTGCCATTCCTCTTTGCAGATCCTCTCCAGTTCTGTCAGGTTGGATGGTAAACATTGGTGGACAGCCATTTTTAGGTCTCTCTAGAGATGCTCAATTGGGTTTAAGTCAGGGCTCTGGCTGGGCCATTCAAGAACAGTCACGGAGTTGTTGTGAAGCCACTACTTCGTTATTTTAGCTGTGTGCTTAGGGTCACTGTCTTGTTGGAAGGTAAACCTTCGGCCCAATCTGAGGTCCTGAGCACTCTGGAGAAGGTTTTCGTCCAGGATATCCCTGTACTTGGCCGAATTCATCTTTCCCTCGATTGCAACCAGTCGTCCTGTCCCTGCAGCTGAAAAACACCCCCACAGCATGATGCTGCCACCACCATGCTTCACTGTTGGGACTGTATTGGACAGGTGATGAGCAGTGCCTGGTTTTCTCCACACATACCGCTTAGAATTAAGGCCAAAAAGTTCTATCTTGGTCTCGTCAGACCAGAGAATCTTATTTCTCACCATCTTGGAGTCCTTCAGGTGTTTTTTAGCAAACTCCATGCAGGCTTCCATGTGTCTTGCACTGAGGAGAGGCTTCCGTTGGGACACTCTGCCATAAAGCCCCGACTGGTGGAGGGCTGCAGTGATGGTTGACTTTCTACAACTTTCTCCCATCTCCCGACTGCATCTTTGGAGCTCAGCCACAGTGATCTTTGGGTTCTTATTTACCTCTCTCACCAAGGCTCTTCTCCCCCGATAGCTCAGTTTGGCCGGACGCCAGCTCTAGGAAGGGTTCTGGTCGTCCCAAACGTCTTCCATTTAAGGATTATGGAGGCCACTGTGCTCTTAGGAACCTTAAGTGCAGCAGAAATATTTTGTAACCTTGGCCAGATCTGTGCTTTGCCACAATTCTGTCTCTGAGCTCTTCAGGCAGTTCCTTTGACCTCATGATTCTCATTTGCTCTGACATGCACTGTGAGCTGTAAGGTCTTATATAGACAGGTGTGTGGCTTTCCTAATCAAGTCCAATCAGTATAATCAAACACAGCTGGACTCAAATGAAGGTGTAGAACCATCTCAAGGGTGATCAGAAGAAATGGACAGCACCTGAGTTAAATATATGAGTGTCACAGCAAAGGGTCTAAATACTTAGGACCATGTGATATTTCAGTTTTTCTTTTTTAATAAATCTGCAAAAATGTCAACAATTCTGTGTTTTTCTGTCAATATGGGGTGCTGTGTGTACATTATTGAGGGAAAAAATTAACTTAAATGATTTTAGCAAATGGCTGCAATATAACAAAGATTGAAAAATTTAAGGAGGTCTGAATACTTTCTGTACCCACTGTATATGAAACTATAGAAAATCTGTACAAATAAAATAAAAATAAATCTTTTTCTCTTGTCTTTCTCTTTCACACTCACGTAGACAGGACCTGAGTTGAACTGAGATGCTTTTAGCACCCAGTGAACATCCTAAGACTCATCTCCCAAAACCATGTACACTTAACTTTCTGTTCAATAATTGAACAGAAAGATGAAACATACTTTCTTCTACTATCACCTCAATTCATCCTTTATTCTGGTCTAAAAGCATTTCAAAACAAAGGCACAACATGTCAGAAAATATGGAAAAATACTCACTCCCTCATGTGAAATGTGTTCACAAGTGGCAGTTCAGGAAAGCACAAGGTACATTTTTAATCAGTGTTACAACTTTCTTTTGTTGAAAAGGCACAAACAAAAAATTCTTTGATGACACTAATCACAGCTCTGTAGTGTAGTCTGAACTTTATTTGAACCTTGTTGGTGTCCTCAAGGGAGGAGATAATGTTACAGGTGACACTGCAACCTTCACTGGATATGAAAAACATAATGTATCATATCTAATTCAAGAACTTCCAAAAGAGCTTTATAAACCGACGTGTGACTGTGACCCCCTCTGACTCACAGATAGCGGAGTGGTGTTTGAAGTCTGTCACTGAATATGCATTTTTGGGCTTTTTAAATTCTCCCTATTCAAGACTCAGATGTGGCATGCTAGTCAAAGCCGAGAGCAAACTGCCGCTCGCTAGTCGTGATATTTTTCACCCTTAATGCTGTCTGGGGAGAGGTGTGACAGTGAGATCTCCTATTAGTCTGCCGAATGAGCTCAATACGCTATGAAAGAGACAGGTAGTGGCTTCAAAAAAAGTATACATCTACTGTGTTTTAGCATTTCAAACCTATCAAACATCTTTTTGTGAAATGCTTTATTTGAAAGGTTAAACTTTCTTTAAAATAAAATCCACTTAGTACTTTGATATTTTGTAGCATTCAAACATTCAAAGATTATGGTATGATTGCCTTTTTTCTAACACAACATACCAACTAACAAATGTTTATCTCTATAATCATATGTAAGTGACCGAATCCAGAATGACCATGATATATGGTAATAAAACAATCCTAAAGGGGTCATAAACTGCATTATTTTATTGTTTTATAATGTTTCCTGGGGTGCACTTATAATGTTAGTATGCTTTTTACATCAAACATTTTAGAAATAAAAAACATTTTTCCTACCCTGATTTTAGCCCTCTTATTTGAATGCTCTGTTGAAGGGGCGTGTCTGCTGTGAGACTTCAGTGTAAACGCCCACTGCTGTGATTGGCTAACATCTTTCCATTTGTAATAGCCAAGTATTACTCTCTTTTTTAGCACATTTTTACTATTACAGCTCTCAAGGTTAACTAATTGTGAAAAGTGCTACATTACATTTAGATCTATGGCATTCTAGATTGTGGCATGAAAGATTGCAGTGATGAATAGCCGATCACAGACATTTTGTTGGGCGCATGAAAGCAGTGATCTCATCATTGCAACTCAATTTCTGCACACTAACGAATGCTTTCATCATAGCTAACAGTACAAACGTGATGTAACTAAGAGATTTGTTGAATAAAACGGGAGTTTTGGCAAAAGTCCAGAACTCAGTCACTGATAAACTTGATTGACAGCTTCAGCGATTCTAAAGGGAGCATTCTATATCATTTAATCACCTTTAAATAACAGATTATTTTCATCAAACAACGTGAAGTTGTCCGTTTAGTCACTGGTTTGATTTACTGACACATAGACAATGAACATCTGACTGTACATGAAACATTACACATCAGATCAGGCATTAGAATTAACACAGTTACTTACATGTTGTTGCATTACTGTCGAGTCCATAAAAGTCTGTTTGCAAAGCCTTCACTGAAATGCAATTGATCAAAGAATCCACAGTGAAATACCAAATACAAATGAATAAAGCTCAACTGAGACATTCACATTGTTGAAAATAAATAACAATATTCCTAGCATTAGGATCCTTTGAAAGGTAATGTTATTTTTAGCCCTGTATCTCTCTTCTCTCCTCCTAATCTCACTAACACGCAAGTGGGCGGGGCTAACATTACAATGATGAAGTAGGCATTGATTTCTTCTGCGGAGGTGGTGTTTCACCTATCTATGATCACATTCCATGATCAGTTATTCGCTGGACCTGGTGTCAATAAAAGATTTTATTGGACTAACAAGGACATTTTCCGTTCTTATAGTACGACGACCTCTAATATATATAAAGGAAAAGTTGATTTCTCAATTCACGACCCCTTTAAAATAACTCAATATTATCCATTTAAATCATTTAAATGGTCAGCCATTTAAATTGGTCTATCACCATTTTAAGACATTCAAGCAGAATGTGCTATTGTGAACTCAGATTTTCCCATAGTGTATAGGGCTATATATTGTCAGTATACATTTTTATGCCATGTACAGACAAAATCTTGCCAGAACATTGTTCAACAATGAGCCAGCTGTCATCTATCCAAAAACACCACTACTGTTCTCCTATAATTCCAAGTTCTTTGTTTCACACCTCAAAGAACCGCTTTAGCTGAGAAATAAAACATAAGTACTGAATTTTCACCCACATCCCTCCCACTTTCAGGAAAAACTGCTTTAAATGCTTGCATTGTTTGTATGAGTATAAAGAACTTAGTAATGGGAAATATTCCATGTTTCTTTCAGAAAAAAAATGAATTTACTTATTGACAAAGCTGTGTTTCTAAGCCTCTCTGAGCAAAAATAAATATTGGCTCTTCAATGGTGTGTAAGTCCTCCATAGGCACTTATTGGCTTTGAAGAAACATTTTAGTCTTGGACTACAACCAAACTTATATAGCTACAAGCTCAATCATAATTCTAGCAAGACTGATCTGTCAGACCAAAATTTTACACAACCATTATGGTTGTTCTTTACAGACTGTCGCTGAATATGAAATAAAAAGCAGCATGATTATAAATGTGACTGCCTAGAGTATAGAAAAGAGCCATTTTTAATCTCCATTCCCTAATTCACCTGCATTTGACATCAGCCTGAGGAGCTTGCAAACCAGATTACAAACTCAAGAGTTCATTACTGTGTAGCCGGGGAAATTATAGGAAAGTGAAAAAGAGGGGCGACCCCTCCGGCCAGCAGCAAGGAGACAGACTAAGCTCAATTAGAATCATTATTAGTCATAATGAAGCAACCAAATGCACACTGGAGACAGCGAGAAAGCATGGCATTTCAAACGACATTTAAACTGTTTGATTGCTGGGCTATGGCTCATATGCTTTTTGTTCTAAACAACTAAGGCCGGTTTCACACCGCACGCATCAGCAGAGCATAAGCAGTGAATATTTTTTTCGGCGCCCATGTTAACAGATGAGAGCATTCACACCGCACACAGAGGCTGCGCGGCAGCACGTTGCAGGAGCAGAGCAGAAGCAGCAGTGCCGCGATCGTTTCGGCGCTGGGACTATTTCTGCTGCGCTGCTAATGCTCAATTAAAGTGAAAGTACACCTTTGATGGACAAAATAAATATGATTTCACACAAAAAGTGCTCAAAATGCACAGAACAAGCATATCTAGTGTGTTTTAACAAGAATTAATGTATGTCAGGAAAGAAAATTAATATTAAAACATATTTATAGAAGATTTACTCATTTAAACTTGTTTTTAATTATTCAGTTGTGGTTAAAGTATGGTATATTATAAAAAACTAAAGTAAACTGGCCAGAAAATATGATATATAAACATTATTTTAGTTATTACACAGACAGATATATAGGCTCTTGCATACCCAAATCAAACCTGAGTTTGCTGCCTTTTTTCGCTGAGTTTGTTGTGTTGTAAACATGTTCATGCGTCAGATGATGTAAAACACAAAGCTTCCCTGATTTGTGTGCAGCAATGGATGACACGAGGCTTTTATTTATTTTACATTTATATGTGAGTGTTGTACACCTTGCATGTTAACAAACTTTCAAGACTATCAAGTTTATAAATGACCAACTTATAAAAACAAATTTATAGCTGTCTTTGTAAAGAAATGCTCACTTTATATGCAGCTTGGAGCCGCTGCTGTGACGCTGTACAAACACTTCCAGTGTGAATACTCGCGCATCTCTGCAGCTGCAGTTCACGCTCACGCGCTGCTAACGCGACGCTCATGCGCCGCTGACGCTTGCGGTGTGAAACCGGCCTAACACTATAACCAGTGTCATCTTTCCAGCTTCAAGTTCAAAAAAATGCCCAAAATGCTCATTTTTTTCGCTCAAAAAAATGACCAAAGAGTTTCAATATTTTTCCTATTTAAAACTTTACTCTTCTGTAGTTACATCGTGTACTAAGACCGACAGTAAATGAAAAGTTGCGATTTTCTAGGCCGATATGGCTAGGAACTATACTCTCAGTCCAGCGTAATAATCAAGGAAATTTGCTGCCATACCATGGGTGCAGCAGGCGCAATGATATTATGCAGCGCCTGTGACCCCCTGTTTGCACAGGGAGCGTGGCTTGCAACCATGGAGACATTTGTGAGAGGCGCTGTGTAATATCAACGCAATCTATCAAGAGCAGCGCATATTAGCGTCTGGTTTAAGACATGCTTTTTTGCCATTAAATAATGGCGCAAATACCAGCAAACTGACCTCCCATAAATGTTGCATCTGAAAGGGAAACTCCTACAAATGCATATAAAACTTGAAGAGTGATTTTTAGTTGCATTTTTAGTTGATTTGGAGGCAGTGGGAGGTTTGACAGTCTTGCACAGCCAAATGCTGCCTGCTAAGATGCGGTTTGATGTGGTTTCAAGGCAAAGGCTATAGATATGACCAGCCAATGGGCTCAACTTCACAGACAGGAAACTGACCGCATGAGAGAGAAAGCTTACTGACAGAAAAAAAAGAGGCAAACAAGTTTATTATCATCTTCAGCTTTTGCCATAATCACTAGGGATCTCCTTAGAATTATTGGTGCCATAGGTTCACTTGTGTTGGTTGAAGGAAGTACCACAGGGCTGGGTTAATTAGGCAAAATATTAAATCTCAATACATTTCAGCCTTTTGATATTCAATTTATATCTAGATATTTATGAATTTGCTCTGAAATGGTCTAATATGATATTTATTTATTTCAGAATGTCAAAGACTAATGGTAAAATCTAGTTAAAAATAAATACTATTTTTACACTTTTACACTACCTTGTTGTCCATTACATGAAGTGTGGAATGGAATAACTTGCATGCTATTTATGTAGTTTGAACTGAAAATTATTACAATTCTGCTTAATTTGGTATCTGCTGCAAAATCAGTACAAATACATAATTATGGGTCTTAGAAGAATCTGATGGGAACACAGAAAGGGCCTTATGAGTATTAAAAAATGGATACAATGACTTTGCTTTAATGCTTAAAGTGTGGGACTGCTACATATATTTCCTCTATTATAAAGAGAATAAGATCAATAGTTCTCATTTTGTTCATTTCCTCCCAGTCTGCTGAGGAAAATATTACCGTAAAATTGCTCTTGTATAATATCAATGGTGGAAAAATCTTTTTGAATACCTTTCTACAGCATCGACATCAACCACATATTTTGAAGACATGGATCCCAATTTCATTCCAGTTATACAATTATATCTCTCACTGCAGAGTGAATATTATTAAACGGATAGTTCCAGCTGTAAAATTCGATAGGATAAGTCATGTTCAAAGCCTTTATGCTCACCTGCGGACGCACACCCATCAGATTCTACAGTATATTAATACATCAAGTTGCTCTGAGCATCACATACCCCAGTGATTAATACCACCAGACACAAATGTAATCAAAGAAGCATGTGTGAGCAATCAGAATTCATAAGGTGACAGAATCATATCTAACAGGTTTTGCACTCTCCTCCCACCATTCATTCTCTCTCCAAGGTTCATATTTAATAACATATTTTCTCTTTTTCACTCAAATTTCAATCTTTGTGTAATGGATTGGCAATTAGCATGAGTGAATAGATGGATTGTTGAACGAATCCCTTCAGCATCAAACTTGATTGATGCATCACATTTATTTACAGAAAAAAAAAAACACTTTCTATAATCGTTTTCAAAGAGTAAAAAATACAGCTAAGGGACCATGAATATGTGAACTTTGTAAACTTTGGTATGGTTCAGAAAATAGTCTCAAAATAATCCTTTTAGACAAATACTGTTAATAAATGATAACAACAACAGTGCTTCACTGGTTTCTCTGACCTGAATCTGAACATGAACACTTCATTCTAACAGCTTAGATAAAACAAAATATCTAAGAAAAATGCTTTAAAAGATTCCATAATAATCACCACCAATAATTAACAAGTCATTAATCACCATTTGTTATTATTCGATTATGTAATTCTTAACAGATCACCAGTCCTTGAACATTCAAATATAAATGCATATAAACATTAGGAATGGACTTGCTTTTAAAGCTGCAGTCCGTAAGATTTGCCTCTTTGTCGCCATCTCTGTTTGAAACTTGCAATTGAAGTTATTTGCAGAATTATCATCTTAACGTGGGTTGTGCATCAGCATGGCTCCTCAGTGCGAATGATTGTAATGTTTGCGGTCAGTCACCACATGGGTGTGGATACTGTACATTGGAATCACAGATTCTGCGTCTTGGAAGTATGACCAAAATAAGAATTTTCACCAGAAAATGTCTGCCACTTTTGTTCTGACCAACTCATAAAAAAAAGCATTACAATAAATCGCAATCCAGTGGTGATTAAATCTAACGATTGCTTTGCTCGGATCATGTCAAACTGTGCAAATTGTTATTATTGTTATACTTTGTTCTAAATTTGTTAATGTTAACAACATCAGCATTCCGTGACTATGTCTATTTAGTGTATATTAGCGTTACCTGTAGATTTCAATTTCTGTAGCCACTCTGCAGTCCAAAGTCTTTTGATTTTGACTACGGGTGAATCTCCAGTTATCACTGATGATTATCATTTGGACCTTTCTGGATTACAATCTGCCATTAAAATGATAAGTTTAATTATCTGCCATCCTCATATGTGATTTAGCCTACTAACTGGGACTCCTTATTTATGTAAACAGACGTGATGTAATGATGCAAAGACGAATGGCTGCATGCTCGAATTTCCCACCCGAATTATAAAACATTATTACAAGCTTATCGTTGTGAATTGGGCTAAGGTAAGGAGATAATTTTGAAGACTAGCTGGATATGTACTTGCTAAAAAAAATGATTTTGGATCATTTTTAACCCAAAACAATTTATGGACTGCAGCTTTAAACTTTATAGATGTTAGTAAGTAGCTTTAAAAGAAGAAGTGCAATAGACTAAAAGTTGTACTACTTTTAATATGTTGCACCATCATTCAAAGTAACACTCCCACCAGGACATGCAACAACCAGACCAAGATGTTGAGAACAAGGACTGGGAAACACTAGTCTGCACTGCTGAAAGAAAAAGAAAGAAATAAAAAGGGGAAACTGTGGTTGCCAGAACTTAACAGTAAAAAACATGGTTATACCACTTTAGGTTTAACGAATCTAACTTAAATTTACAGCAAAAATATGTATATTTCATTAAATGATAATGTTAATAAACCAACCTACTTAAATGCTAAAATATGTTTTGTACCCGTTTTGTTTTGGCGGGGGTTAAAAAAAAAAAGTCACACATAGAATTCTAAGAATGTCAATTTACATTTTTTCCACAGTAAATTATAAGATGACTTAAAATAAATTCCAAAAACAAATTAAATTAACTTGTATTTTACTGTAAAAATTACATGAAATGTCCTGTTAGATTTATTACAGTTTTTCACTGTAACTAACAATTAACCAATTAGCATTTTTACAGTCTTTTACCACTGAAATTATGTTAAAACCAACCAATCATCGTGACCCATTTCAAGGCTCACACAGAAGTTCACAGAACTGGAATGTCCAATCACAAATTTATATACATCCTATGCCCCTTGAGTGTTCATGTATTAAATATTCAGGCTAATTTAATAATGCATTCAGATAGTAATACGTGTCTAGCAATTTCAGCTCCATTTAACACTTTTTACCACGTTTAAACCCATTCCACATATTTTCCCCCAAGACCAGTGCAGAAAATGCAAATACAGCTGAGTCTGCCTGAGTCTACCCATCCTTAATGAAAATATGAATCAATTTTGTTCATTCAATAAGTAAATATTTAATTGTTTATGAACAACCACCTGTTAAGCATTAGATCACGAAAAAGGTTTATTAAAGTCACTAATAAAATAATCATAAGATGTCAAAATAAATAAAACAATCAAATAGTTTATTTCTTAAGCTCTTCCTCAAACAACTGCTGCCATGATGTGTGTGAGCAAAATTGTGCTCACCCTTCCAATAAAACACTCTCCTCTGTCCCCAAATCTGAGACTTCTCCACACACACACACACACACACACACACACACACACACACACACACACACACACACACACACACACAAACACACACAACTATTAGAAATGTAAGAACACCGCCATCTGATTTGGCAGCCAACAAAGACATGAAATGAGCAAAGAAGATGAGGATGAGAGAGGCAGAAACATAGGAATCCAGTTTTTATCTCATCTAAGCTTCGCCACCAGCATTGCCTGTCTGGTAAAAAAGTAACTGCTCTTGGGCAGAGGGCAATGCCCATGATGCATTGCGCTGATGGCCAGATTCCAATCTATTGTCTCATCAAGGTGTAGAATTTAAAGGCTCTTTTGATCATAGCTGCAGCAGGGACAAACATTCCCTCAAAACAGTGTGTGCTTTACAATCCTCTCTTATCATTGATCTGTGGACACTGCAAAGAAAAAGAAAAATCCTGATAATTTCCACCAAATGTCCCTCGAAAGCCTTAATTATCTCCATCTGTGCCATTTCAGAACTGTTTTGCTGAGGCCATGAACGTACAGGAAAATTAATCTGAATAAGCTTTGTGTTACACATGCACAAAGGAATAGTAAATCTAATCATCTTAAAGGAATAGTCCAGGTTCAGCATCAATAAGTTAATATTCAATAAACGACATCTGTGACATTCTGTTGATTACCACAGGAAATAATTTCAACTTGTCCCTCAAGTAGAAAAACACACAAAAAGGCACTTTGAGCAGAGGTCTAGGAGAAAAAATCAGTAGGGTTTAAACAGAAATATACAGCTAGTCTATTTGCTAAAGCACTTCTCTGCTGATGATGAAGTGGCCTGCAATGTGACTGCAATGTGTCACACTTCATCTAAAACTATATTAAACAAATGTGTGCAGTTATATGACCTCATATTAACTCAGATTGAATGAAATTTATACTTTTAAAAAATTAATTCACAGGAAATTAATGATATCGCAGGACTGCCAAATGAACTGCCAAAAGGTCATAGGTGGATCGTGTGTAAGGCTGGGCAAGGCTTAGCCTTCTTCTGGCCACAGAAATTTACTCTCTCAAATCATTGCCTGCTGCTGATTTTGATTGCTATTAGAGGGAAAAGCTGCCCATTACTGCTGGTCTAGGAAACAGATTTGGCAAACGATCTAGTGCATATCTGTGTTTGCGCTCTGGAGAGTGTCAAAGGTATCTACTTAGAACATATTTTTGCAGCGTTCAGAAATGTAAAACTCTGAGTTCTGTACTCTCGCAAATCCTCTCATTATAGACTTTATGCAGTAGAGAACCAAGTGCATAGCCATCTTTACAATTTTGTGTTTGAACTTCTGCTTTTTTTCTCTCTCTCTTTTTTGTCTGACTTTCTTTTTTTATCTCTGTATATTTCTATGGCATCGCTGTTGAAGATTAATTAGCTGGCGAAGTGGACTTACTTATTGTAGAGTTAGTAAAAGTTGTCATGAGCACTGTAATGTTTGAAGCGGATGACATAATAAATGTCAGTAGACGGAGAAGATTTTAAAAAGAACGGTTCATTCATAAATCCGTAAGATCTTACCTTCATGCTGTGGAAATACAAACTGGAAGACAGAACACAATGAGTGCAGTGCTGAAAAGGGGCAAGACTGCATAAGGTCTATAACAAACAATAAGAGATTTATTGTGCAGTCATCTTATTATTTTTTTTTATAACAGAACTTTGTGAGAATGTGATAAACTAAGATAAATGACAGCTTTTTAGTCGTTATAAATGGAACGCTCTTTGCGTGCTTTCTGCCATGCTAAATCCTGCATACAGTATGCTTGTCAGGGCTGAACGATTAATCGTATTTGCGATAATATCGTGATATGACAAAACATGATTTTTTAACCACAAAGGCTGCGATTATATGCTCGTCACGTGACATACGAGAGGAAAGCAGTCTGCAGAGGAAGCATCAACTTGGCACGCTACAAATATGCCTGGCCTACAGGAAATCACAGTTTATGTTTAATCTATTTAGTATTGTGTTGGTCATACTATACAAGAGATGGGAGAAAAGACTCTCTCTCTAACGATTCTGGATCGATTCTGAGCTTAGTTTTTAACCACAGATGCGCGATGGTGCTTCGTGTGCTTATTCTGCTTGCTTCCAATTGCTCTCACACACACACCCCACTCGAACCATCCATAATTAATCTTTAATAAAGTTCGGAAAGGTTGAAACAAATTACATTTGCGGGCTTCGTTGCATAGGATGCGCTGTGAGAAATGCATGCTTTGCTTACGCTTGAAGTGTGTCGTCTCGCCCGCCGGTATTTTCCTTACAAATGCTCTAAGAATGCTGCCTCAGTTATGTCGTTATGTCAATTTCCAATGCTGATGCGCGCTTTGTGAAAAGTGCTGCTCACGTATGCGGCTGTGTGCGACTCCGTTTAAGTGGTTAAATGTACTAGCATCTCAAAATGCTTTAATGATGCAAAATTAATGTAAACACAGTCAGTTATGTTTTAAGTGATCAAACAGATAGGCCAAACCACATCTTCTATTTCAAAAGAGGTCTGTGCATTAGTGTGACTGCAGCTTATTAGATCTCCCGCTCTCTATGATGTCATCATAATAATCAACAACAGTAAAGCTGAGAAAGAGAAAAATCACTCACAGCTCTTGAAAGGAAAATGTTCAGATACTCTTAAATACTGAAAGCACACTTTGTTTATTGCTTATAATGTTTTTTCTTCTTCTTTTTGCCATTCTTTATTATTTACTAGCTTTTCCCCTGGTTTCACAGACAATGCTTAAGCTAGTCCCAGAATAAAATGCATGTTTGAGCTGTTTTAACTGAAAGTAACTTGTACTGACATATCTTAAAATATATCAGTGCCATTGTTTTGTCTCAAGATTCACACTAGTCAATGGCATTATTTTCATTTTTGGGTGAACTAACCCTTTCAAATAAAATGAAAATGAAAACTGAAAATATATAAAAACTAAAAAAATACCATAATAGTATAAAAATATCAGTTCCATTGTAAGTGCATTACTACTGTACTGTTTTTGCTTGTTTTTGAACAAACTGGTAACAGACAATCTCACAGATGCTACCAATAGAGCTAAGCTTGTATTAAACCCATATGCACATATGAGAGAGTCTATACAGGCCTTAACGCATCTATGAGTGTCAGATAAAGAAAGTTTGTGTAAATATATCACCTCTCTGAGGGATAGTGGATCTGTCTTGAGTCAACATATGGGCTCTAATACTGAGCCTCACTCTGAAGGGTAGGAGCTGCCCCAGGAGAGAGGGCACACGCACCCTGCCAAACACACGTCCCACTGTCTGCTCCTTCTGTTCATTACAGAACAGCCAGACAGCAACAAAGCTTGCAAGAAACCCTGAGTCATAAATACATGTTTTTTTTTACACCATATACCCCAGTTTACAGCAAGAAAGGACAAAGTAAAACATAATAAGCATGAAGATATTTTAGCCTCACATCCACACCCCAAGTAGACCTTAATAAAATATAGGACTGAAAAATTATCTGCAAACATAAACAGAGGTCTGTCATGCAAAGCTGCACTCTCTTGGTTTTATGAAATCCAATTATCCAATTACGCTCTTGAGGGAAGCTGGCATTTTGAAATAAATGCCATCTAAATGAATACACAGCTCCTGTATAACTAAACAGCCTGTTGATTGTCATTATTTGAACACACATTCAAAACATTCTGGTGACATTTCAGCAGCCAGTACAATTGAGACGGCATGCCATATTAATTGCTGGGGGGCACCAGTCAAGATTTTTACAACTAATGTTTTTTTTTTTTTTTTTAATGAGGAGCTCTGTCATATCCATTTATATGCAAACTCTTCTGGTCACTGTTAATTCATTTAAGTAATAATGAAGCATGCAGTTTTTGTTGACCACAATAATATTGTAAGTTTACATGTTAATCAAATAAAAAAAAAGAAAAAAGAAAGAAAGAAAAAAAAGAAAGAAAAAAGCCTAATAAAGCAATGGAAATTTTACATTTTAGGATACAGTATGTACTTTAGGCCTATGAGGAAATATCAAACAGGGCTTAATGTCAAATTGATATTCCAGTGTAAATAAACTTAATAAGCCAGTTTGGTGAATTTATTCATTGTCATTGTTTAATGCAATTATTATTTGTAATGTTAATATATTTGTAATTTATTTATTTGTTTTATTGTAATATATAAATATTGGGTCCTTACATCAACTACTATACAGGCTACTATTGAGGTCGGAAGGTTAGGGACAGGTTTGATGGTATGGGTATGTTTAAGTTTTGGTTTAGAGGTAAAGGAATGGTCAACAGTGTAGTTATACATGTACACTCTAAAAAAATGTTGGGCTGTTTCAGCCCATGTTTGGGTCAAATATGGACAAACCCAAAATTGAATTTAAAAAATTAAACCAACGGTTGGGTTTACCCATATTTGACTCAGACATGGTCTGAAACAACCCAGCATTTTTTAGAGTGTAATTACAGTAATTAATGTTTTTTTTTTTTTTTTTTTTTTTTTTTTTTTTTTTTAAGTACAAGTACAATGAAACATTTAGGCCTATGTACACAATAAGTGCATTGTATCAAATGATTAATATAAATGTTAGTACATAGTAGACACCTAATATAAAGTGAGACCAACTATTGTATAAATAATTATGCAATTCAAAACTACATTCCCTGCCTTTTCATTTGGTTGGATGTTGGTAACATTAGTTCCTCTTTTGTGGTTTATGACCAGAACACTCTGTGAGGGAGAGCTGAGAAGGGAGTGGATCAGCATGTGCGAGACTGAACAGCTGCTGCTGTTAATGCCGTTTTCTTTTAATAATCACATCGGTGATGACGTGAAAGTGATATAGAAGTCTTAAAGGGCTTGTGTCTTCAAGATGCAATTGATTTATGTGATCGGTCAAGGTTAGAGACCACAGATTGAGTACATAAGAGAAAGAGAGCAACATTTTTCTTGTACAGTTTTTCCTCAAGTTTTGCTTAAGTAATACTTATGTGTATAGCAGCTCACTGACCCTACACCTACACCACCGACCCTGACTAACTTCACTGACGTCTTCCATATTCACAGAGTGACCAAAGAACTAGGCTACTGGTATCTAAAATCTTTGGAGTAACTCCCATCAGTGCAGAATTGTGATGAATGCTGATCTCGAGTGATGTAAAAGTCACATAAATTCTGACATGACTGTTCAGACTGAGGTCCCACTGCAAAACATCAGACCTGTATCTGATTTAAGACCATATATGGAAGTGGCTCAAATCAAAATTAAAAAGATGAGATTCCATGTGTTTTTTGTTCACACTGTTATGAAAAAACAGATCCGATTCACATATGAGCAAAAAAAAAAAAAAAAAAAAAAAGATTTGGGCCACTTTTGCCTCCAGTCTGAACACAGCCTTTATCAATGCGGCAAAATAGAACCCGTTGTTAAATTTGTGAAATGTTTTGTCCACTAAAATTCGCTGAACAACAGTAAATGTGATGGCACATTTACCTTTTTTACACTTCTGCTTTATTTTAGCCATGCAGGTGTAGTGAGTGAAACTAAAGGTTATGAATAATGTTCTACAAATTTAAATAGGATTTGGGGGATAATATTGTGCGAACAGTGCAATTTAGATTGTGGGAGAGAACGTTCTGCGTGGCAGCTGTGATAGAGGAGAGAGAGATGAGATACACTCTTTAATTGGCTGTAGCTAATTCATGATGTTCGCCTCCAAATGTTCAATAAAACAAGTGTTGTGATCACCAGAGCTCCTTGTCAGTGTCCTCCATTCAGCTGTGATAAACCGTACAGCAGAACAAAGCCAAGAACCCACGAAACAGTGCTGGGTAAGAACTGTGAAGCTAGCATATAACCTATGCACGTTACACAGAGAAAAAAAAAAAAAAAAGGTTCACTCCGAGCAGAATCTGTATTTTAACATTTCTGTTCATGCGTTGGTTCTGTATTATTACCGTTCCAAAACCGGTTTGATTAGAAAAAAATACTGATTAATAAAGTTTTTTTTTTAACTTTAACTTTAACAATAATACAACATCATCTTTTACAACAAGATTTTAAATGTATTAAACGAAAGGAAAAACTGTGAAGAGTTTTAAAAAATTAAAGTAATTTTTCAAGATATTTTAAAATGTTTGCTGCATGGTTAAAAAGATACACGCTACTTGCGTTTTTGAGAGGAAAAAAGATAAGTCTCGTATACATCGCATTTTATTATTACATTCAGAAATAATCTAAAATACAATAATGCAAAATGTTTACAAACACTATAAAACTATAGGCTATTTTAGTTTCCTTCACTCCACAACAAATCCTCTAAAGTTATTCAGGCTATCGATAAAAAATATTCTGTTGTAAAGTAAATACTACAGAAAAAAAAGCAAGAATTAAAAAAAAGTAAATTCTATATTAGTACTCAATTTTTCTGATACTGGTGTTCCCATCACATGCACTGGGCCTTGAATAATTAATAAGGTTGATTTTTCGTTGTTTTCCAGCTGTATTTACACTGTTTTATCATTGCTTTTGTCGTTAGGTTTAGTAACTTGCCCTTTTGTGACATGGAGTTCATTTTCTACTCAAAAGAAAAAGCCTGATTCCAAAAGGGATTAAATTCATTATTTTCCTCAAAATTCTACAAACAATACCCCATATAATGACAATGTGAAAGAAGTTTGTTTTAAATCTTTGTAAATTTATTAAAAAAAAAATAAAAAAAAAATTACATGTACAAAAGTATTCACAGCCTTTGCTCGATACTTTGTTGAAGCAACTTTGGCACCAATTACAGCCTCTAGTCTTTTTGAATATGATGCTACAAGCTTGGCACACCTATTTTTGGGCAGTTTAGCCTATTCTTCTTTGCAGGACCTCTCAAGCTCCATCAGGTTGGATGAGGAGTGTTGGTGCACAGCCATTTTCAAATCTCTCCAGAGATGTTCAATCAGGTTCAAGTCTGGGCCACTCAAGGACATTCACAGAGTTGTCCCATAGCCACTCCTTTGTTGTCTTGGCTGTGTGCTTAGGGTCATTGTCCTGTTGGAAGATGAACCTTCGCCCCAGTCTGAGGTCCAGAGCGATCTGGAGCCGGTTTTCATCAAGAATGTACATTGCTGCATTCATCTTACCTTCGATCCTGACTAGTCTCCCAGTTCCTGCCGCTGAAAAACATCCCCACAGCATGATGCTGCCACCACCATGCTTCACTGTAGGGAAGGTATCGGCCAGGTGATGAGTGGTGCCTGGTTTTCTCCAGACATTACGCTTGCTATTGAGGCCAAAGAGTTCAATATTTGTTTCATCAGACCAGATAATTTTGTTTCTCATGGTCTGAGAGTCCTCCAGGCGGGCTGTCATGTGCCTTTTACTGAGGAGTGGCTTCCGTCTGGCCACTCTACCATACAGGCCTGATTGGTGGAGTGCTGCAGAGACGGTTGTTCTTCTGGAAGGTTCTTCTCTCTCCACAGAGAAATGCTGGAGCTCTGTCAGAGTGACCATCTGGTTCTTGGTCACCTCCCTGCTTAAGGTCCTTCTCCCCCGATCACTCTAGGAAGAGCCCTGGTGGTTCCAACTTCTTCAATTTATGGATGATGGAGGCCACTGTGCTCACTGGGACCTTCAATGCTGCAGAAATTTTTCTGTACCCTTGCCCAGATCTGTGCCTCGATACAGTCCTGTCTCGGAGGTCTACAGATGATTCCTTGGACTTCATGGCTTTGTTTGTGCTCTGACATGCACTGTTAACTGTGGGACCTTATATAGACAGGTATGTGCCTTTCCAAATCATGTCCAATCAACTGAATTTACCACAGGTGGACTCCAATCAAGTTGTAGAAACATCTCAAGGATGATCAGTTGAAGTAGGATGTACCTGAGCTCAATTTTGAGTGTCATGGCAAAGGCTGTGAATACATGTGATTTTTTCATTTTTTATTTTTAATAAATTTGCAAAGATTTCCGGATGCACTGTATGAACAATCTTTCATAATGTTTACACTTTGTGTGTTATGGTAACAGGATTCGTGAGCACGCAAATTTCAGCACTGCATAAAAACTCCGGCGTTTTGAGTGGTGAGAGGATTAATTAAACACCTGATTGTGTTGCGTCTCCATTGTGTCTCAGATATCAACAGATATATGTCTGTGATTGGCTACATTGCTCAACACTGCAAACACAAGTTATAAATAGAATCTCGCATATGCTTGCGACTGTAAATCGTTTTATTTTATATTAGTTATTCTTGTTGCTTTTTTGCAATATATAAATAACAATTTATTACTTTTTAGATATTTTATGTTTAGATATTTCTATTTTGCGGGAGTCCCACGAATCATTTGATTCTCCCACAACCCGCGCACGAGTAGTGTCTCACTGCCCGCGCCCATCAAATCTTGTCCCGCGCCGCACTCTGTTGCGTTGGTCCCGCAGGAGTGCAGGTCTCTAGTTCGGAGCCCTGATCAGAACAATTTGTACGACTACTAAATAAATAAATTATGTGAAAACAAATGATAACATATAATGATAAACACGTTTTTATGGAATCTTTCCAAATTAAGTTAAAATGTTACCATTGGGTATAAATGTCTAGTAACACGTTATTTTAGGATTCAATTCTCACTTTTAACTAGTTGCTTATTAGCATGGATATTACTAGTATATTGGTTATTTATAAAGCACATATTAATGCTTTATTCTGCATGACCTTATTATACATCCCTTAATCCTACCCAATGCACACTGCATGGAAATTCTACACACTGCATGGAACACAGCAAAAATGGTTTGTACACCTACATTTGTTTTTGCAACTGATATAAAACAAAGACTGGCTTAAACTCATCACTTCTGGATGCCATCACCACTCGTATGTATGCTCATAAAAACTCATAAACACACATTTTGCTGAGATTTAGAAAAATCCGCCTGTCACCTCAAAGTGACGCACTATTATAATCTTATTTCGTCCTACCATTTGCACCACCGCCCACTGGCAGCTGGCATTTGTCTTGTGAGTGATGGTAATTTTGAGGGTTTATGAATTTAAGGAAATAAATGGTCACTCATACACGGCACAAGCGGGTCAGGGGCTTGTCTTGCTGTGTGTGTGTGCATGTGAGTCATTGGATCAGTGCACCAGTGAGTATATGTGTTTGTGTGTGTGTGTGATTATAGGCTGAAACTGTCTTGCTCTGCAGCAGTGCAAGGAGTGCGGCCTATACATCAGTGTGATCATGTGCCAAACATCACTTGATAATTGGATCCATCTTTTGGCAACAGACAAGCATGTGGGCGTATGAATTTATGTGTTTATGAGTATGTATGTTCATATGTATACAGAATATCTATAGACCCTAGATCTGTGTACTATTCTTCAAATATTCACGAAAATAATAATAATATAGTGTGGCCTGCCATTAGTGGATATTTTTTTATGCTGCATGGCGTTAGTAAAAGTGATAAAATATGTCTCTTTCATGTTTGTTCATGGTTTTGTCCTAACCAGCCATCACAAGCAGCACATTTTGTGGGTACTGGTTTCTATTTTGCTGCAATGCCTCAGGTATCCTGGTCCACATAAAAACTCACTGGACCAATGTAATGCTCCTTATCTGCATAAAAATCCAACATGAATTAAAGCTGCAAGCAGCGATGAAAGGGCCCTCGCACCCGGGCTCACCGCCACCCATTGGCCTTAGGAAAACAGCGAACAGTGGGCGACATGCATGTAAGCGAGTGAATACAGGAGAATTATGCCAAAGTCATTTCGAAATGCCACACTTCCTGTAGCCAACAGGTGGCACTTTGACCGTCACTGAATATTGCCATGTTGATGTCTTCAGGCAAGGACTATCATCGAACATGTGAAGTTTGAAACAGATCGGACATTGTATGCCTGAGTTACAACAACTTCCTGTTTCTTTCGTGGCGTTATTTGCATACATTAGCACTCAGCCAAGTGTTGCATAATTTAACATGTCTCTAGCATGTCTGGTACTTCGTGGCATAATGAAACGTGAATCTGGTAGTGAATTACAGTGTAAAGCATGCCATTTCCTGTTGCCAGCAGGTGGCGCTATGGCTAACTGAATATTGTCATATAGATGTCTTTAGGCCAGGACTCTTATCACACATGTGAAGTTTGGAACAGATCGGATATTGTATGCTTGAGTTGCAACAGCTTCATCATTCATGGCGAAACATCAGAATTTGTCAGGCCGCCACGGACACGCCCTTCAAAGAAAACTCAAGATCTTTGCGATTTAACATCTCCAAGGCCTTAAGATTAGACTGGCCATATATGATGTGCTTCTGGTTTAATCTCTATGAGGAGTTAATCACAATGTAAAACATGTAATTTCCTGTTTCCCCCAGGTGGCACTATGACTGTAACTGAATATTGTCATATAGATGTCTTCAGGTCAGGACTCTAATAAAACATGTGAAGTTTGGGGCAGATCAGACATTGTATGCCCGAGTTACAACAACTTCCTTTTTCATGGCGAAACATCGAACTTTGCCAGGCCGCCACGAACACGCCCTTCAGCGAAAACTCTAGATCTTCGCAATTTAACGTCTCAAAGGCCTTTAGATTAGACTGACCAAATATGATGTTGATCTGATTAAAGCTCTAGGAGGAGTTCGTTAAAGTACAACATGTGTAAATGGCAAAAACTGCCAAAATTTTGTAGAGAAAATTCTAAATATCTCACTTCCTGTTGGGTTTACAAACTTTGCACCCAGGGGCTTTTTTGTAGGTATTGGGCTGTTACATCTGTCTACCGAATTTCATGACTGTACGTGAAACGTAGCACGAAGGGCGCTTAATTGAAATTTTGTAGGTGGCGCTGTCGAGCCATTTTGCCACACCTAATTCTGAAACCCATATCAGATGTAAATTTTCACCACTTCTGATGCGTGTGCAAAGTTTCATGAGTTTTTGAGAACGTTTAGGCCCTCAAAAATGCGATTCATTTTGGAGAAGAAGAATAATTGGCTGAGCAATTCCAATAGGGTCCTCACACCATCGGTGCACGGGCCCTAACAAGAAGAGACACAACGTTAAAGTTTAGAATTATGCATTATATGACAAATCGCTCAAACTAAAACCATAAAAGAGAAGCATTACCTAAATCATGAATGTTCTGTTCTCTATTTTATATTCTACAGTGCATTATAAGAGCACAAAAACAGTTCTAGGGTGTTTTTTCCAAAAGTTTTTGTTAGCCATTATTAATTGCACCTACACCTACATTTGTTTTTGCAATTGATATGAAACAAAGGCATCTCCTCACTAACTTAAACCCATCACTTCTGGACACCAGAACCACTCGGCTGTATGCTCATTTAAACTCATAAGACATTTTTGCTGAGATTTAGAAAAATCTGCCTGTCACCTCGAAGTGACGCATTATTGTAATCTTATTTTGTCCTACCATTTGCACCACTGCCCACTGGCATCTGGCATTTGTCTTGTGAGTGATGGTGATTCTACGGGTTTATGAAATTAAGGAAATAAATGGTCACTCGCACACAGCACAAGCAGGTCAGGGGGTCATCCTACTGTGCAACATAGTTCAACAATTAATTCCAACGAACACTCGCAAACAACACTGCAAAGATGTGTGGTCGGGACTACAGCTCTCAATCTGTGGTTAGAAGCACATAACATGTGGACTTTAATAGATCATGCTCAGCAAAATAAGCAGGCTTACATGCAATACAATTTATTTAATTTCATTAATGAATAAATTTCATTCTACATCTGAATGTTAAGAGAATGAAAGTGCTGGTTTTGGAGAGTGCACATGTGTGAATGTGTTCTAGACATTAATTAGCAGGACGTCCATATTGTTGAACCAACATGCTTTGAATGATGAATGTTAGAGCTGCACGATTAATCGAAATTAAACTGAATCTGATTTGGCAAAGGCTGCGATTTTTTTATGCGCAGCTTGTCAGTGAAGCATGGCTCTGTGATCAGTAGTAAATACTGCACCATCTGAAAACCAGAGGGCGCTCTCGCACAATCAGGGGCCAGTTGTTCAAAAGTAATTTGATCGGATTCCGGCTTTCGAATTGGATCAAATCTTGAAAATGGGTTGTTCAAAAGGAAAAAAGGATTCTGAAATCAGATTAGATCACAAAATCCAATCCTAGTTTTAATCTGGATCAAACCTTCAGTTGTGTTGTTCAAAACTTGTCAGTAGGATTATTATAACTTTGATCCAAAAAAAAACAGGATTATCCTAATCCCAACAGGGGGTAGGATTTCAAGGTGGCTCTTGATTAGTTTAACTGTTAAATAAATTAGAAGTAGACATTAACCTACATATTTAGCCTTTTGGTAACCTACTCTGGAAAAGTGTGTATCTGGATCATGGTGATCCAATCCAATTTTTCTTTGAAAAACCAGCACAAAAGTAAGATGGATTACCTGATCCTGGATAGCAAAACATGGGATTTCCAAATCCAGACCATTCTGATCCAGATTAAACTTTTTGAACAACTGGCCCCAGAAGATTGAAACACTTTGATTAAACATGACTAATAAACACACAACTATGGCAATATATGGTTTATCCGAGTTCTTCAAGCTTTCTCTGGTATTTTCATGATAATAAAGTATATTTATAATTGGGGCTGCCCCCTAATAGTCGACTAACCGTTAGTCGACGAGAATAGGTTTAGTCGACCAAAATTTTATTAGTTGCTTACTCGCAGGAAAAAAAAATCCACAAGAAGTAGCAAAGTCACGTATTGTTAGCAGCTGGTCTATGTGGTAATTACACATTGGGCAGGACAACCAAATGCTCGCCTTTCATTCATCGACCTAAAATATGAAACATGTTAGTAGTAGCAACTTTACATGGCCACTCACTTTAACATTAACCTAGAAAATTGTGGGCTATTCAAGTGTTTGTGTGGAGTGTGAAAGCTGAATAAAACGCGCTTACTGCATGACAGCTAACATGGAGGCGCCGGTGCGATCACTTGTGCTTTAAATGCTCTGTCATTTTTGTTCATACAAATGAGAGTAATACATCTTTTATTTGTGTGCACTTACAATAACAACAAAACATTGTGCTTTTGTAAAATAATGAAAGCAAACAGGGTGCGCTTTCTGCCGTCTCTCTCTGTGAACTTGAGCGCACCAAAAATCAAAAAGAACTGAAACTCCATGTAAAGTTGCCTCACGGACATGAAAAATATATCTATAGAAAGCAAAATGTCTACTTTTAAATGAACCAATTCAAATGGAAAACAAATATTCTCAGGTTATGTAATCTGTATGAAACATGCATACAGGCACGTCCACTACTGTGGAGATCACGATTCAGCATTGTCGACTTCATCACCGCAGCCGAAAATACAGAAAACACTAGTTTATCAAATAATTATTAAAATGCTAAAGCAATCTCGTTGCTGTTTTCCCTCGACGCATTCATAATCATTACTTCTGCCGGTGTGCTGTGGCAAGCTTTATGCGTGTGCTTATTAGGCTATGTAGGCATGAAAGGCTCATTATTATGATTTATATGGTTTATTAATAAACATGTGATTAGTCGACTAATCGCTTGAAATGAATGACTACTTGTCGACCAGAAAAATCTTTAGTTGAGGGCAGCCCTATTTATAATGGAATGCTAATCGACATAGCCTTTATCACTGTATAGAATACTATGAAATAATATGTTGTGTGCCTTATTCTGTGTAAGAAGCCACATCATGTCACAGAAGGATGTTATTTCAAACACTCAACTTATGTTATGAAGTGAGTTTGGAATAAAAACATGTTATTAAACATTGTCTTTTGTTGGACAAGAGCTTCATAAATGCTTCTGTTTGGAAAGCTGTAGGACACGTGTTTCTTTTTCAAATGCATGTTATAAGCGACTCAAACTCGTAGTGCTTTCAGATGGAGCAACATTTACTACTGATCTACTGATTTACAGCCTTTGCGATTTCATAATCGCACTAAGCCAAATCGGTTTAAGCGCAATTTCGGGTTAATTTCGATTAATTGTGCAGTTCTAATTGATGTGCGAAAAAGGTTTCAGGAAACAGTCCATAATTTCTCCAATGACACATCATACTATAGTGGTTAAGCAGCAAGTTATGTTGCTCTACGGGAAACATGCCCCTGATTGGCTGTTTTGTGACAGTGCATTTTTGCATCCACTGCGGACAGACAAATTGCTTGACGCTGAAATCTTGTTGTAACATACACAGGAAACAGTTCAAGAAAAAAAATGACTATGTCAGCATGTTGAGGTCTGTATGTGAGCATGCTCAAAGGCATCATTGATGAATGGTTAAAGATTTTGCTGCTGCATCACTCCCTTTCACCTCAGCTCCACTGATTAAAAACAAACAAAAAAAAAAAAAAAACACAAGGCTACATTAGCTTTCTCCCTTTCTCTTCAGAATACTATTCCTTTTCCATTAAACTGAACTCTTAACACAAATCAAAAAATATGGCAGCATAAAAAACAGACTGGCTGTGCATTTCATTATGGCAGTGAATCAATTCTGTATTCTGAATTAATTAAATGTCAACTAATCAAATTAGTCACATTTCAATATTTGCTGAGAAAGGCCCCCAAGTGAAGATGAAGAAGACGTACAATACTGAAAGACGAACAATACTGTGGGAACACTTTAGTATGGGAACACATATAAACTATTAACTATGACTTTTCCATCAATAAACTCATAATTTACTGCTTATTGATAATTAGTAAGGTTGTTAAGTTTAGGTATCGGATAGGATAGGATTAAGAATGTAGAATAAGATCATACAGAATAAGGCATTAATAAATGCTTAATAAGTACTAATAAATAGGGGGGGCTGTAGAAGTCAATATATTGTTTGATTTACTTTTGAATCGTTAAACTCAAGTCGATCACAGGCCTCCAGTACAGAGTTATCCATTATACAATCAAGTTAGTCAATCATTCCAAGTCAGATTTATGGCAAACAGGACACGTTCTTGTATTCAGCCTGCACTATTTTCTAATTGTTGGTGTAGGTACACATAAAGATTCACACTGAATCTGTTTATCTGTTTTGCCTGTTTTATCATGACTAGCCTAATTGTTTATCAGCATTTAGTGGCATGGGTTTTAAGACACTGTGTCAACTTAAAAAGTAGTTCAAGCTGCATTCCATCTGTTTTTGAATGAAATAATATCTGACTGACGACTCACAAAACATGAAGGGTATACTTGCTTGAATTGCTCAGAAAGTCCCTTATTACAGATGTACTGTATGTAGTATTATGTGCATTTATAAATGTCATACATGTACGGTAGATGGAAATCTCAACTTTACTCTTTGAGTGATTAATGTCTTTGGAAAACAGTGGAAGAAAAGATGATCTACTGTTCCTATAGTCAAAGTTTGCCTGCCCTTGACATGTTCACCTGCTCTCTCTCTGCTGTCTCTAGCAGGGCTCCCACCTTTCACACAGCTTTACCTGCACTGTACTTTGTTCCTGTCAGTATTGCCCGTGGCTGTTTCTGTACCTGCTTCCACTCTTTCTCTCTTGAAATCAAGCACAGACATTCACTGTTGGGTTAGTCAAGGTAATATTTTGAAAAGAGAGAGAAGTGATGTGATTTAAGCTGTTCACTCATGAAAAGAAGAGTTAATTTATAATTTCAAAAACATATGTAAATATGTTATCTGGTGATTATCATCAGATATATTATTTGGTCATTATTATTTTTATTACTATGAGAACAAGTTCTGTTTTTTTCTGACAGGAGACAATTTATGAGATACACAGCATAAAAATGTATAACAATGGAAAAATATATATATTCTGGCAATAAAAAAATCTGACAATATAATATGATAAAAGGGCATTTAATTAATAGTCTTGTTGGCTAGCCTTTATCAGTTATCTTGGTAATGTCAGGAGATACATTTTCGATTACTTTAACAATCTTTTGACTTTCATGCAAATAATATAGATTGTTTTCCAATTACATGGAACGTGTAAACCAGAATGAACAGCTTATCAGACTTACTATAAGCGTGTATGAATTTTCAGCTGAATGAAGAAGCTAATAACTTTAAAACGGCAGGCTAGTTAGTCATCACTTGTAAAGAAAGCTACGTTCTCCTTGAAGATCAAATGGTCAGAAATCTTCTGCCAATACTTCTGGTGTGTTCTTAACACATTTAAAACAATTTAAGAGATTGAACTGTTACTTTCTGTTAGTTTTACAAATCACCTCACGTTTAACTAAAACAATTTACCTCTTGAAATTAATATAGTATCTCTGTCCAGTAAAAATAAATCACTTCAGTACCTGATCTTGCTGTTGAGCTGCTTTGGTCGATATATTTGACTCCTTTGCTGTGGTCATGATAACAAATTACCACAAACAGCAAGAGGCATTCAGTTTGTGACGAGACTGCTGACGGTTACACAGAGAGAAGATGCTGAAGGGGAAACGGCAGAAATGCAGCAAAATCCCAGTGAGACGATTTGATCTTTAGAGTCGTTCTTCGTTGGATTGGTGCGCCACTGTTGCTAAATTACACTCAGAAAAAGAGAGAAAAGCAGAGGAAAAAGGGACACGGAGAACACCGATCACAGCCTGGTTACCGAGACCGGTCGACTGCGAGCACACGAGCTCTTCTCATCCCCCTTCACGCGCTTGCCGCCTTTTTCACCCCCGCCTCTGTGCACCAGGCGCACACACGCGCGCGACTACCGCCTTTATCACCTTCTGAGGCGAGCAAACGAAAAAGTGGCAAGTATGTGCGTAGGCTACGTGTGTTTTGTGCATTATGAAAAGTTCGTGTTCGTATATGACAGTCATTATATTACAGGAATATATACGTGATTTGGCATGGCAGAAAGTGCGCAAAGAGCGCTATCATCACTAAAAAGCTGTCACTTTTAGTTAATCGCGATATCACAAAGTTCCGTTATTAATCAGTGAAGCTGGCTGCATAATGAATCTCTTGATTACACAATGCCTACACTTTGTTATAAAGATAGGATTTGCGAGAGAATTCGCACAAAAAACTCTGGTGTTTTGAGCGGTACGGTGCGTTCCAAACGGGATATATTGGAGTTAAAATAATCATGGCCGCCATATTGAAGGGTCGTTCCAAACCGAAGTGCTCAAAACTGGCCACTTCAAAGGGCCCTTCGGAATGAAAGATTTTGAAGGGTACAACCAAAGAGCTTAGAACCCAAAAGGCGACACTTTGATACTTTTTGGGTAACAGCCACTAGATGGCGCTCCGGTAGCGCGGCCGCCATTATGGGCTGAAAATACAAACTGGACCATAGAATCCTTCACATCATAAGCACCCAGAATCGGCGATTTTCACTGCCAGATCAGAAGTGCAATAGAACAGTTTTTTAAATTAATTCACCAGTAAATTGTATAGCTCCCACAGTAAATGTTGTATTGTCTTATGTTTTATTTTACCAGTTGTGGAATCCAACCATTCATCCATCTGAGGTAAAGTAGTTAGGCTACTTTGAGTATTTCCATTTTATGCAACTTTACACATTTATTAATAGTAAACTAATAATTAATAAATTTAAGATCATCATGTTTGCAGCGAACAATATATTTCAGACCTAGTGGAGTAATAGTAATAATATCTAGGTCTGAATTTAAAAAAAAAAAAAAAAAAAAAATATGGATGGATCACACTACAAACATAACGATCTTATAATACATGATGAATTGCTGTGTCCGTTATCACATAATTTCCACTTTTGGACACATTTGCTTTAACGGACATTAGACAACACTGCAAAATCAAGCTGTTATATTCATATATTTATTGTCCAACATTCCCAATTTTTCTGATGCATGTCCTTAATTTTATTTCATATGCTGGTAATAATCCAGTGTTTATAAGCCTTTTAAAGAATTTTAACCCAAACTGACTGGGTTTCTAGAGAGCAAAGGTTTTATGAAAAAAAAAGACGACTTAAACACAAAGTCTGTAAAATAAACTGTTAAAAGGATTTGATGATCACTAGTGATAGTATTTTATTCTGTGTTGTCATCATTCATGTTGGATTTCAGTTTTAATGTACTTTTTTTTTAACAAAGCAGCTGATATTGCCATAGAAACTAGTGGACTGCCGACTCGCTTTCACCCCAAAATGGCGGAAATGCAGGGCGGTTGCTGGGCACCGGTGTTTCAATGGAACGTTCTATTAAGTGTCACTTCTTGTTAGTGTATATTCTTTGGTACAACTGAAGGACACTTCGGGCCCCCATGATCCTTTGCACAGGGAAGTTGTTTGGCGTCACAGAATGGGTACAGGAGGCTTGGAGTTCGATTTTACCTATAAATGTATGTATAGTATTTTTCTATACTACTGTAATATTTATATGAGTTAAATTTGCTACATTATTATAGTCAAAACAACATTGTACCTCAACAAAAATACTTTATAGCTCCCTTTACAGTCCATTCAAATGTTTCAAATACATAGACACAATATACAATATGGTGCGATAAACCAAAAATAAATAAATAAATAAACTAACCTTAAACAAAAGGTGCAGCTTGCACAATCTACTCCACCTTGTTTGTCACATTAAGATGATTCAGAAGTCCGTTCCAAAAAAAGAGGGGTTTTTTGACCCCTACACCCTTCATCCCTCCGGAGTGAGAGCTTCGAAGGGATGAAGGGTGTAGGGGTCAAAAAAACTCTCCTCAAAACTTCCTCAAAACTTGGAACGGACTTCTGCATCATCTTAATGTGACGATCTGTAATATAATGATAAAAAACGACCCTATATGAGAGAATCAAGCACCATATTACGACCTATATTTACATTTTAAAGTCATGTGCCCTCTAGCTGGCGTAAAAATAATGACAGTGTCGTGTTACGTCTGTCGTCATGAAATGACGTATGACTGTCGGTACCAATCAAAATGCATGTTCATTTGTGGACTTTTTACACGGTCCCTTAGTCGCCATTTGTCCTATTTCACTCACCTACCCCAATCCTAAACCTACCCTTAGTGATTTTTAGTGCATATACACTTTATGAGCACATGTGTTCCCTGGGATTGAACCCACAATCGTATGATCTCATGATTGCATAAAGTTATTATATTGCAATGCTCTGCCAATTGAGCTATGCGAAACCCGAAATATGACGCAGATAAAAGGGTACATTGTATTAAAATGAAAGTGTCCTGTTGTTGATAGTGGCGCAACTTTAGTAAACACTCCTATGGGTCGTATTTAAGGGAAGTGACAATCTACCTATATAGGCGTATTGGTTGGAGGACATGTTGAAAACCAATCAGTAACAGCAGCAGGCAATGATTTGAGTGAGAAAATCCCATGTCCTAGGCTAAAGCCCAAAGTATACTTAGTGTCCACGCACTGTCCACATGACGTATTTTTCGCAGCCTTCCACGTCCGCGCTTGAAAACAAAATCCACTAGATAGTGCACATACGCCGAACATGTCTTTCCGCGGTCATGGCCAAAGGAGTACTTTAAAAGGCTTGTATGCTCAACTGTGCGTGAGACAGAGCGGAACACGGTAAATGAATGATACCCAGGCCTTAAAGGAACACTCCACTTTTTTTGAAAATAGGCTCATTTTCCAACTACCCTAGAGTTAAACAGTTGAGTTTTACCGTTTTCGAATCCATTCAGCCGATCTCCAGATCTGGCGGTACCACTTTTAGCATAGCTAAGAACTATACTCTCATTCGGCGTAATAATCAAGGAACTTTGCTGCCATACCATGGGTGCAGCAGGCGCAATGATATTACGCAGCGCCTGTGACCCCCTACTTGCACAGGGAGCGTGCCTTGCAACCATGGAGACATTTGTGAGAGACGCTGCATAATATCATTGCGCCTGCTGCACCCATACGGCAGCAAAGTTCCTTGATTATTACGCCTCGATTGGTCCGCGGACGTCTGCACACCCCATCCATGTGAAGTCCAATTTTTTTGTCACCGCACGGACCATGCTTTATACAGACACAATATGTCTATACAAAGTTTTTTTCAGTGTAGAGAGAAGTGACAGAAATTAAGAAATTACCATCACAGATTTTTTTCATAATAATTTAATATTTTATAATAAAACTTTAGACCTTTCTAATGATTTATAGGAAAATGAAACTGTATTTTCGAGTGCTCAACCAAAACGTATGGATGTTGTTTGGATTGTGATTAGTGATATTGGGCTATATAAACAAAACTGAATTAATGTTAAACAAGAGGTGTTATGTTCCTGCTGTCTGCCATTTTTGGCACACAAAGTAAATGTTTGTCTTAAAACATTTCTTGTTAAGATTTTTGTTTTGTGTGCCCTGTATGGAACATTAATGTAGTTTTGTCAGTCACATGCCTGTTTCAGTAATGAACTGCACTACTTAATAAATGCTACTAGTGCTACAATTGTGTGGCCTACGTAAACTTTCAACCTCTGAAAAAAAAAAGAAAAGGTTAACGTACAGCCCTGTTCTAGCATGTCATGTCCGTCCTAAATGGACATATGTATCTTTGGAAAGCCCATTTCATTTTATTTAATTGTTACGTTGTTGTAAATTAACAGATTACAAAAAGATTCAAGATTCCCTATGGTATTCTTTTTTTTTTTTTTTTTTTTTTTTGAAGCAAACCAGTTAGCTCATCATCATGCTTTATTCTAAATTTTAGTTATATTTAGTGTAAATGTAGGCCTATCTACCAATTTTCCACAAGTTAGTATGATTCTTTAGGGTCTTCATGAAAAGTCTATAACATACTTTGATTAAAATTTCTTAATGGTTGTGTAAAATACACATTTTTTACCTTGTCAAAAACAGCTCTGTTCACAGCGAGCCATTTCGGTGCATGTCCCTTTAAATGATAATGAGCCACTGTTCACCCCACCCCTATCTTCCGCAGGTGGGCTGTAAACACTATTTGGCAGGTATTGCATTGAACTCACCATTCTTATTTATGCAGTTATAAATGCTCAAAAACAATGAAAATACATTTGAAAATTACTTGTTAGTCATTAACTAACACCTTTATAAACCTTATTGTAGTGTTACCATGTTATTTTTACATAACATTTACACAGTTTGTAATAAGACAATCACCTTAATGCATTGTTCATTATAAATGTGCAGTTATGAATTACAGTGAGAAGGTTCTAAATAGAAATGATGACATATATGCTTGTTCTACTGTATTATTTTGATAATGAGCAAGCTGTGATGTCATGTTTGCAGTGCTTTGCTGTGTGTGCATGAGGCGCCGGCGCGATCAAATGGCAGTCTTTGCAAGGGACTTGCCTCATTGTCATGGCAACGGTTTGTGGCCAGGTCAGATTACGTCATAGTTTGTTGTCGTTTGTTGAAAAATCATACCACACTGCTCAGACATTCCCTGATTAAATATGTTCAGTCGGGGTGAAAAACTCCGACCAACGGCAACAGACGTCAATGGGTATCACACTAGCTGCATCTCATTTCGGAGGTTGCGTCCTAATCCAACAAACTCCAACAGACGTGTTTGTTGGTGTTTATCTGTGCGGTGTGAACTGGCCTTTAACTTTAGCTGCTTTTGTCGTGGAACTTGCTAACTAGCACATTATTAGGAAAGGCGATTTGCAAAGATTCATAAAAAAAACCTATAACGTTACTCACGTCTTCTGGAGGTACTGATCCATCCTTCAGGAACTTTTTAGCAAAACATAAACTTTTTAGCGCAGACATAAACACATATAGGTAGATCCAGGGGCGCATTCCCTTCAAAAACAAAATTAATCCACTGCTTCTTCAGCGGCTCAGATGTCGAGAGTAAAGGACGACTGCTATGTTCATTCTTATATCCAACAACAAAATGCCTCAGTTGCTTTGGAGACATTCTTGTCTACACCTGCGTGGCGTCGAAACAATGGCAGACTGTTTACACTTCACAAAGGGCGGGTCTATGCTAATTCAGCAGTGTCCGTCAAGAGTCGTGGAAGGGGCCTGTGTAAATTTACGTCACTTTGGCAAGAATCTGTGAACGGCTTGATCATGATTTATGGGGATTAAAAAAAAAAAAAAGCACTGGGTGGATTTTTTATCATTTTGATAAAATGGTGGTTGTGTAGAACACACATTTATGTCCAAACACCATGTAAAAGTGAATTTTGCATCCGATGTCCCCTTTAAATTATGAGTAGCTTGACAAGGTATAGTTTCAATGTAGCTTTGAAAGGAGATAAAGAATTGGTATTAGTTTTTATTCAAAACCTCGAAACCCTTTTAAAACCAGCCAACAGATAAGCCTGACTAGGATTAAAAAAACCAAACAATTTGTTAGGCTAAATTAAACTGTTCAACATGGTTATGAGCGAGTTTAATTATGATGGTTCACAAATCAGTCTGAATGATTCATTAGTCAGCTGGTCTGAATGTAATTAATACTTTAATATCCACATCCTGCAATCACAAATGACAGGAAAAGTTGTGTAAGTTGATCATAAAATGTGGGAAACCTGAATGCAGATAATAAGACCATTTAACCAAAAGCAAGAATACCATAATGTCAAATAAGATTCCTGAATATTAACATTTCTTAATATTCTGTTGATTATGAGCTAGTCATACAGGAGACACACTGTTCAGTAAAATGTTTCACGTCTAACTAATTTTGTTTGCCATTCTAAATGTTAATTAATTCTCTTTTTGTTTCTCCTCAAGGTCTCTGCTGTTCTGCTTCTTGAACATGCTTTGCCTTCTCTGTTAATTAAGGGCAAGGCAAAGTGTGTTCTTTTCACCATGCAGGCAAATTATTCTGGAATACCCAAAGGCATCTGTTCATCAGGTGTCACGTGATTCCAAAACCAAAACTCACGGTGTGGATTTGCTCATGTCCTTCAAGCGTGGAGCTCTGTGTTCAGGAACATGGAGGGAAACGGCAGTGCCATTCGGTGCCATCTCTTAATTAATACGCATAAGGCGCTTTATCATTATCCCCTGCCGGCAAAAGACAAGAGAGAAGCCCGTATGTGCCGACCGCATGCTGAGCAACACAAACTCAACGGCCCGTCCATCAGCATTAAGAAAGGTCTGGTACTTGACACGTATTTTGAGTTCAATAGCAGAGAGTTCAATGTCAACCCACTGCCCCTCTTAACATATGTTATTCAAATGTAGCTCGAGAGGAAAAGGACACATAATTTTGTCATTTGAGATGAGTGGCTTGCAGCGTGTGAAGCTGAGCAGGCTGATCAACCTCCCCCATGAGCTCACATTCACTGTGCCAAAATTCAATGATTTTGCCATCCAAGTTCTGCTCTACTACTTGTCCTTCAAATCAACTCTTATTTTTCATCAACTCTGTGATGGGTGAAATGAAAGATCTCTTCTCAGCAAATCAATCACCTCCAAGCTAATGGCATTCGTTTTGGTCACAGTCGCCAGCAGCATGCACTTGCTGAAGGATACAGCCACTCTGCTAGCCACATAATAGATGTTATTATGCTGCGGTAGGGCCCGGGCAGTGTATACGCAGCCTTATTGGTAATACTGACAAATAACTATTCAGAAAATGATAGATGACCTTGGTTGGCAGGTCTTTAAATACACATTTTGCAGAGCATTACAGATGAACTGGCTGACAAAGGCAGACAGGATGAAAGTATTCCCTAGCCTAATTACTAGACTCCAGTGCCAACCTCAATGGTTCACACAGTTTTAATTAACCCTTTGATGCATGTGCACTACAGTGGATGAGCCATTAAAAGCCATTTTTAACCATTAGGTGTGCATTTCCCAAAACAGGCAACTATGGTCACAAGTAGGGTTGTGCCCGAAGCCGAATACTTTATTCGGAAAGGCACGGATAATGGATTCAAATCCAATAACGAATATTTCTGCCAAATAATATTTGGCTGAGGCCCGGTTACACTAGTGCGTTTTTGTTTTAAAATGGCGTTTTAAAATGAAAACGATCCTCCTCTACACTGGCGATTCCACAGCGTTTCAGAAATAGCTCTCCGTCTACACTACACGGCCAAAAACGCATGCACACTGGGCATGCGCATTGTAAACATTGTTGCCTCTTGCGCATGTAGGCAGCTGCAGTATTAAAAAAATGCAGAGTTTAACTGCACAATGGCTGCTAAAAATTACATCAAAGCCAGCAAAAATTGCAGTTCCGTCTCAATGTTATTGTTTACACGGTCGTCAAGGACAGGCAGAACGAACGTGGGCAGCCACGCCATCGTTTTCAAAAGTCTCCGTTTTGGTCCATTTATACTGAAACACATCCTCGGCATTTTCAAACTAAAACGGGGTCTGCAGAGTTTTCGAAAGTCTCCGTTTTCAGGGTTCGAAAACGCTGGCATAGTACGGGGCCTGAGACTGAAACAGTCACTCCTCGTGTTTGCTGGATAAGGGGCCGTTCACACAGAACACGTTTTTCTATTCCAATGCGCTACTTTCCCATTGTTTTTCTATGTAAACATGCATTTGACGGACGTGCATGACCGTTATGCTCGCGTCTCGCGTCTTTTGCAGCTCCTCGCACATGAGCGCCGTGTTTTTAAGACGCCGTGTTAAGTTAAAAGAATTTCAACTTTTACACGCAGTGCCGCTCATCAATGTCAGTTCCAAAACAATAGACCAATCAGAAGAACTAGGAGGCGGGGCAAGCATTGCGAGCTTCTCTTACAATAGCAAGTTGGCATGACAACTATTTTATTTGACGGCAACATGGCGGAGGAGGTGCTCATTATTATCTTTTTTTTTTTTCATGTCAAAACTCTATCTCTGTTAATGTGTATTGCATCAAAAGCGCATCTTGAGACCCTCGCGTTCTACGCTGCACTTTTTTAAAAACCATTCCTGAGCTTTTAGATACAAAGACATGTTCTGTGTGAATGCCCCCTAACAGGTGAGCCAGGGGATCATAGTGCGATACATTCTTAAATCACTACGTTTTCTTTTCATTTCCAAACTGCATATACGAACCGGTGAGCATACAGGTAAAGCACAATAATATACACAAACCTCTAAAATCACTACGCAATGAGTGTGTAAAAAATGAAATGAACGTAAATCAAGTAGCCGCATTCCTGTTGCCTTTTCCATACTTTCCAGGCCTAAAAATTACTTAGCCTACATCAATTTCCATACTTTTCCGAACCCGTCCCTTACTGTTGTATTTAGAATATATTAAAATAGCCTCTTTATTTATCTGATCACGAAAGGTCCCTAAGCTGGAATTTGAACCCGTGACAACCGAAGCACAACTGCACGTACATCTAGAAGCACTTCCATCGAGACTATCGGCTCAGACAGTTAGAAGATATTAAAATAAATGTTATAATCATAAAAATATATATTTTTTCAGTTATACAAGGCATATTTTAGTGATATCTATGAAGAGAACAGATATATAGGCTGCAATACCATAAACATAACGGTCTTCTCAAGTAATTGTACGAAGTTCCGGGTAAAGCCCTATCTACTTCCGGTTTTATCCGACTACAGATACAAATAATTTTGAGATTGTTACAAATACAGATACAGATATTGGCTTCGCCAACATGCAGTACATTATATTATATACATCACATTTCAATCAATATATTTTAGCAATGTCAACCATCAGCGCCATTTTTGAAGAGTGCAAGTGTGTAAATTCATAAGGGATCCACATGACATAAGAGGAAATCTTCCTTTCTGTTATTAAATATCATTTGTGTTCTTGTT
Source organism: Ancherythroculter nigrocauda (assembly GCA_036281575.1). Taxonomy (NCBI): domain Eukaryota; kingdom Metazoa; phylum Chordata; class Actinopteri; order Cypriniformes; family Xenocyprididae; genus Ancherythroculter; species Ancherythroculter nigrocauda. The sequence continues at coordinate 319,227 of VTFQ01000836.1, forward strand.
CAGAGAGCATAATAATAGCATAGTGCCAAAATTGATGTTAATGCCAAGCATGATTTTTGTATGTTCTTGTACAAGTCAGAAAATATGAAAATGAGAACGACATTTAAGAGCTTGGAAGTTTTTCAGTTGATTTTCTGTGAATAATGACCTTAGTCTGTTTCTAAGAAAAGCTATCATATGACTTCCGAGCGGGCACCTTCATATCAATTTGACGTGAAATATTAGTCCAGACATGATCAATGCTGTAAAACATCATTTTAAATTCAGTTTGGACTGAAATTTCTTCCAGTGGTAATTTGGGTGAAAATATGAAGTTAATCCCACACTGAAATTGGTTTAATGTATAAATATGTAGTATGTTTGACGTTCAATTGACATTAAATCAATCTCATGTTTAAGACGTCAAACTGATGTCATATTGACATCACATTGACATCAATGATTAGTATGTTTGGCGTGTGTTGTCAGCTTGATTTATTAACTGAGGCCTTGAATTGCATCTATTTTGCACATCTCCTTTTAAACCGTGTGTATCCACTGGATTTGTGCATGTGCCCAACTTCAATTTTTTTTTTTTTAAATTATGATTATTCCATTTTCAAAAATTATACTGATTTGCTGATTTACCACTTTGCACTGTAATTCATTGTCACAATTAAAAAAAAATAATAATAATAAATTAACAAACAGTATTTCTGCTGTACCCCACATAAAATATTGTATATTATCCATATTTTTTATTTATAGTGATACCATAATACTGTGCAATTACAATACATTTGCTGTAATTACAATATAATTGTAATACCACGTTACAGTGACATGCCATATATTTACAGGGTTACAGCTACAATTGCCACTTAATTATTGTAAAATCTGCATGACACATCAAGGTCAAAATCATATGGCCAAAATAGCTCAGTTGGGAGAGCATTAGACTGAAGATCTAAAGGTCTCTGGTTCAAACTTGGGTTTTGGCAGAGGAAGCATGTGAGTGTTTGTGTGGGAGAATAGCCAAATGGTCTAAAGCTCCAGACTTTTTTTATTTTATTACTTTTGTCTTGTTATTTTTGTTGAGAATATGACATTAGTGCCTGGATGTCAAATGGACTTCAAGTTGTTGATATCAGTTTGATTTGCATTTTTTTTACCTGTTTTTTGACATCAATGTTTGATGTCAATTTAAAGGAACACTCCACTTTTTTTGAAAATAGGCTCATTTTCCAACTCCCCTAGAGTTAAACAGTTGAGTTTTACCGTTTTCGAATCCATTCAGCCGATCTCCGGTTCTGGCGGTACCACTTTTAGCATAGCTTAGCATAGAATCTGATTAGACCATTAGCATCGCGCTTAAAAATCACCAAAGAGTTTTGATATTTTTCCTATTTAAAACTTGACTCTTCTGTAGTTAAATCGTGTACTAAGACCGACGGAAAATGAAAAGTTGCGATTTTCTAGGCTCATATGGCTAGGAACTATACTCTCATTCCGGCGTAATAATCAAGGAACTTTGCTGCCGTATCATGGCTGCAGCAGGCGCAATGATATTACGCAGCGTCTCTCACAAACGTCTCCATGGTTGCAAGGCACGTTCCCTGTGCAAGCAGGGGCTCACGGCCGCTGCGTAATATCATTGCACTGCTGCAGCCATGGAACGGCAGCAAAGTTCCTTGATTATTACGCCGGAATGAGAGTATAGTTCCTAGCCATATCAGTAGGGCTGCAACAAACGATTATTTTGATAGTCGATTAATATATCGATTATTAGAACGATTAATCGACTAATCATCGATTATTGCACTGATTAATCAGTAAGCTTTGTTTGATTATTTCACTTTAGCAATTAGTTAAAATATTGAGTTATACTGTACTTTAACTAGTAAATAAAACAAGGAAATCACTTCAGCTTTTGAAAGTGTATTTTTAATGATTTTCAAGCCAACTGAATAGACCAATATCCTTCAGGTTTTCTTTCCCCCTCAGAAGTCATCAATAGTCCAACTGTTACAATGACTGGTACTGTGTTTTTAAGTCTGGGAATTGTAATACCTTTTTAATAACAGTAAAAATATTAATGTAATTGTGTTTTTTTTTTTTTTAAATGCCCCTCTCTAGATAGATAAATATATATATATATATATATATATATATACATATTATATACATACAGACACACACTAACTATCGAGTTTATGGTCATTGAATGGCTGAGGTAAATGTTACATTATGTGTGATATATTTGTTTGCAAGTTTTAATGACTTCTTTCTGCGGTTAAAACTCCCATTAAGTGATTACATTACAGATGGATTCATTTCAGTACGTTAAGTAGTTTTTGATGTTCATTCATGTCTATTTCGCGCTGTAATAGAGAGGAATAGGTTCACATGCCGCTTGAACAGAGGTGTTACAGCGATCTGCCGCTCCAAGTTAAACAGCGTCACAACCACAAGTATTGTTTGAATCCCGTAGTAAAATTGACAGAATTTAAAAGCTGAGACTTAGTTTTATATCAAAAGTAACCTTATCTGTCGGGGCGCGTTGTCTGTGTCCTCTTTGCTCTGCGATGCATCTTTCACTGTGTGGGACGTGTGGCGTGAGAACAGTGAGTTTGAATGAGAGTTGGTGGCCCTGCATGACAGTATTCTGTAGTTATGCTAAACGTTATGTTTGTTATGTTTATGCTATGTTAATCTCCCACATTTCACGGGTTCGACTTCGTTTGCACTATGTACTCCAAAGCGCTGACTTCTTTTATTGGATTGGATCCGGGAGGGCTGCATTACAGTAATGCGCTACAGCACCCCACTGGTAACACCGCGTTATTGCAGGCAAGAGACTATTCGACAACAAAAATATTTGTCGACAATTTTTTATTGTCGACGTTGTCGATAATGTCGACTAATCGTTTCAGCCCTACATATCAGCCTAGAAAATCACAACTTTTTATTTTCCGTCGGTCTTAGTACACCATTTAACTACAGAAGAGTCAAGTTTTAAATAGGAAAAATATCTAAACTCTTTGGTCATTTTTAAGCGCGATGCTAACGGTCTAATCAGATTCAATGAACTATGCTAAGCTATGCTAAAAGTGGTACCGCCAGAACCGGAGATCGGCTGAATGGATTCGAAAACGGTAAAACTCAACTGTTTAACTCTAGGGGAGTTGGGAAATGAGCCTATTTTAAAAAAAAAGTGGAGTGTTCCTTTAATATCTTATCAACTTCAATTGCCCAATGGGTTCAGAAGACTTGAATATAGTTTCATATGAACTACTTTATTATTGTTGTTGTTAAATTAATTATTTTTCTATTAAGTAATATTCTATTATTACTATAATTCTTTTTTGAAGCTTGACAGGCATGGTCACTATAAACTAATTTTATAAGGAAAAAACAAAACAAAAACACTTAAAAGACCCCCTTTGGTGAGAATCAAGTTTTTAATGTTGTTTTTTACATCTGTTTTGTGTTTTTAATATGCTTTAAGACAAACCATGTGCAGATCAGTCATCAGCCAACACCATTGCTGAGCATTTTCTCCTTAAACCTGCAGTGTACTATCATATCAATTACCGTTGTGTGTCCACTTTTATTCAAATCCTGAATGGATTATATATAGCCTAAAAAGCGTACAAAGACCGCTTCCTTTATAATCACTAAAAAGCTGTCAATCATCTCATTTTGCATTCTCACAAAGTTCCGTTATAATCAAGGAAGCTGTCTACACTGCACAATGAGTCTGTTATTTACACTGTGTCTACTCTACACACTTTGTTAAGAAAGGATTTGTGAACATGCAGAACTCAGCACTGAACAAAAACAGTTTTGACCGGGAGTGGATTCTGACTAAATTAAACACCCCGATTGGTCACTGCATTCAAGAGATTAACAAACATGTCTGTGATTGGCTACATTGCTCACCTCTGCAAAAACATGCAGTAGAAACATCTGACGTTTTCCAGAGCGCAAACACAAGTACGCACTGGAGCATTTACCAAATCTGATTTGTCAATATGATATTATTACAGTATCAACTGAGGGTGTTCTTGCTTTTGTTTAAGCACCTTCAAGCACCCCCATAGAACCAGGCCTGCCTGTATAATTTGCTCTTCCTCTTTTTCTTCTGAATCAGTTTCTGGTTCAAACATATATGGCTGAATAAATCCAATATTTCCACTTGCCAATGTCAGGTAGTCCGAGCTGGTGTGACTGACTGGAGGCGGGGACTCATTTGCATATTCATAGATCCACATATACTAAATGAATGCAAGAGTGTAGAGTTACATTCAAGCTATTTTAAGGCATGAATTGTCATAGGGAAAACATTTTGAAATGTCATTTTGATGATCAAAGATGAGTTTTAAGAGATAAAATCATTGACTTGGGGGGGGGGGGGGTCTTTAAAAAAAATCTTCAAAAAGTCTTTCTTTTTGTTTCACAGAAAAAAAAAAGAAAAAAACATAGCATACAGGTTGAATTGAAGACTAAATTTCCATTTTTAGGTGAACTTTAACAAGGGTGTCAACTTTTCAAGCTTGCTGCCTTATTCTGTGCCTGTTTTGAATGAGTACTTTAAGCAAAGGGAGAACATGTACCAGAAACTGAGAGATTCAATTAAAGAACAGGGAGGGTTGGGTAAAGTTAAGTTCAATAAACGTGTGAAAGCGTTTTGACTGAACCCTGATTAATTCCCCCAGCTATACAGTCTAGCATGAACTCATATTTCAGGAGATTGAAAGCCAGCTCTCTTCATTGCTTATGTTCACTGGGACTTTCATCAAGTAAGAGGCCGTGAAACAACAGTAAGGCCATGGCCAAACAGGCAATTACATTACACCCTCGGGAAAATCACTTCTAGCTATAATTGTTATCTCTTTTATGAGAACTTCCAAAACTGAAAGGCTGCTAAAGGGTGAAATCCTGCAATAGTTTAAATAGAGAAACTTTTGGCCTTTTTTCTTCTTTGCAGCTACTGAAGAGCAGCAGACTGACTGGTAATCCAGGCTTTGAGCTTAGATAGTACTGTCATTCCTTTGTTGGCTCTTAAATGTAAGATTTTAATTGAGATTTTTAAAGATCTAGCCTTTCGAAATCCTACCCCTAAATCCACCAAACACCCAAGAGCTTTCCAGATAAAGGCAAATCTGCTGTTGATTTCAAAGTCTGAGGTTTCCTCTTCCTCACAGTTAACTGTCATCCTCAGTGCCTCATAAAGTCAAAGAACAAAGCAAAAGTTAGAAATAGAGCTAAATTTATTCAGGAGAAGCCTCAAAACCTTGATCCAGTCTATAGAGTTTCTGTCAAACAGGTCATACGATTCTCAAACAGGTCAAGAACTCTTGAAGTTTTTTTTCCCTATGGAATTTGATATATCAGTAAGTGTCTGTTGTGTAAGACTTTCACATTGTGCTTAACCTTACATTAAGCATTTTACACTTGTAATTTTGAGAGTTCTGTAGCATCAGTTTTAACCCTGAAACACTTTTGCTGTGCTAATACCAAATTGCAGTGCAAAAAGTGAAATGATTCTGCTGTCCATCCAATCGATGTCACTGACCTCATAAATATGCAAATAAGAACATTAACCTAGGGTTTACAAATCTATGGTTGAAATCTTGAAACCTAAATACCCATGAACAATTACCCGAAATAAAGTATGAACATAGTGAAACATGAGATAAAATAACCTAAAACATTTACCTATGGTTTTAGAATGATACTGACTTGAGCTCAAATGTGAAAGGCTATTATACAACAGTTAGTTCTAGTCAGTGGTGGACAGTAACTAAGTATTTTTACGTACATTTGAGTACGTTCAAGTATCTGTACTTTACACGAGTATTTTTATTTTTAGCAACTTATGCTTTGGAATGTAGTGAAGTAAAAGTAAAAGATTGTACTTTTTACTCCACTACATTTCATAAAACATGTCATTACTCATTATTTTAAAATGAAGAAATCGTCACATGCTCAGAGACTCAAAAGCGTTGTCCGATTCGTGCACAAACGATCGGTTCACAAATCACATCAACAATTCATTCGCAAATTGGACTGATTGTATTGCAGCTGTTCTCGAGTCAACAAGTTACTGATTCAATGATCCGTTCAGAGCGACTCTCCAGTGAATGAATTTACAAATCTGACTGAAAATTAACCAAGAACTGGGGGATCCTCTGAGTGCGTGCGCGACTGATGGTGAAAAGTAAGTCAGCCTACTAATGTTGAATTTTAGGATTAATTATTGTAACTGAAAATCATATTTAGGTCAGAACTGTCAGTTGTTTTTGAACTAAATCTGCTGTAAAGGGCGATCTGTTTAAGCCCACTGACACGTCCACATCAATGTGTCTACAGATCATGATCTCGATTCAAACAGATCAAATCACATTTTAAAACTAACTTGGTGCTTCAAATAACGGTTGTATCAATTACATCGTTACGGCAGTAGGAGGTGACAAGTGACTGTTAAAATGTATTTGACATTGAATGATTCATTCAAAAGATTTGTTCAAAAACATTGTTTAATCCACTAATGAAACAAGTGAAGTAGTTATGAGTGAGTCATTGAATCATTCATTCAAACCCGTTTTTTAAATAATTAAATTAAATTAAATAGTCTGCAGCAATTAATATTTTGTCCTCTAGTAAATAATTATAGGCTATTTTGTTTAGTTGTCTATTCAGAATCGTGGGAGAAGCATGATTTCTATTTGAAACAAACAAACAAAAAAAAAAACAAACAAAAAAAGAAACAAAAAGAAACCTTTATTCTCATTTTATCCAGAATCGTGCAACTCTAATACAAATAAAAATAACACATGCACATTCATCTTCCCGCTGCTGTAGCAATTTTTTTAAATGTTATGTATTTAGCCCTATATGTTTAGTCTGTTTCTATATTGTTTGTCCACACACATTACATATTACACTGTAAAAAATAAAACGACCCTTTGTTCAGCAAACAGTTTTTTTTTAGTTACAGATAATATGAATTGTGAATATTGTGAGTCTATGTAAAAATGCATGTTAGTCCAACAATATTTTGCAAAATGTTATAGCAACATCATTAACCAAGTTGAATGAACAAACATTTTTTAATTGAATTGCGCGCGCATGCATCTACGGGGTTTCCCTTCTCATTATCAGCATCGCCACGTTTTCTTCCTGCCATTTTGGACTTGGAGCGGGGAGAAACAGGTTTCAGGTGAGTAATTAACGTTAATTAATTTTAGGCACTTGAAATGAAAAGTGGACATGAGTTGTTTTTCTTCTTCCTTTTTTATTTATTTTTTTTTTTTTTTTTACAAACAACGTCTGTCAGTGATGCAAATATGTTTGCGCAGTGGGTGCATAGTTTTCATAAAGACTTATTGTGGCAGGTATTTATCATTTTCATCTTAAAAGGATAGGCTAAGTTATAATGTTGACATATTTATCTTTGAAATTTAAAATGAGATGTAACGTTAAATATGTTGCAATTGAATATGAACCAGTGATTCGGAATCAATAAAGCAATCCAATCAGGACCTCGAAGCAAATTAAATATTAACGTTAACTTACGCTGTTATATTAGCGTACGTAATTAAAATATGGTTTCAGCAAAAAATGTCCAAAGTTAATATTGAAGGCTTTTTGTTAGGCTATTGTTAGTCCAGGTTAAGTCTCAATGTGGCGCTATTGTGATGTTTAAGGTGGTTGCACTCAGTATTAACAAATGTAAAGATATTTTTCATAATGTTAAACCGGATTTTTATAATAATGTTATCCAGTCTGTGGCCAGTTACCGTTAGTGGTAGTCGAGACACAGATGTACGCTGTACATATACTGATTCTAGAACAGTCTGCTTTGTGCTCTCGCTGTACTTTGACGTCATACGCCGTTCAAGTCTGCGCAGCGCTGTATGCATATTATGTATATTCAATCTATCCGTCGTATCTGTGTCCTTGTCGACGTCACACGAAACCCACGTCGTAATCGACCTCTTTCCAAAGTCTGGAAAAAGCAATTTACATTAACAACTTCGAGATAAAATTCGACTATCCGACTATCACGTGGGTTTGTTGTGTGTGACCGAAGCGCCATTTGGAAGGCATCGTAAGTTCACTAACTACGCAATAGATGAGACTAACTGTTACTCGCGAAAAGAAGTCGAATTTGTTCGTCCAGCTTCGTACTTAAACTCGTAAACTCTTTTTTTTTTTATTTTTTTTTTATTTTTTTTTTTATGGTATGTACATGTGAACAATTAACAAAACTATAAATCTGCTGAAACCTATATATATTTCACCAATGACTGGGTACAGGATTTATTTACATTTTTACCAAACTGTAATTTTCTGTACGTTTTTCTCTGAAGCATGCTGTTTTCCAAGGTGAACAGACTACAGTGTTATTTGCTGTACTTGCTTAAATATCAGCTTATAAAATGTACTGACATTGACTTAAAGTACTCATTTGATAATATATGTATCAATGCACACTATTTTAGTTAGCACTTTTGTAATTAGTTGTCACCAAATGACTAATATGTCTTAAGCAGTAAACCTTAACCCATTTTGGTTTTCATAGTGAATGTAAGACAATAAAGAACATCACATTTATTAAAAGTGGCATAATACATTATTATTTCTGCATCAAATAAAAGGTATAATGAAATCGAAATAAAATGTATAAAATAAATATATAATTTGGAACAAGATCATTATCATGTTTGACATTAGTTAAAAATGCTGAAGAATATTACCATTTTAAGTGCAATACATTTTCAAATTGATTTTCAAATATGTTTTGAAATAAGGTTGTAACTCATTCATTTTTCTATTTTCCAGGATTATAAAAATACTTAATGCAGTGTAAAAACTGCAAATTCAGCAGTTCGAGTGAAGACGTCCTTCTAAAGCACTATCGGCTGCATCACCCAAGCATTTCCAGCTGGCCTTGTATTCATACGGGGTGTGTTTGTGTCTTCAGGACAGCAGGTGCTTTAAAATCCCACCTATCTAAATCACACCAAAACCGTCACAGAGTCAGTCAAGAACTTTCAACAATAAGTTGTGAACTTTGTGAATTCCAAGAGATTTGCAGTGAGAAACGTTTCTTCATTCACCTTGGAAATCATCTTAAACGAAAAGAAACAATTAATTGTCCCTTTAAAGGATGTGGATTTAAAACAAACAATCGGCCAACGTTCAGCTCTCATAGAAGCAGAATACACAGAAAGCATACACTAAAAGACTTTAGAACTGCAATACAGACGGTCTTCGAGAGGATTGATAATGAAGTGCCATCTATCTCACAGATCTCTTCAGAAGTCGAAATTGGAGATGATGATAGAGTACAGTTTGATGAAGATGTAAATAGTCAAACACTTGAACAAAAAATTGCATCTCTTTTTTTGTGTATGCAGACTGTGTTCCATGTTTCAAAAGATGCTACTCAGAAAATAATTGAGGAACTTAAAAGTATTTTGTTGTTCTCCAAATCTCAGGCCCTTCATAGTGTAGAATCAGTTCTCACAAAGCACAACGTTAATGTTGAAAGTAACATTGTCAAAGAAATTGCAGATTCAGTGTGTTTGACAAATCCACTTTTAACCGCAATATCTGCAAAGGGTATTTTGTCTACTGACTACAGAAGAACTCTGTATTTCAAACAACACTTTCCTTTAATAGAACCTACAGAATATCTTTATGAACATACCCAGAAAGAATCCTTTGTTTATGTGCCAGTCATTCAGGTACTTGAAACTCTGCTAAGTTTACCATGTTTTTTGGATAAAGTTGAATTTACAAACGAACATTTAGCTGGACAGTACAATTCGTTTCAAGATGGGAAGTACTACAGGGAGAATGTGTTTGTTGCAGAAGAAGAGGTGGTTCTGAGTTTGGCCTTTTATATAGATGAGTTTGAAGTTTGCAACCCATTAGGCACATCCAGAAAAATTCATAAAATTACTGCTGTCTACTGGATGATCTTAAATTTACCTGCAAAGTGGAGATCTACTTTAACATCAATTCAGTTAGCTGTTTTAGGAAGGAGTGTTGATGTTAAAAAATTTGGCTATGACAAATTATTGGAACCTTTGATAAAAGATTTGAAAGCTTTGGAGCAAAATGGTGTGTTTGTGGAGACTTTGGGGCATTATGTGAAGCCAACTGTTTTCTGTGTATGTGCAGATAATCTCGGAGCCCACAGTCTTGCAGGCTACCAGGAAAACTTTAATGTTGAAAAGTTCTGTCGGTTCTGTTTGATAAGTCGTGATCAAATAGCAACTGTTAAGGCTAGTGATTTCCCTCTGAGGACTGTTGAAGAGCACAATTCATTTGTGGAACAGCTTAAGCAGAGTGACACCCTGCAGAGTGTTAATGGTGTAAAGAGTGAGTGTTCATTAAGCAAACACTTGAGAAACTTTCATCCAGTTAGTGGGTTTCCCCCAGACATTTTACATGATTTTTTTGAAGGGGTCATACCTGTGGAATTATCTTTGTGTCTCAGAGATTTGATCTCAAAAGGTTACATTACTCTTGAAGGATTAAATCACTCAATCAAAACATTCCCTTACAAGTACTCTGACAAGGTCAACAAACCAAAGGCAATTCTAAAATCAGGCCTAGTTAAAGGATCAATTGGGGGTAATGGTCATGAAAATTGGTGTTTGTTGCGCTTACTTCCTTTAATGATTTGGGATTGCATCCCAGAACACGAGCCATCATGGGAAATATTAATGGATCTAAAAGAAATTGTAGAAATTGTCCTATCACACAGTCTCTCTGAAGAAACTCTGTGTTACTTGTCATGTAAATTGGCAGATCACCGCTTGCTTCTGACTTCCACGTTTCCAGACTTCAAATTAAAGCCGAAGCACCACTTCATTGACCACTACCCACAACTGACAAAATGCTTTGGACCTTTGGTGAACTTGTGGACTATGCGATATGAGTCAAAGCACTCATTCTTTAAGAATGCAGCACGTGATATTCACAATGTGAAAAATTTGCTGCTTACTCTTTCTGTTAAACATCAGCAAATGATCGCCTATCATTTGAATGCCCAAAGCCTTTTGAAATCAGAGTTATATGTTGAAAAAGTGGATGTGGTTAAAATATCACTGTTAGATGCAAAACTGAAATGTGCTATACAAAGAAAGTTTCCTCATGTGTACACTGTGTCACTGTCCAAAAATGTTTGTCTGTATGGAACTCAATATGCTAAGGACATGATTATATCTGCTGGACAATGCAATGGACAGCCTGAGTTCTTCAAGATAGAGCACATGTTGCTCTGTCCTGACAAAGTCTCCATTGTATCTAAAAGACTTTCTGCCTGGTATATTGAACACTTGAGATCTTATGAACTTGTGGAAAGCAACTATGCTGACATGGTTGTCCTTGATCTTGATGACTTAAATGATTATCACCCATTGATTCCATACAGGCTTAGAGACCGAGTCCTTGTGACCCTGAGGACATACCTGCACCATTAAACTTGCCTGATGGTATGTGTAAAGTTAGTTTTTTTTTTTTTTTTTAATTGGAAAAAATACTGGTATTTTTTACTTAACTTTCTCTGTCTACCTCTCGGTTTACAGGCTTTACTACTGCGAGTTGTCATTTCTTCAACTGATGCCCGGCGACTTCAGCTTTTTGAAGTGCCACAGTCTGTGGAGTCCCTTATTAGTATTCTGAAGGAGAAACTGCAGTTACAAGGACAGTTTGTCTTGCAGTTTCAGGACCCTGATTTTGGGAATGCCCTTTGCAGCCTGACTGACATCTCGGAACTGCCCAGTGACAAAGCAGTCTTGCATATTCAGTGGTGCAATTCATCATTGTCTGAAACCAGCCTTTCTGTGTCATCTCTTGATACTGCTAGTGTTGATGACTCTGATGGATCCTTGACCAGCTCCACAGCCTCTGTACAAAGGTATTTGCGCACAGCCTCAGAATGGCCACTGCCATTCCCCATCCCACCCCTGTCATTTGATGTCGAGCTAAAACTACGACGAGGCAATGAGACATATGCAGAAACACAGACAGGCATTGATGTGACCAGAGACATAAAGATGGAGATTCTTGATAAAATAGTTCAGGCTGTTTTTGACATAAAGGCATATCCCGACAATCAAGAAATTGAGTCCATTGCATCTGCACTGATTTCCAAGTATCCATGCCTTAAGGAGCCTGGCAAAGGTAAGGGCTATGAAGGATGGTTGATCAGCCTAAAGAACAAGCTAAACAATTACCGTTCAAAATTGAGAGCAGCAGGCTGCAATGAAGTTAGTGTGAACAAGAAGCGTAAGGATGTTGAACATGGACATGGTTTCACCATGAAAAAAGCAAAGCGTGGAGAAGTGAATTTTGTCCCGGAACATCCATGCAACCACACTGATGCTTCACTTGAAGAACAAAGACTTTTATTGATCGATGAAACCAAAAAGGCAAGAAGCAGCATGGTGGTCATAAGTGAAAAAATGGAATTAACTTTTTCCCTGAGGAGAAAAGAAGTAGTAGAAGATCAACCAATGGTTGTAGACGTGCAGCAGAGGTGGCCTGCACTTTTTCTCCAGGAACAGGTAATTATGTCAGGTTTTTCTTTGTTAAAAAGGCTAATTTAAATTATTTTGTATTGTTTGTTTATTATCCTAAATTTGTTAGAAACACATTAAATGTTTTTATTACTTAAAGGGTTAGTTCACCCCAAAATGATAATTTTATCATAAATCAGTTAACCTTGTGTCGTTCTAAAACACCAAGTGATCTGATTGTCTCCAGATCACATTTTCAGATATTTTTGATGAAAACCAGGAGGCTTCTGTCTGTCCCATTGACTTGAGTAGGTTTCACGATTCTTTTTCCCAGAAAAGAATAAAAGACATCGCCAAAAAGGTCCGTATGCCATCAGTCATTCAATAATAATATTATGAAGTGACAAACACTTTTGTGCACAAAGAAAACGAAACAAACAATTTTTTTTTTAACAAGTTGTTATCAAAGTAATTCATTGCGCGTTCACGAGCAGACTACGGCATATGCTGACGTCACCTGCTGATGTAGTTGCTAATGTTTCTTTTGATTTTGCTCCTTTTTTATTTAAGCCATTATGTAAACATTGTAAACAATACTTGAACAGCCCGTATAAATGCGCACATTACTTGCCAGTGTATTCTGTGTCTGTACACTGGCAACTACATCAGCAGGTGACATCAGCAACATACACCATAGTCTGCTCGTGAACGCGCACTGAACGACCAAGGAGGAGAACAAATTGTTGAATAAAATCACTCGTTTTGTTTTCAGTGCGCACAAAAGTGGTTTTGTTGCTTATAATAATATTTTTGAACTACTGATGCCATGTGGACCTTTTTGGCGATGTCTTTTATGCTTTTCTGGGGAAAAAATTGAAACAAACTGAAGTCAATCGGACAGACAGATGCCTCCCTGGTTTTCATCAAACACATTTTTAAATATTTTGGAAGACAATCGGATCACTTGGTGTTTTAGAACGACACAGGGGTAAATTATTTATGATAAAAGTTATCATTTGGGGTGAACTTACCCTTTAAGGCACCACATGTAATACACATTTTAACCATCTGTGACTGCCATTTCTAGCTGGATGATGTTTATTTCCACTAACAAGGTCAACTTAACTTGAAATGCTATTCATGCAGAAACACTACTTCTTGTAGCAATATCAGCGTGAATCTAATGTCAAGTATTCACAAGTCAGTCAGGATGTCCTTTAATACAGCCAGTCCTCATGACCCCCTCCCGGAACATTTTTGTTTTCTTTCTATGTAAAAGATGGACAATTCTGTTTCCATAATTAACACACTAACAGACTGATAAGTTGAATCCTGCATTTTATATTTTATATTTACAGGTAGGCCTGTAAAAAATATTGTGGTAGGTGGGTCACGAGGACTGGAGTTGAGAAACACTGTCTTAATAGGCGTTTAGACCATAAATAATGTTAAGTATGGAAACAGAATTGTCCATCTCTTACATAGAAAGAAAACAAAAATGTTCCGGGAGGGGGTCATGAGGACTGACTGTATTAAAGGACATCCAGACTGACTTGTGAAAACTTGACATTAGATTCACGCTGATATTGCTACAAGAAGTAGTGTTTCTGCATGAATAGCATTTCAAGTTTAGACAAATGTTTTTTTTTAATCCGGTTTATGCTTTAAGTTTTGTTACTGTTACTACAATATGTTTTTGTTATAAACAGATTGCTGAGGAATTCTTCAGAATCACGAATAAAGACCTTCTTGATGTCTTCAGGGCAGCTATGGACAGATTTACACCTAAGCTCTTGAAATTATACAGAGCTAGAAAAGCTGCATTTGGAGAGGACATGGAACAGCTCCTAGAAAGACTTGATGAAAGGGCAAGTTTAGTTTCATAACTTAAATGTTGTGGAGGTTTTTTCACATTAGGTTGGCTGATATGAACAGTTTTCTTACTTTGGCTAATTGTTTGTTACCTCTGTATGTTTTGAAGGTGACCGATGTTGTTAATCACAGAAGGACTACTGCTTTGAAAGGCCTGCCTTTGTTTCTTCGAGAGGACCCAAACAAGCTGTTCAAGAAATGCAAAGTAAGTAGTAAATACTTCAAAAGGCTTACAGTTTTTAGATTTGATTATTTTTGTTCATTAGGTTTTTTTTAAAAAAAGTGAATATTTACTTGTTCTAGTCTTATGTTTGTCAGTCTGCAAGTGTTGACTGTTTAATGACTATTGACTTTTACAGTCTATTATGGATAGAATGCAACTACAAAATATCTGTTCTAGTAGATTATTGTTTGTGTAACAGGACACCGAAGATGGGGCAAAAGGAGTGTCTATTGCCATTCTGTGTGTTTTGGAAGATGACACCCAGGCGACATCATCCGAGGTTGTGAACATTGCTGTTGTGTTGGAGCAGGTCGTCGTTTTGAAAGATCTCCCAGATATTTCTACTGCTCTTGCATACCTTTTTGGCCTTCTGTATGCATTAAACATGTCCTATCCTCAAGCTCTTAAGTACACTTTTGACACCATTCAGAATGTTTTCATGGAGCTGGGATCTGGATGCACCAAACGTGTACTTTCTCTGAAGAACAAGCTGTTGTAAAGAAAATCAGAACAGTGTTTTTGGGATCCTTTTTGGCGTTCATTTGTTACAAGACCTAAAGTGCGCTTTGATACAAGGTCTGGGGATTCTTTTAGTTGGCATCTCGATTTCTTGTTACAGATGTCAAACTGTTCCAAATGCACCAAACGTGTGCTTTCTCTGAAGAACAAACTGTTGTAAAGAAAATCGGAACAGTGTTTTGGGATCATTTTTGGCGTTCATTTGTTACAAGACCTAAAGTGCAGCTTGGATACAAGGTGATTCTTTTAGTTGGCATCTCTTTTTCTTGTCATCAGATGTCAGACTGTTCTTAAAGTGTACAGTACAGCATACCATACCAGGTTAGTGGTTGCAGTAAGCATGTCTGTTCTTGTAAATGGTTGTTTAAAATTGAGGCATAGTTCATCCAAAAATGAAAATTGTCACATTTTGTCACTCTTATTTTGTTACAAACCTGTATAAATGTCTTTGTTCCGAGGAACATGAAGAAAGATGCTTTGAGGAATGTTTGTAACCAAACCGTTCATGAGCCCCATTCACTTTTATAGTAGGAAAAAAGAATACTATAGAAACGAATGGGGCTCGTGATCTGTTTGGTTACAAACATTCCTCAAAATATCTTATGTTCATCAGAGCAAATACATTTATACAGGTTTGTAACAACATGGGAGTAAGAAAATGACACGATTTTCATTTTTGGGTGAACTATCCTTTTAAATAAAACTGTAAAAAAGTGTTTTAAATGTTGGTTTAAATGTGGTAATTTGAAAAGGTTTAGATTACGGAACATGTCAAGACATTAAAAACATTTTATTGTTGGATACAAAAAAAAATCCTAAATTGATACCAACAAGTTTTATGCTGTTTTTGTGTACAGTTAAGTGATTTAATGAGAAATTGTATTGCACTGATCTTTGTTGGTGTTAAAAATTGTCTGTATGCTTAGTGTATGCAAAATTTAAGTTCCTACTGAAGATGGAATCTGGACTTTTTCTTTAAAGTGCAGCTGTTGTGTCACAACTTTAAAAAAAAAAGTTAAATATTGTGAACCGAGTTTGTGCTTGTGTAGCATCTTATTTCTAATTGAAATAAATGATAAAGTAAATGTTTTATGACCTGTCTTTATTTTGCCAATTGAACATTTCTCATCCACAAAACATAAAAAAGCTAATTAACTGAACAACAGCAATTGCGGTGACATAAATATCATTATTAGGAAAATTAAAAAATCAGAATTGCGTAAACAAGCAAGTGTTAGTTGGCTAACATGCATAATTTTGGCAATTGAAAATTCTTCATCCACAGAACATAAAAAGGCAAATTAACTGAACAACAGTAGTTGGTGTAAAACAAAAATCTTAATTGGGAAAATATGAAAATCAGAATTGCAAAAACAAGCAAGTGTTAGTTGGCTGAACATTGTATCATTACTATGTGTAATTATTTAAAATACATTGAGACAACGCAAAAGTCTTAATGCATCAGGTTGACTCACTTTTTTACGTTTTCGCAGCAAATTTTTTTTTACAGTGTATGTATCTGCATCCACTAATCTTCCATCCATACTGCTGGCTATTTGACAATTCATAATCATTATTCTGAATGATTATTCTGAGCAATAGGATTATATAAAATATATAATATAAAATTAAATTATATAAGTGACCTATATAAAATTACAAAATAAACATTCATCAAATACATTTTACCTTAAGTACATTAAAAATCAAGTACTTTTGTACTTTCACTCAAGTAAAATTGAAAAGGAGCACTAAATACTTTCACTTGAGTAATATTTTATTATACGTATCTGTACTTTTACTCAAGTACTTGATTTGTGTACTTCGTCCACCACTGGTTCTAGTTCTCGGGTGTGACTGACCGAGCAGCATTCTAAGAAAGCTGACAGAAGTCAAACAGCACTAGGACTTTTCACTCTTTGTTTCACTCTGCTTGTCTGTGTTTGGAAGTTCCAGACAGACTGTCAGTCTGTGCATTTAATTGAGGGGATTTTTCAGTGACGTTTTCAGCAGGTTACATTGTTTAATGTTATGCTTTAGTTTCACTATCTGTCCAGTTTGACAACAACAATATTGTGACTAAAATTTAAGTTACTCAATATTACATTTTTTCTCAATTGCTTTGGCTCATTCTTTAAACTATAAGTGCACTCGTTAAAACTGTTAGGACATCACAAATCTATTGCATTTCTACCAAAAAACAGAAATTCATTAAATTCATGATTCAAACCACAGTTATTGTGTAGCCTACGTAAATTGGCCGGTGGCACCAAAAAGTTGATTTGTCATTGTGTGAGCCATACTTGTCAAAATGTATAGATATTTCTGTCATCACAAAGTGTTTGGCATGGTAATGGGTGATGACAATGTTTGGTCTTGGCGGAATAGATCTACTATGCTGCTGATGCAGTTGGTTATTTCTGCTGCTGTTGCTTATTGCTGCTGCTGCTGCTTCAGAGCAAGTACAGGACTTGCTGCCAATACATACATGACACGCTGCTGTGAACAAGTAAGACATGCTGCTGCTGTACACAATATATATGCTGTACAATATAGATCTATGCAGGTGGAGCTGGGGAAGGTGGAGGGATTCTTAGCACTGCTAAGTCAAATGCTATCAAAGTTTTTGAAGGTTGAGCAGCAGTAACAGATCAGCTGTGCCCTATAGAGAATGATCTGATTGCAAGCAGGTTGAGTTAAGGACCTAATTAGCCTGCACCATCTAGAACTTTGTATTTCACCATGGCAGTCAACCCTGGAAATCTTTCTTACACAAATGTAATTTTTATTCTACTTTTTTTTTTATTGACACTGACTGCTTACTATACTAAACAAGAATGCAAGTTTTGTCTAGCTGAATGCTAGTGTGTATCGCACTGAGCTTTTTAGATGTACATTTCAACAGTAGGTAAAAGTTTACGGTGCAAAGACAATACTGTAATACACAGGGGAAAAAAAGAATATATATTTGTCTGTATACAATACATTTATTTGTGTAGCAGTGTGTTACATGTAAACAAAATATTCATATTTGCATGTCCATTTTTTTTTTTTTACACATTTCTTATATGTTAACTCCTAAATAGTTAACAGAAAATTCTGTTAATAATAGTTAACAAAAATATTCCATGTCATAGGTACATTTATGGAATATACATGTATGTCTGACAGATTTTGATAATCAAATGGATCATTTTATTTAATTGAGAATCAACCCATCACTTTTGCTCAGCAAGCCATGTGCATTTAGCTACTGTGCAAACTGACAATTGTACTCTTTTGTAAGTATCTGCCAAAACATGTCCAATTTGCTTAAATAAATGGGTCATTGACAAAAAAGGTTTTTAAAAGTGTAAAAAAAAAAAAAAAAACATAATGGAGATAAAATTAATTTTGAAGTTTTATTAAGTGTTAACCATGAGATTATGTGGTCATTTAGTCACACTCCTTTAGTCATTTTTTTACAAGATTGACTAAATTTGTCACCAAAAGGGTCATTCGGTTTAACCAAAATTTCGGTTTTACCGAATGACACTTTTGGTTATACCAAATGACAATATTTTCAAACAACGCTGACAGGCTGATATCTAGCTAGCTAGCAAGTTAGCTTGATAGCTAGCTAGCAAAAGGACAATCAAACATTTTATATTTACAAGTTTTTAATATACTAACAACATTGTCCATGTTTTATAGCGGTTGTACCAAATGACATGATGTTTCGTGACATGCGTATGAGCAAGTGAAAACATGAATTTTATAATAGTAATAGTTTCAAATTTTGTAAATAATTTCAAAAAGAGTTAGTTACTTTTCCTCATGACCAGGTGTCTGAATGATGTCACATCCTGTCACATGATATCAAAAGCAAGACTTGATCCAAAATGGTCCCTTTATATTGTTTACTCCAAATGACATCAATGATTTTTTTTTCTTTTTTTTTTCGGACATTCTCATAACAAAGCAATGACTTCTACACATAATTGTAATACCATTTTGTACTGTGTTGATATATGATGTTATAAAATCATGCCAGAATAAAAAAAAAAAAATATATATATATATATGACCTTTTGACACTTCAAAATCTTTAAAATACCTTTATATGGAGCAAAATATAATTAAAACTTTTTTGATTCAATAAAAGAGATCTTGTTGTACTACCTTACATACTTGGGATGCCATATCTTTGTTTTTTATTATTAAAGGTGCCCTCGAATGAAAAATTGAATTTATCTTGGCATAGTCAAATAACAAGAGTTCAGTACATGGAAATGACATACAGTGAGTCTCAAACTCCATTGTTTCCTCCTTCTTATATAAATCTCATTTGTTTAAAAGACCTCTGAAGAACAGGCGAATCTCAACATAACACGGGTGTACGCCCCAATATTTGCATATGCCAGCCCATGTTCCCAACATTATGAAAGGCATTAGACAAGGGCAGCCAGTAATGTCTGGATCTGCACAGGTGAATCAACAAACTAGGTAAGCAAACAAGAACAATAGCGAAAAATGGCAGATGAAGCAATAATAACTGACATGATCCATGATATCATGATATTTTTAGTGATATTTGTAAATTGTCTTTCTAAATGTTTCGTTAGCATGTTGCTAATGTACTGTTAAATGTGGTTAAAGTTACCATCGTTACTGTATTCACGGAGACAAGAGCCGTCGCTATTTTCATTATTAAACACTTGCAGTCTGTATAATTCATAAACACAACTTCATTCTTTATAAATCTCTCCAACAGTGTAGCATTAGCCGTTAGCCACGGAGCACAGCCTCAAATTCATTCAGAATCAAATGTAAACAATATAACAGTATACAATACTCACATAATCCGACGCATGCATGCCGCATACATGACGAACACTTTGTAAAGATCCATTTGAGGGTTATATTAGCTGTGTAAACTTTGTTTATGCACTGTTCAAGGCAAGCACGAGCTCCGTGGGCGTGGAGCACGAGAATTAAAGGGCCAGTAGCCCTTAATCGGCTCATTTATAATGATGCCCCAAAATAGGCAGTTAAAAAAATTAATTAAAAAAATCTATGGGGTATTTTGAGCTGAAACTTCACAGACACATTCAGGGGACACCTTAGACTTATATTACATCTTTTTAAAAAAAGTTCTAGGGCACCTTTAAGGCCTTTGCACAAAAAAATAACACGTCATGTCATTGACCCAAATAAGAAATTCAAATCTGGTGTAAAGAGGAAACTCATTTTTCAGGGGTCATATTACACGGGTCATTACGGGGTCATATTATTTTTTACGTTTTCAACTTATAGTGTGTAACGTTGCTGTTTGAGCATGAAAAAGGTCTGCAATGTTACAAAGACACCCCAAAGGCAGTTATTCTCTATATCAGTAAGCACTGTTTTTGAACTCCCTAAAACACTTTGATTGTAGTCTTGAGTTTTCTTACGGGAATATACACATGACAATATTCATGATTTAAATAATTGTATTGTTAATAAAGTCCTTCTGAAGTGATGCCTTTGTGTAAAAAAAAAAAAAAAAAATCCATATTTAACAAGTTATGAAGTAAAATATCTAGCTTCCACCAAACCGCCTTCCGTATTCAACTTACAAAGAAAGTGCAATGCCTCTCGCAGTTCAAAAAGCTTACGCTACGTCCTACACCTTCCCTATTGAACTTACGGAAAAAGCTTAACTGACGTGACGCCAGTTTACACTTTCTTCTTTGGATGGATGTTGATGGATGCACTTTCTTCAGCTCATGCTCGTTGGTCCAGTTCACGGCCATTATAAAGCTCAGATGCGTCAGGATATTTATTAATATAACTCTAATTGTGTTCATCAGTAAGAAGAAAGTCATATACACCTAGCATGGCTTGAGGGTGAGTAAAGCTTGGGGTAATTTTCCTTTGATAGTGAACTAATCCTTTAATACTGTTTATGGACAACGGTTAACCAATCACAATACACTGGTCCAGCTGACCAATAAGATCACATTGCACTTTTCTGAAGGAGGGGCTTCATAGAGACAGGAACTAAGCAGAGCGCTTCAAACTGACTGGGATGAGAGGTGCTGCATCACTGTAAAATATGTGAAAAATAGGCATTATAATTGCCCTTTAAGAAAAAACAATCTCATTACAGATTGAGAAAAAATAACTTCTGACTTATTAAACTGTATAAAAGTCAAATCACATTCACATAACCGTGATTACCTGTGGCACTCAGCCTGTGGATGAATCACAGCTGTGCTCACATCTAGAACAACACTTTGCTTATGTGATATTGCTTAATTATTTTGTAGGTGATCAAGCTGTTTGCTTGAAATGACATGACTGGAGAGAGAGAGAGAAAAAGCCATTTCTGAAAAATAATCAAGCTCAATATAAAAGTGAGGTATATCGCCCAGTCATAGTGTGAATATTCCTTTATTCACTCAGTTTTTTACGAAGACAAAGTGGAGGTAGGGTGTTTACTGACACACACGTCTGTGGGGAAAATTAAGTTTAAAATGGCTTTCCAAATCATATTTCTCGCTGGTCTTACAAAAAGCTCCACACCGCTTCGAGGTGCCAAAGCAATCGCTCACTGTTACATTAGCTCTAATGTCAAAGTCTTCAGCTCAGCAAACCACCGGCACCAAGATTACCCAAGAGACCAGAGCGCTGTGCACTGACTCAGAAACACAGACCTGATCGCTTCAGCTGGTCGCTACACAGAAAAGTGCAGCACCGTTCCCTTTTAAAGCCATTAAAACCACACAACAAACAGAATGAGATGCTTGCACAGAAATGAATGCAGCCCTGCAGTGTTAGAAACAGAAGAGATTAACAGCTCTCTCCTCCTATAAGGCTCCAGCTGGGGTTGTATTGTGAGGATGTAAAGAACATCAGCAGTGCTCATTGTCACTGCTTTATTTTTCACTGAAGGAAAACAAACTTTAACTGCTACAGCTGTATCCATACAATATTTCATCCTGTGTCTAAAAAGCTCTGCAGGAAGTGCCACAAATTTCTGTATAACTGTAACATCTGGCATTCATAAAGTTCTACACCAAGGTTATTATCATTAACTAAAACTAATAAAAACGATAACACTTTACAAAAAGTTTTCATTTGTTAAAGGGAGAGTTCACTCAAAAATGAAAATTATCCCATTATCAGGGCTTCCGCTGGAACTAGACTCGCTCACGGCTGTTGCAGGAAGCCAATTATTATAGTTTATAAAGTTTTCAATATGGATATTTTTCTTACAAAAACCTGTCGCTTCATGTCGCAGATGGCCTTATTATGATGGCTTACTTTTATGATGGATAGATGCACTTTTTTGGGCTTCGAAATCTTGAGCCCCATATACTACCATTATAAAACTTGGAAGAGACAGGATATTTTTTAATATAACTTTGATTGTGTACGTCTGAAAGAAAATCGTATACAGCTAGGTTGGCTTGACGTTGAGTAAATCATGGGATCATTTTCATTTTTGATTGAACTATCCCTTTAAAGGTGCAGTATGTAATAATTCTGTCCGCTAGAGGTCGCTAGAAGCCTATTCAGAACAAAGGCGTAGCTTGATGATGCCGAGTTTGAGAGCGGAATCTTGGGACATGTGGTCTCCACCTCAATGGACGGTGCAAAAGAATAGGGATTGGACTCGGGAACAAATCATGTTCATGGATGTGATTATTAACGTTACTGTAGTATGAAGCAGAGCAGGACCGAGCATTGTGGGAGCTGAACGAGGCCGCTGGAGCGATTGCGCAACACACGCCTCACGAGCAGTGGAACTTTTATTATGCCACAGTCGCCGGCGCCGCTTCCTCTTTCCGTTCATGAGTATGAGGTAACGCAGCTCTGTTTATCATATTAGATACATTTAAGAGTGTTGAAAATGATGTTATAACATTACTCTGTGCGTTCGCTCGGCGGCTGCTGTGAGACACTTGTTTGAGACAATGCAGTAAGCTAGATCGATTTTAGAATATATTAAATGCTGGATGGCTTGTGTTGATAAATGGCATTCAATTAATTTTAAAACATATTGTATGATGGAGAAAATTCTGTATTACTGTTACTAAAAATAAAGCTGCATCTTTCTCTGAGGCATGGTAAAGCATGGTATTCGCAAAAAATCAAGAAAATTGATTTAATAAGACTAAACGTGTTGAGCTATATAACAATTAATTTTATGTCTATAAATATATCAAAACAGTTGTTCCCTTGTCTATTAAAACATGTAATATATTAAAGCGTCTTTGGTGTTTCCATGGTTTCTACAAAATAAAACCGGAAACCGAGGGTAACGCGGGTATGACTCAACTGACCGGCGACTCCTCACACGTCCCGACGCCTTGGTTAAATTTGTAATTTTCTCACGATTTACAAACAGTTGGAAACATTTGGGATATTGTAAGTACTCAAGTGAACAAAATATATAACACTGACCTAGTGGTTTTTGGATATTTTACTGCAAAAATCTTACATATTCACCTTTAACATTAGTTGACTATGAACTAACAGTGAACAGTACTTCTACAGCATTTTTTAATTCTTAAAGTTAATCAATAATGTAAATAATTTACTAATACATTTTTCAAGATCAGTTAACATTAGTTAATGCACTGCGATCTAACATGGACATGAATATTTTTATTAACATTAACAAAGGTTAATAAATTCTGTAAAAATATATTACTCATTGTTAGTTCATGTTAGTTAATGCATTAACTAATGTTAAAAATGAGAACTTATAAAATTGTTAGTTCCTGTCCTTGATTCTGATTGATCAATAGCTGTGTTTTATTCACGATAAAACATGGCTATGCCGCTTCACCCAAATGTTCTGTGTATCACTACACAACACCCTTAAGGCCCCAATATATTTCAAACGAAGTTCTTTTTCATTCTTCGTTTAGGGGTAAAACGAAGTTCGAAATGCGTGATCAACGATATACTGTAAATGAACATCTGACGTCGCCCACACTGCTGAGATCGGCGTTTAGACGAATATGTAAAATATGTGCTATGCACTTTCTTCTCAGTAACAAATTAACACAACAAAAATAAGAAAACAGCAAACATTTTTTATAGAAAGCATAAGAAACACGTCTGATCATAACAGCATGGGTATGTTAGCACGAGCTCTGCAAAGAAGCACTCCTGTCACGTCACGTCTTCACATAGCACTTTATTCAATAGATTGCTTAAAATCAAGCAGCTTTACAGAATCAAACATGAAAAACAGTGTCAGTGCCTCATTTTATCACAAGCACAACTTCATTTTGTACTATAAAGCGGCTATCCAGTGTGTTCATGTTTTCACCCGCGGAGATCTTACCTCAACAAACTTAAACACATAAAATGAGTCAGAGATTAGTTCCACACGATTGAAGGCGGAGCCTCAGTGCACACCTCCTATTACGTTATCGTCACGGACCAATGGTAGTACGAAGGTGTTTTGCAGCTGAAGCTAACTTTTCCTGAAAGTTTGCTTTGGCAAGCCGTTTCGAACTTCCAAAAAGAACACAAAACGAACTTCGTTTTGGCCTGATTTTGTTCGAAATGACGTCACATCAGTTCGTTCTTCGATTTCGTTTGAAGTATATCGGGGCCTTTAGCAACCACTCTTAGCAACATAAACTGTTTGTTCTCAATCGATATTGTTCATTGAAGCTTACTGTATTATGCAGAAGAGTATTGTGAGAAAGAGATCGAGTGAGCGAGTTTATTACCTGCATTCAGCATTTCCTTTATTTAGCATTTTCCTTCAGGTCAGTCCTATGTTCATAATAAAACATCTGTTTAAATGTCCACTGCAATATCTTGTCCTTTTAACAGGTTTTCCCGTGACTGACAGCACTAGTCAAAGCATTTGTCAGTTGCGTCTTGTTCCGTGTTCACAACAATTCAGTCTTTTCAATATAAAAGTCTTTGCGACTGACTGACACACTCATAAAGACAGTCTTTGCTGCCATCTAATGGCATAATAATGTAACTTCTGTTGTTGTTTATGGTCAGGGACTATTTTTTCCGGTGGAAGGAAGGCTTTTAGTGATTTTACTTCATGAAAGTTGCATTGATACATATTTTGTGGCTTTAATATTTGTATTGTGTGGTAACCGTTTTATAAAAGCAGACTCGAGGCTAGTGCTGTATCGTGAATAAGTCACGGCTGAAGGGGTTGCTAACAACACTCTTCAGCCGTGACTTATTCATGATACAGCGCAGCCTTGAGTACATTATTGCTTACTTATAAAACGGTTAGTTCCTGTCCTTGATTCTGATTGGTCAATAGCTGTGTTATTTGTAGTTATTTGTGTTACTTATAGTAGTGTTACAAAAAAAAAAAACTTGTTAACTGAAGCAAAATAATTGTTAACTGAAATAAAATGAATATATAAAAACCATAAACTTATTTTATTTCAACGAGTTGCCAAGAAAAAACATCTCATTTTCAATTATTTTAACTTTTAACTCTTATTTTAACTTATAACTCTTTTAACTTATTTTAATAAAATAACTAAAACTAAATAAAACTAAAACTAATTAACAAAAAACTAACATGGACATTTTTTTTTTTTTTTTTTAAAAAAGGAAAAATAATACATAAGACAAAAACAAAACACAATGACTAAAACTTTAAAGTTAATGTAAAAACAGAATAAAAAGAATATAAAATAAAGTCTGAAAGTCAAAATATTAACTAAACCTATATCAATGATAAACTAAAACAACACTGTTCTACACATCACCTATCGCTTTCATGTTTATTTTTTAAATATTTTTGCTAATTTGATGAGCTACTGAGCACTTTGCTACATCTTCCACAGGTCAGACAAATGAGTAGTCAAATTTTATTGATTGATTGATTTCATTTATTTTCCCCTGCACAGAAAATGCATGAAATACCTGCAAATTCTATCTTGGTCTGCGCATCAGTGACACACCAGCAGCTTAATTTATCTAGAGATGTTTTTTGTTGTTGTTTTGGGTTTTTTATTCATCACATTAAGCTGCAAAATGATCTCACAGTCCAACCAAGCTTTATCCACCATGAGCAAAACCATCACTACCCTCCATTTATCATAGACAGACAGTTTAGAAATATATTTTTGCATATGCATCAGTTTTCCAGGTGCATTTACGCACAAAAAAGCCACATTGTTTATGCGTGTGTGTGTTGGGGCTGATCCGTCACAGTGCAAACACTGCTCCACACTCCAGCACAGCAGCGCTGCAGCAAATACAGGGCAAATGGGCATATCAGTCCTGTGAGCGCCAAGCCGTGAAATCTGCCGAATGGGAGTTCCTATGAAAGCAGCAGTGTAACGCACACACACAATCAGGAAAGAGACTGTGTTAAGACAGGGTTCCCCAACCTTTCTCAGGCCACAGACCCATTGTTAGATAGAGAAATGGAGCAGTGACTAAATTTGTACAGTACTAAATTCATGTATTTGCATATTTTGTTTTTATGCTTACTGTTCAGCCATTATAACTCCTAGATAATATTTGCTGAATGAAATCAAATACTTGTTCCGTACTAATTTTCAAAATTTGATTTGGATTTCATACTTTGGATTGGATCTGGATTGGCATAAACTGCCACAAAGACATTCCTATCTTTCTCCAAGCAAGGTTAGAATTATTTGTTCAATTCTCACATTTTCACATGTATGACATTTATGCCTAATTCTGATTTCAAGGTTAGAATTGACCCAGATATTTTCTGCTACATCTGTGGGTGTTTTACTACATCCGAACAGTGACAGAAAATACAAATTTTATTTAGAAAAAAAAAAAAAAAAAAAAAAAAAAAAACTTGTATTTATGTAAAGTTATTTGACATTAAATGAAGTATTTGAACATATTTTTCCACTCCTTTGCAGACAGCAAGTTAATAATACATTTTGAATACTTGTTTCTGTCAACCAAAACTTTTGACATTTGACTGTTTTTAGTGCACTGAAGCTAATACATATAATTTGAAAAATATTCATCTTTATTTTGTGGAATATATATATATATATATATAGTATGCAAACGTTTAGACGTTTAGGAACCCCTGACAATTTCCATGATTTTCATTTATAAATATTTGGGTGTTTGGATCAGCAATTTAATTTTGATCTATCAAATACCTGAAGGACACAGTAATATTTCAGTAGTGAAATTATTGGATTAACAGAAAATGTGCAATATGCATCAAATTGAAATTAGACAGGTGCATAAATTTGGGCACCCCAACAGAAAAATCTCATCAATATTTAGTAGAGTCTCCTTTAGCAGAAATAACAGCCTCTAGATGCTTCCTATAGCCTGTAATGAGTGTCTGGATTCTGGATGAATGTATTTTGGACCATTCCTCCATACAAAACATCTCCAGTTCAGTTAGGTTTGATGGTTGCCGAGCATGGACAGCCCGCTTCAAATTACCCCACAGATGTTCAATGATATTCAGGTCTGGGGACTGAGATGGCCATTCCAGAACATTGTACTTGTTTCTCTGCATAAAGGCCTGAGTAGATTTTGAGCAGTGTTTTGGGTCATTATCTTGAAATATCCAGCCCCAGCGTAATTTCAACTTTGTGACTGATTCCTCAACATTATTCTCAATAATCTGCTGATATTGAGTGGAATCCATGCGACCCTCAATGTAACACAGTTCGTATATACGGGAAGAAGGACATTTAACAAACTTTAATACCAAAATAAACCCAAGAACAAAACGAAAGTAATGCCGACAGACCCTCGCGGACGTCTGCCGGCCACACAAACTTAATAAAACATAAAACAATATCCAGGTCTGGTCCTCTCTCGTCCTTCACTGTCGTCGCTCCTCCTTTTATGCCTCCGGAGCTCCTCCATGAGAGACTGAAGGCCGGTGCGCCTCCCAGGTGAAGCTCATTAACTCTCGCGCCACCGGCCTCGCGCCGTTCCCTCACGGCTCTCGCCCGCCCTGGTCGCCACATACCCCCATCGGCCCTCGCAGGCCGGGGGGTACTCCCGAGACTGCGCTCTACTCCCCCCCGGGGCCTGTCTCGGCAGCCGCAGCACCTGGGGGTAAGGACAGACGAGACGAGAGAAAGGAGACGGAAGCAAGGGGAGCGACAGGACGAGAGAGGGGAGAGAGGAAAAAGAAAGAAAAAAAAAATTCTGGGTCCGGTTCCCAGACACACTGCCGCTCAGTCCTCAGCCTGCCGAGAGGCTCTTCCTCGCGGTGCCATGCGATGGCACTGGACGCTCAGTGGACGGCCCGATCCTCGAGCGCCTCCTGGCGGCCGGCGATGGCTCTTCCGACTGAGGGCAGCCGGCAGCGAGTCCACCGTCCCCTGCTCCTCCCCTTCATGGCGGACGGTAGCAGGCTCCGGCCCACGGCGAACAGCGGCGACTCCTCTGCTCCCTCTTGGACGGCAGTCACCCCACCTCATCCCAGGGGCACGGCCTCGAGCTCTCCGTCCCACCTGTCACTAGGCTCCAACACCACCGCCTCGGGCAGCCTCTCACGGTCTTCACACTCCCGCGCTGCCCGAACTCCACAGCACCGCGATCCCCCTCAGCAGCGAGGACTCTCCGACAGCATGTCCCTCCTTCCTCCCGGGTTTCGGCACCAGTGTAACACAGTTCGTATATACAGGAAGAAGGAGGCGGGAACCGGCGAACATTTAACAAACTTTAATACCAAAATAAACAAAGAACAAAACGAAAGTAATGCCGGCAGACCCTCGCGGACGTCTGCTGGCCACACAAACATGAGAGACTGAAGGCCGGTGTGCCTCCCAGATGAAGCTCATTAACTCTCGCGCCACCGGCCTCGCGCCGTTCCCTCACGGCTCTCGCCCGCCCTGGTCGCCACACTCAACTTTAACCAGATTCCCAGTACCGGCACTGGCCACACAGCCCCACAGCAAGATGGAACCTCCACCAAATTTTACTGTGGGTAGCAAGTGTTTTTCTTGGAACACTGTGTTCTTTTGCTGCCATGCATAACACCCCTTGTTATGACCAAATAACTCAATCTTTGTTTCATCAGTCCACAGCACCTTATTCCAAAATGAAGCTGGCTTGTCCAAATGTGCGTTTGCATACCTCAAGCGACTCTGTTTGTGGCGTGTGTGCAGAAAAGGCTTCTTTCGCATCACTTTCCCATACAGCTTCTCCTTGTGCAAAGTGCGCTGAATTGTTGAACGATGCACAGTGACACCATCTGCAGCAAGTTGATGTTGTAGGTCTTTGGAGGTGGTCTGTGGGCTGTTTTTGACCATTCTCACCATCCTTCGCCTTTGCCTCTCCAATATTTTATGTGGCCTGCCACTTCTAGCCTTAACAAGAACTGTGCCTGTGGTCTTCCATTTCCTCACTATGTTCCTCACAGTGGACAATGACAGCTTATATCTCTGCAATAACTTTTTGTAGCCTTCCCCTAAACCATAATGTAGAGCAATCTTTGTTTTCAGGTCATTTGAGAGTTGTTTTGAGGCCTCCATGTTGCCACTCTTCAGAGGAGAGTCAAAGAGAACAACAACTTGCAATTGGCCACCTTAAATACCTTTTCTCATGATTGGATGCACCTGTCTATGAAGTTCAAGGCTTAATGAGCTCACCAAACCAATTGTATGTGTTCCACTTAATCACTGCTAAGTAGTTACAGGTATTCAAATCAACAAAATGACAAGGGTGCCCAAATTTATGCACCTGTCTAATTTCGTTTTGATGCATATTGCACATTTTCTGTTAATCCAATAAACCTTATTTCACTACTGAAATATTACTGTGTCCTTCAGTTATTTGATAGATCAAAATGAAATTGCTGATCCAAACACCCAAATATTTATAAATGAAAATCATGGAAATTGTCAGGGGTTCCTAAACTTTTGCATACAACTGTATATATATATATATATATATATATATATATATTTTTTTTTTTTTAAATTAGGTAATATTAAGCCTTTTTTTGCAAATCAGATTTCCTCTGATGCATGGCTGGGTAATAATCAGTTCCCATTCAGTCAGTCACGTTCGACGTTACGTCGATACTGACGTAATGGGGTCTCGCTAGGGAGCCCAATCACCTCCAAGGATACAAAACAAGCCAATGGGAATTGGCCTGTGAGATTTACATGCCGGGCCCCTCCCCCGGCATCCGGGTATAAATAGGGCCGGCATACTCACCTTCATTCATACTTTTGCTTCGGAGCCAATCGGCTGATCATCCTTCACCTCTTCAAGAGTGAATTTCCTGAATTGAGAGAGCAAACAGCAATTTTAATTGCTAAGGACAAGTTCCTTCAACAGCAATTTTAATTGCTTTTTCCTGTTTCTCTCTGGTGGCTGCTCGAATCTCTCCAGCTGGTTGGGAAGGCACGCTCAGCGGTGGGTGTGACGGCGCGCTGCCCACAGGACGGTGCTGCACTCATCCCTGTGTGCTTCGGTTGGTGAGGTGTACTAAAAGAGCAAGCACGGGCGATCAGCGTCTTTTCATCCGTGTGTTTCTGGATGTGGTCGTTTCCTGACCTCTTCTGACTGCCACGATCGCTGTCTCACGTGTTTGGGTAAACCGCACGCTGAGTCAGCGCTCGTGGATGGTACATGCCCTCACTGTGAGGGCATGTCCATGTTGGCGTTGAGATCGCGACTCTCCTTCTTTAACACAGAAGTGAGGGTCCCCTCTGTCACTACCCCAACGCCGGCGGCTGTAGCGGCCGCCGGTTCGGTTAGTGCTCTGGGAGATCTGAGGATCACAGTGGGAGCCACTTCGTCGGGTCCGCCCCCACGAACCTCCCACTCCTCCGCAACGCCATGTGCCGTCGAGCTGCCGGCTGCTGCCGCGGGGCCCTCCTCGGGGGTGCCCCGCGTCACTTTCGGTGCTCCGGAGGAGGATCAGATGTCGATCGCTGCATCGGGGAGCGGGATCGCTGACTCGGAGGACGACGATGACTCCGAGCTTCCACCCTCAGGGGTGGTCGCTCAGTCTGAGGCGGACTCTGAATTGGCGGCCATGCTTGCCCGGGCCGCCGCAGGCGTCGGTCTCGTGTGGAACCCTCCACCGTGTCCCGAGCGCTCGCGGTTGGATGATTGGTTTCTGGGGTCGGGGCACGGTTCTCAGCCGCGTCCCGCCCCAGTGCCTTTCTTCCCGGAGGTGCATGAGGAGCTCCAGAAGACGTGGATGGCCCCTCACACGGCCAGAAACCGTTCTTCTGCCTCCTCCGCTCTCACTACCCTCGATGGTGGGGCTGCCAAGGGGTACGCGGAGGTCCCGCAGGTGGAACGTGCGATTGCGGTGCACTTGTGCCCGCAGTCCGCGGCCACCTAGCAGAACCATCCGCGTCTCCCGTCCAAGGCGGGTAAGACCACGGCCGCTCTCGCGGCCGGGGCTTACTCAGCTGCTGGACAGGCAGCCTCCGCCCTGCACGCCATGGCCATCTTGCAGGTCCATCAGGCGAGAGCTCTTAAGGAGCTGCACGAGGGTAGTGCTGATCCAGGGTTGCTGCAAGAACTGCGCACGGCGACCGTCCTCGCCCTCCGGGCGACGAAGGTCACGGCGCGCGCCCTGGGTCAAACGATGTCCACCCTGGTGGTCCAGGAACGGTATCTTTGGTTGGACCTGGCTGAGATGAGGGAGGTCGACAAAGCTCGCTTTCTTGACGCCCCCATCCTCCAGGCCGGCCTCTTCGGCGACACTGTCGAGGACTTCGCTCAGCAGTTCTCGGCAGTGCAAAGGCAGACAGAGGCCATAAAACACATCCTGCCCCGGCGTGATGATGCCACCAATCCGCCACGGGCTGCGCCTCCGTCTGCTCCTCGCCGAGGGCGTCCTCCTGTGGCTCAGGCTTCTGGGAGATCGGACTCGTCCCTTCCTCCCCGAGCTTCCCGCAGGAAGGCCACGCCCCCCGCCCAGACCGCCAAGCCTTCTTCTAAGAAGAAGAAAGGCAAGAAGCGGCCCTGAGACGGGAGACCCGGTGGTTTTGGAGACTGCTCTGTGGGAGACGGTGACCGCACCGCTCCTTCCCCCGGGAGAGGGCCCGGGGGAGAATCCTGTGTTCTGTTCCGCCGCTGGCCCCAGTGCCAGCGGTACCCACATTTTCACAAGAGCAATTTCAAAAACCTCTGGGTCATATAAGAAGGTCTGCGCTGGGGGTGAGCGAGCTTTCGCTCCCTCTCTCTCAGCCACTCCTTCCTTCGCCAGGGGCAGGGTCTTGGCGCTCCGGGAACGCACTGCCTTCCCACGCCACCCTGCCCACTCGGAGCCATGTGAGTGGCCCTCACTCACAGCCTCGACTTCGGGACGCACTGCCTCCCGAGTTGGGCCGCAGTGCTCCATGCTGCCCCCCCGTGGGTACTTCGGTTGTTCGGATGGTTCCACTCGTACGGAGCTTGGGGGCGTGGCTACGCCTTCCCAACCCGTCCTGTTGGCTCATTCGGACAATCAGACTCGGCTACGCGATTCAGTTCGCCAGGCGTCCCCCCCAGGTTCAGCGGCGTTCTGTTCACCTCGGTGACAGGTCCCAACGCCTCTGTCCTGCGGGCGGAGATTGCGGTTCTTTTGCCGAAGGACGCAATAGAGCCTGTCCCTCCAGTCGAGATGAAGTCTGGGTTTTACAGCCCTTACTTCATAGTACCCAAGAAAGGCGGGGGGTTACGACCAATCCTGGACTTGCGCGTCTTGAATCGGGTCCTTCACAGGCTCCCGTTCAAGATGCTCACGGTGAAACGCATTCTCACGTGTGTTCACACCCAGGATTGGTTTGCAGCTATCGACCTGGCACCTCAGCCAGTTGGGGCTTCGGGTCAACTGGGAAAAGAGCAAGCTCTGCCCCGTGCAGAGCATCTCTTTTCTCGGTGTGGAGCTGGACTCGGTCAACATGACAGCACGTCTCACCAACGAGCGTGCACAGTCGGTGCTGAACTGCCTGAACTCGTTCTCGCGGAAAACAGCGGTCCCACTGAAACAATTTCAGAGGCTCCTGGGGCATATGGCATCCGCAGCTGCGGTCACGCCGCTCGGATTGCTCCATATGAGACCGCTTCAGCACTGGCTTCACGACCGAGTCCCGAGGTGGGCATGGCACCGTGGCTCACTCCGTGTGACTATCACACCAGAGTGTCGCCGCACATTCAGCCCGTGGTCGGACCTTGCTTTTCTACGGGCCGGGGTGCCCCTAGTACAAGTGTCCAGGCATGTTGTGGTCACAACAGATGCCTCCACCACCGGCTGGGGTGCCATATGCAGTGGTCAGTCGGCGTCGGGTTCTTGGACAGGACCCCAGCGCCACTGGCACATCAACTGCCTCGAGTTGCTAGCAGTACTCCTTGCTCTGCGCTGGGTTCGACCGTTGCTGCAGGGCAAGCATGTACTGGTCCGGACGGACAACACATCGACGGTAGCGTATATCAACCACCAAGGTGGTTTGCGCTCCCGTCGCATGTCGCAACTCGCCCGCCATCTCCTCCTGTGGAGTCAGCGCCGACTCAGGTTGCTGCGCGCCTTCTACATCCCGGGCGAGCTCAATCGTGCGGCCGACGCGCTCTCACCACAGCTCACGCTCCCGGGGGAATGGAGACTCCACCCCCAGGCGGTCCAGCTGATATGGAGCCGGTTCGGGGAGGCACAGGTGGACCTGTTCGCCTCTCAGGAATCCGCCCATTGCCAGTTGTTTTTCACTGACCGAGGGGACCTTCGGCACGGATGCACTGGCACACAGCTGGCCCCGGGGCCTACGCAAATATGCGTTTCCCCCAGTGAGCCTCCTTGCACAGACACTGTGGAAGGTCAGGGAGGACGAGGAGCAGGTCTTGTTAGTTGCGCCGTACTGGCCCAACCGGACCTGGTTCCCAGAACTCATACTCCTCGCGACAGCCCTTCCCTGGCGCATCCCCCTGAGGAAGGACCTCCTCTCTCTCAGGGGCAGGGCACCATATGGCACCCACGACCCGATCTGTGGAACCTCCACGTGTGGTTCCTGGACGGGACGCGGCAGACTTGAGTGGCCTACCGTCCGCGGTAGTTGACACCATCACTTCGGCTAGAGCCCCCCCTACGAGGCGCGCCTATGCCTTGAAGTGGAGTCTGTTCGTTGAGTGGTGTTCCTCCCGCCGGGAGGACCCCCGAAAATGCTCGGTCGGTGTTGTGCTTTCCTTCCTTCAAGAGGGTTTGGAACGGAGGCTGTCCCCTTCCACCCTGAAGGTCTATGTGGCCGCCATCGCAGCACATCACGATGTGCTCGATGGCAAGCCACTAGGAAAGCACGACCTGATCATCAGGTTCCTCAGAGGCGCCAGGAGGTTAAATCCCCCTAGGCCTCGCCTCAATCCCTCCTGGGATCTCTTCATCGCCCTCTCGGGCCTTCGGATAGCTCCCTTCGAGCCCCTCGAGTCAGCTGAGCTGAAACATCTGTCTCTTAAGACAGTGCTCCTGACCGCGCTCGCCTCCTTCAAGAGGGTTGGGGACCTGCAAGCGTTTTCGGTCAGCGATTCGTGCCTGGAATTTGGGCCGGCCTACTCTCATGTGACCCTGAGACCCCGGCCTGGATATGTGCCCAAGGTTCCCACCACTCCCTTCCGGGACCAGGTGGTGAACCTGCAAGCACTGCCCCCGGAGGAGGCAGACCCAGCCCTCGCGTTGCTGTGTCCCGTTCGTGCTCTGCGCGTTTACGTGGACCGCACGCAGAGCTTCAGAAGCTCTGAGCAGCTCTTTGTCTGTTTTGGAGGTCAGCAGAAGGGAAAGGCTGTCTCCAAACAGAGGCTGGCCCACTGGATAGTGGATGCCGTCGCCTTGGCGTACCAGTCCCAAGGCGAGCCGTGCCCCCTCGGGTTGCGAGCTCACTCCACTCGGGGTGTTGCTTCTTCCTGGGCGTTGGCGCACGGCGCCTCTGTTGCAGACATCTGCAGAGCTGCAGGCTGGGCGACACCAAATACATTCGCGAGGTATTATAACCTCCGAGTGGAACCGGTGTCCACCCGTGTGCTTTCTACTCGTAGATAGCCATGGGTGTTCGCTTGCTGTGCCATTTCCCTCGGGAGAGGGAATGCGAGCACTTTTTCCACTCCTCAGTTCAGTTCCCCGTAAGAACGGCGAACCCTGTGGAGTTCCTCCTGCATCCTGCGGCGGCCAGACGTGGCGGAGGCGTCCGGCGCTAGGTCCAGTACTCGTGTGTATGCCCAATTGGTCTGCCCTTGTACTGGGCTAGATGCCCATATGCTGTGATTCCCCGCGGGTAATCCCATATGTGATGGTCCATGGTAAGGTTTCCCTAACGGTAAACCTGTGTCTTTCCCTGGGCGGCTTCGTTTTGCCCCGTCTCTGGTTGCTAGTCGTTCCTCCCGGAAGGTAGGACCTACACCAGAGATCTTCCATATGCGTTACTGTTCTCAGACCAGTCCATATGTGTTCCACACGTTACCTCCCTGCGGGCAGGGTGTGGTCTCCGTAGCTTTCCCCTCCTTGGGGAACGCTTTCCCGGCGTTTCTGTCGTTGCTGAAAACGTGGGATTGAGTTCCGAAGCACTCTTCCCCGTGGGGTAGGAACAGCAGCTTCGACTTTCCACAGTAACACCCTGTCCTCTCCATCCCCACCGGTATGGAAGACATCCCTGGGTTTACTCTGGGCGCTGGAGGGTTGCGAGTATGGGCCGCACTTGCCTGTGGCACGCTACGGCTTGCCAGCATCTGCCTCCCTAACACTCGTAACGTGGTTCAGTTGCTATGGCGTTTTCCACGGGACCCCATTACGTCAGTATCGACGTAACGTCGAACGTGACTGACTGAATGGGAACGTCTAGGTTACTATTGTAACCCCCGTTCCCAGAAGGAGGGAACGGAGACGTTACGTTCCCCTGCCATAGCTTGGGGCCACCGCTGAGCGGCCAGATACCTATCTCGGCTCCTCAGCAAAAATATGAATGAAGGTGAGTATGCCGGCCCTATTTATACCCGGATGCCGGGGGAGGGGCCCGGCATGTAAATCTCACAGGCCAATTCCCATTGGCTTGTTTTGTATCCTTGGAGGTGATTGGGCTCCCTAGCGAGACCCCATTACGTCAGTATCGACGTAACGTCTCCGTTCCCTCCTTCTGGGAACGGGGGTTACAATAGTAACCTAGACGTTCTGATGTACAGAGTCAAATAACATGTATCATTTGGCTTTAATTTAGATTTTTAACTTTTTTATAGTGGCTTTTTGTTTCAAGCATATTTAAAATTAGTTTGAGATTAAAACAGTAACTGGTAAACCTCCTATAGTATTGATATGAATTGCCAAGAAGTCATGGACTGCTAATTTGTGTGTATTTGTATGTGTTCAATTTAACAC
Organism: Ancherythroculter nigrocauda; assembly: GCA_036281575.1. Classification (NCBI taxonomy): domain Eukaryota; kingdom Metazoa; phylum Chordata; class Actinopteri; order Cypriniformes; family Xenocyprididae; genus Ancherythroculter; species Ancherythroculter nigrocauda. The sequence continues at coordinate 355,657 of VTFQ01000836.1, forward strand.
TTCAATCTGAAACATATATACTCACAGACATGTATTTGTTTAAGGTACAGCTGTTTGGCAGGTTTCAGCATCACACCAGAGTCACCCACCTGCTAATAATTAGTCCCCCCATAATGAGCATTTTGAAAGACCCCAGAGCTAATGAAACCACAACAAGTGACCATCTTTCCATTCAAATCAGTCACTCCGTGAAAAGAAATAAGACTTGATATGATTTCTCCCCTACTCTGGATAGTCATTAAAGAATTGTTGTCATGACAACTAAGTGCATATGCACCAGCGCGTGCTCTGAGTGAGAGAAAGCATTTGTCTGTGAGCATATTGTGCATTTCACTTCTGGTTTGGCTGGTTGTAGTTTAGGGTCCATTTAACATCATCACAAACACCCTGAGCTCAGATGAAAACATGTCAATATCTTGATAATACTAGGTATAACAAAACATTAGCCAATGTAATAACCAGATTTTTTTTTTTTTTTCAGTGCATAAAATATGCATTAAAACACATTGGTTTCTACACAAACCAATTTATATATATATAAGCTAAATGCTGTGGCAGATCCTGGGCCTTATTTCTAAAATGAACGTACAACAGAAAACTGGTTGTCTCCATGCAAAACTTGGCATTTATAAATATGGATATGAGCGGTGCCTACAATCAAATTTCATGTCAGGTCTTAGCTCGTGTACGCAAGTTTTTGAGTTAGCGTGAACTTGTGTGCAGCATAGTAAATCTGGTGAAGAATTGTAATGAGAGCATTTTATTCATTTAGATTATTTTCCTGACTGACAACCGAAGCTTATTAGCTGATAAGTCATTATTTGATAAGCTTATTAGTCATTAAGCCTGAAATGTCATATTAAAATTAAATTAAATTAATTAATAGATGGGTGTCTGTGAACCATTACCACAAATGTTTTACATTCGCAAATAGTAGCATAAACAACAGGACATGAGGATCGAGTGAGGGGAAAATAGCCTAGGCTTTATGTGTTTATAATGTTTGTAAATGTTTAATTTTATTTACAGGTATTTAATATATATATATATATAAATTCATGTAATTGTTTACGAGGTTAATGGGTGTTTTTTGAAGTAAGATCAATTTCTCTTTAATGAGATTACTTCCTCTTCTTGGTCCGTTTACGTTTCTCCATGTCGTAAAGTAAAGGGGCGAGGCTTCTAAATTATGAATTTAGGGTTTTGATATTTAAATGATGATTGTTTTTAGCCACCACATTTATCAACGTATGATAATTTGTACAATTGGATTGGATTATTTTCTCATCCTATTTTTTATTGAGGAGGCACTGCCTCCCTTGCCTCTTCGGAGGAAATGCCCCTGATATAATTTAGAATACTTCAAATTCAATAACATTACAACAAGGTTTCAAGGTTACAAATTCATGTGTGTATATGCGTTGTGAGATAGATAGATAGATAGATAGATAGATAGGCTGTGAAAGAGCTGAGAGCAAAAGCAATGAGAGTCTTCTACATGATTAAAAATACAATTCAACATGAAATTCCAATTCAAACCTGGCTGAAACTCCTAAAAGCAATAATTGAACCAATTGCTCTATATGGCAGTGAGGTATGGGGACCCCTAAAACTCCAAGATTTTTCAAAATGGGAAAAAGAAGAAATTGAAACTCTGCATACTCAAATTTGTAAAAGCATCTTAAAAGTAAACAGAGCGACACCAAACAACTCATGCAGAGCTGAATTAGGACAATACCCTTACTATTAGAAAGATGCCACTAAATTACAAAAGAAGATGAAACTCTATTTACAACTAAAAAGAGACTTCAAACCAGCAGAATATCTGAGCTGTGTTAAAGAACATAAAGTGAGAAAGACCCTAACCAGATACAGGCTGAGTGATCATAGCCTAGCTGTAGAGAGAGGACGGCACAGACAGAGATGGCAGCCGCGAGAGCAGAGCCTGTGTTCACTGTGCTCTCAGAGAGAGAGGTGGAGACAGAGGAACACTTCCTGCTGTGCTGCGATCACTATCTCAACATTTGATCGGACTATTTCACTAAATTCCAACTACTAGAACCAAATTTTATAGCATTATCAAATACAGAAAAAAATAAATCATATTCTGGGAGAAAACCAACTTTGTGTTTATTCTTATTTTGTTTATGAATTATATAATCATTATTTGTTCATTGCTTATGTAATGGCCACTGCTTTGGCAATACTGTGTAAGTCATGCCAATAAAGCAAGTTTGAATTTGATAGAGAGAGAGAGAGAGACTCAGATCAGAGAAAAGCATATGATCAGAGACAGGAGGACACCTTATTTGTGTCCATGCACAAACACTCATTATCCTCCTTTGCCAGCCGAGCCATCAAACGCGATTAGTTCTGCTGTCTTCATTCAACATGCCAGCCTGTTATTCCTGCTCAGAGGCGAGGAAGAACACAAATGAGCTTATTATTACAGCAGTGCTAATCTCTTCCCTCAATGTAGAAAGCAAAGCCCTACTCATTGCCATAATGTTTAAAGGTGGGTGACTATTTTTGCCAGTAAATTAGATATCTATATGTGCCAAATCACTGTATCAGTCATTTAGCTATAGACATTGAGCTTTCATACCATTTTACAAATTTGGTGCATGTCAAGCTTCTCACCCATCATCGTCTTAATATCATTTAAGATCTTTGTACCTCCCAGTGGATAGCAAACAAGACATGAGTCTTGACATCTTAAAATATTGGCTCATATTGTTAATTGAATAGTTAATTAGCAAAGTATATGTTCAAACTTCCATTTGTGCAACTTTTCATTCATTCATTCATTCATTCATTCATTCATACATTCATTCATTCATACATTCATACATTCATTCATATAGGAACATCACTGAAGATGTGTCCCAGTGCATCTTAGGATGTATCTTGAATCACTTAGACTGGCTTAGACTAATAGAGTGAGTGACAACTGAGAATAGGTTGGTGAAAACTGGAGAGTCAGTCGACAGCTTGGAAAGGCAGCAAATGGGGCAGGAAGGGGTAGCAGCCCAACCTGCTTCTTCCGTAAAGAAGAGCCCAAATTAAGCTACAGATCGATCCACAGAGATATACCCCCAGTGGAGCCTGAGAGGACAGACCTAATGATGATAACTGCAGAAAACAGATTATCGACAATGACAATAGGAAGATGTATATGCAGCAAGGTCTGCAAAAACAAGCATGGCCTCAAGATTCATCAGGCATGAATGAAATGCTTGCCGCAGAAGGGTGCAGTGCAGTGTGCTTAAGTTACTTTTGGTGAGACAAGAGAAGAGCCTGGCCTGGAATGACCCCACTGAGCCCAGTATCTTTCTGCACCTTAAATCCCCCCAGCTTCCAAGAAAGTAGTTCAACAGCACAGGATCATGTGGCCTCAGGCTAATCAGCATAAAGATTTGCAAAAGTTTGATGAGGATGTCACTAGAATCATCAGCGCAACAACAAAGGGAGATGTAAATTGACGACTTCAAACAATGTCTACTATTATTGTCAGCTATACGACAGAGAGGTTCAGAGTTGAAGAGGTTAAAACCAGCAGAGCGAAATACACTATGAATCGCAGGGCAGATAAGATCCATCAGCTGAGGCATGAGCTTCATGTACTGACGAAACAGTTTAAGGCAGAGAGAGAGCCAGAAAGTGGAGTGCTTTGTGTCAAATGTATTTAAATTCGCAAAGCAGCCTTTAGGGCAGAAGCAAAGTGGTCAACTGGCCTATTCAAAGGAAGAGGTAGACCACTTCTTGCACAATACCTTGAGTGACCCAGATAGAGAGCAAGAGCTCAGGCCTTTCAGAACCCTGCCAGAGACACCATTCCCTATGACCGAGTTCAACACCATCTAGGGCCAAGTGGTATAGCCTAAAATGTGTACAAATGCTGCCCAGAGATCCTCAGAATTCACTGTATATATGATTTTACAAGTTATCTGGAGAAAGGGCATTGTAGCAGACCAGTGGAGGTAGGCAGAATAGAATTCAAACAAGCTATAGCAGTTTAGACCCATCTCTCTTCTCAGTGTGGAGAGGAAGATTTTTTTTCAGTGTTCTATATCTATAAAAATGACAGACTTCCACCTGAAGAATGCCTACATTAAAACCTCAGTTCGGAAAAGAGGCATCCCTTGTATGGCAGTGAGTCTTGAACACACAGGAGTCACTCAGTTGATAAGGGAGGCATGCAAAGGGAAGGGAGACCTTGTTGTGCTTTTGCTTGAAGAAGCCTATGGTTCTATACCCTATAAGCTGGTTTAGGCTACCTTGGACCAACACCATGTGCCTTGCAAGATCAAGAGCCTTATCCTGAATTACTATGAGAACTTCAGGCTTAGAGTCAACCTCTGGGGAAATAACATCAGACTGGCATCGGCTTGAGAAGGGGATTACAACTGGGTGTACCCTCTCAGTCATTTTCTTTGCCCTTGCCATGAATATATTGTTTAAGGCAGTCAACAGGGAGTGCAGAAGTCCTCTATCTAAACCTGGCATTTGGGCCATGTAGCCTAAATAGTGCAGATTAGTAGCCTTGATGAAGAGTTCAGGGTGTCTCATACAAAAGAGGCAATACTTTATTGGGACTCCATAGCCCCTAGGGTGGCATTAACTAGCATCGTGGTCAAGACAGACAGGAAGTGTAGAGCTCAGGAAGGTTTAGAGAGGATAGAGTCCCGACTTAGGCACAGGGTATTGTTGGGTACTGTGGCAAGAGGGTGCGCAGAGTTGGGAGCCATAACACAGCCAGGCAGGTGAAGAGGGGGAACAGATTAACAAGGTAGTAAGCATGTGGCAACAAGTTTCTTGGACAAGATGGGAGGGAAAGCTGCAGAGGAAGATCTCATGTTCTGATATCTGGCAGGCAGAACCCCAGTGAATTAAGTTTATGGTCCATGCTGTGTACAGTGTCCTTCCAACCCCAGCAAATCTCCACATTTGGGGAAAGGACAACTCTCCAGCATGTTTGCTGTGCCACAGAAGAGGCTCTCTCAAGAACATACTCAGCAGCTGTCCAGTAGCACTGGGTGAGGGACGTTACTGCTGGCGACATGACCAGGTGCTGAAGACAGTTGCAGAGGCTATCGCAAAAGCTGTGAACAACAATAAGCAGACCAGCAGCCAGAAGAACATCATCTTTGTAAATGCAGGTGAGCAGTTAATGTTACAGCCCAAACCAGCATCAGGGCTGCTCAGTTCTGCATCAAATTGGGATCCGCGAGTCGACTTGGGGAGGCAGCTTAAGTTCCCGTATTACATCATGGCAACTATGTTGAGGCCAGACATGGTGCTGTGATTGTCATAGTCCAAGCAGGTGCTCCTAATAGAACGGATAGTTCCTTGGGAGGACAAAATGGAAGAGGCTAATGAGAGAATGAGGTCCAAATATCAGGAGCTGGTGGAGTAGTGTCAGAGGTGAGGCTGGAAGACACGCTGCGAGCACATTGAAGTTGGGTGCATAGGGTTTGCTGCATGGCCCCGGACTCTGCAAAGTCCTAACTAAGCTGGGCATTACTGAGGCTGCAAAAATCAAAGCCATTAAGGCTTCTATAGAGGCTGCAGAGAGGTATTCAAGGTGGCTGTAGATCTGCAGGAGTGATTTGTCGGCCAGTGCTGCTGGGACACAAGCCAGGGTCATTTTGGGTGTTTTATTTCTGTATGTAAAACTAAAACTAAAAGTACTGTATGTAAGGTTGTGGATTATATCCTAATAATAAATGATCTTTTTTGTGAAGGTAATTAAATGAGTATGAAATGTAAAGTAATATTTTATAAAACTTTTAATGAGATAATTTGGAAAACACATCACAATCAAAAACGTGTCTAGTGCAACTTTATGATTCAGAGGTCAGTTCTACAAGGCAAATTCTGGCAATATCGTATAGTGTATTAAAAAACAGAGCTGAGCATTATTTAAATGCAATTATTTGTTGGGGAGGCAATGTTTGGGGAGGCAAACATTTGGTTTTCTTTTTAGTCTTTCAGTCTGTTGCCATTTTCAAATCTCAACATGACATTTTGTATCTTTGTCTGGAACAGGAAAGCAGATTGAATCTGTTTTGCAGAGTCAGAAAAGATTTAAGCAAAGAGCATGTGCAGTTGACATTTAACAAGAGAGGTTTATAAAAGTATACAGCAAACAAGACAATATATGCACAAAGCTGTGGAATGCTTGAATCTATATAGATTCTATAGGATATACATCCAGGCAGGTCTTGAATGCATTAAATCTCCATATCACTTCGCCAAATGATTTCAATTATTTCAAAGGTCCTTACAGCCTAAAACCGCAAAAGAACCAAAACCCACAACGGCACTGACCAAGCAAATAAATATAGCAAGCAATAGGATAAAAACAACAAATTATTTACATATTTTTTCCCCACACAATTATGTTTTCATACTCCTTTTCTACACTCAAACGCATAACATACTGTACAGACACACTCGCACAGAAACGTGTTGTCAACTTGTCAGCGCTGCTCTGACGATTTTATCAGTAAAATAGTTGAGCAACTTAAAAGCTACATGACATTTCTCACTAGCGAGGTACTAACAGCACTGTTCTTGAAGCAGATAAACTTACAGTTTCGCTATTATTAGAGACACTGCTGCTGAACACTGTTGAGAGACGCACAGACTCAGGTAATCGACACTTAAATACGCACTTAATCTCTCTCTCTCTCTCTCTCTCTAAGATGCATTTTGGATTGGATCACAAGTGGACAACACTAAATACAGGTGTAAACGAGGTCTAAAATGTTTTGCGCTTGTCCATATTTGACCACTTCCAGAAGTCGAGCATTTGACAAGATTACTTTCATAGTGTAAATGTTCATGTGGACAAATACATTTGAAAAAGCCACAAAAGACCACCTATTCGCTGCCTACAGACCTAATGTGTAAACATTACAGAAAGCGTGCTAGTCAGATGGTTATAATCTTTGTTGGCTGAAGACCAAAGTTTGGTTTGAAGATGAAAAATGTACTAAGCTCAATGTTCTCTCACCATTCCTGATTTCTAACACGCACTTAACGCATTCGGCATGGTCTTGCTGCTATCAGAGCTGGAAGAAAAGCTGTTGCTCTCCATATGTTTTCAGTCGTCTCTGGTTGTATTCATATGTAAATTACGCAAGCTTATTTTGTCCATTAGATCGAAATATTTGAAAAAGCCCATATATTTACACACCCTCTCAAAGAAATCAGGACAGAAGTGGTAGAAAGTGGACAAAATAAACGGATTAAAACACCAGGTGTAAACGGGAATGTGTCTGCCTCGTTTGCTTGTGATCCGGTCGACCAAAATGCATCACAATATCAGGTGTAAACAGAACCTAAAAGAAAACCAAATGTGCTCTTCAGAAAATGCTTGCATTTAAAGGTGCCCTAGAACCAGTTTTTACAAGATGTAATATAAGTCTAAAGTGTCCCCTGAATGTGTCTGTGAAGTTTCAGCTCAAAATTAATTTTTTTAACTGCCTATTTTGGGGCATCTTTAACTATGCACCGATTCAGGCTGCGGCTCCTTTAAATCGCGCGCTCCCTATCCACCCCCAAGTGAAAATAGCGACGGCTCTCTTGTCTCCGTGAATACAGTAAGAAACGATGGTAACTTTAACCACATTTAACAGTACATTAGCAACATGCTAACGAAACATTTAGAAAGACAATTCACAAATATCTAAAAATATCATGTAATCATGGATCATGTCAGTTATTATCGCTCCATCTGCCATTTTTCGCTATTGTCCATGCTTGCTTACCTAGTCTGATGATTCAGCTGTGCACATCCAGACGTCCTGCCCTTGTGTAATGCCTTGAACATGAGCTGGCATATATTGGGGTTGTACATATTAATGATCCCGACTGTTACGTAACAGTCGGTGTTATGTTGAAATTCGCCTGTTCTTCTGAGAACAAATGAGATTTACACAAGAAGGAGGAAACGATGGAGTTTGAGACTCACTGTATGTCATTTCCATGTACTGAACTATTGTTATTCAACTATGCCAAGATAAATTCAATTTGTGATTCTAGGGCACCTTTAAATAATGTGCGGCACCATTTTATGATGCACTGTAAGTTGCATTCAAACCTTAACAATGGTGACAACTGACAAATAATTTTTAGATAAAACATATACCCTAAACTTTAAAAAACAAAACAAAAAACAAGCTGCTAAAAATGACAACAAACAAAAACAGTACATAATCCGCAAGTGACATAAAAAAGCATCATGTAATTTATTTATGCTGCAATTCATTCTGTAGAAATACAACCTGTATACTATACAAACACAGCTAATCATTTTAATTCTACAGCACTATTTTATTGAATGACTTTCATGGTCAATTTCACAAAATAAGTATAAGAAGATCCAGTAAATTCTTTGTGTGCAGTAAATTCATTGAGTGTGCTACTAGTACTGTAAATTTACAATGAAAAGAAAGTGTCTAGAACCAGGATTACAAATTCACACTAAAATTCACAATACAATTTGTAAATTCTCATTAAAATTTAATACAGTGTTATTAATTCCTTGAAACATTTTCCTTTGCTGATTTCAGTATGGTATTGTTTGCTTGAAACACAAATAAAACAAATGCCTTATGACTTTTGTTTCATATTATAATGTCCCCAAAGCACTGATGTAAATGTGTGAGTTTATGCCTTTATGCTCAGTTGTGATGAGCTGAGCACCAGCTGGAGATCACATTCCTTCAGCAGAGAGTTTTCTGTCTTCCCTTCTGTCATACTGAATCTGTCTGCAATTCCTCTCTCTTGTTCTGCTAGAGTGTGTACAGTATGAAGCATTCTTGGCCTTAACTTCAAACACACACCATAAGTTTACACTCCTCATGCTACACATTTCTGAATGTGAATTAACAGAAGCCTAAAATTAAGTTACATAAACAGCTAATGGATGACATCGAAGATGCAATCCAGTTTGACACTACTGCATAAAATAGGAGGACTTGTGTCAGGAGGGCCTGTTCCAAACATAAAAATGATGCTCCCTTATATTTTACATTTTTAGATTCAATGTCTGGAAGATGTCTTGGAAGAAGTCTTTATACTTGCTCTGCTGAATCAGCAGGTGTAGCAGATCTTGTCTGTAGTATTGTTAAAATGATTAACAATATCATTTATCCATTGTTTAGTTTAGCATCATTACTCTAAATCTCCACTGAGAGTTGTAATAACTCAAATCACATAAAAAAAAAAAACATCTTTACATAAGCAAACATTTTTCACTTATTGTGCCAGGGCACCTGACTTTAATCAACTAAGAAAATTAATCAAGAAAAATTGCAACTGAATTTGTCAGCCAGTGATTGCCATGCTTTTCCACTGTATGGGGAAATAAAAAAAAAAAAAAAAAAAAACTTTTGATAATAACTAGTGATGGGGATTTTGATACATTCAGAATCTGTCCCCAAAAAATCCCCCTCAATCTGAACTGGCACTTCTGAGTTTGAGAGTGGTAATTCAGAATGCAGACACACCAGAAACAGAGAACTGAAAACACAAAAGGTGACTGACTGCACAAAGTCAGTGAGGGGAGTATGGAAAACAATAAAATATCATCAGAGGACGATGAAGCAAGCATGTGGCAAGGAAAATGGGTCAGCCCAGCAGGAACAGGCAAGAAAATAGCTGTCAGTTCAGCAGTACACCAATAACTCACACCATCAGCTCTAACAAGCATGCGAGAGGTGAGCGCTACAGTCCACTGGCTGCAGCGAGGTTCTGGAGGCCACCATTACCAATGCATCAAACACACATATACAAGCAGGAAAGAGCCAGTCACTCTGTTGGCATCTGTTCAGACATGTCCTGGACTCAATTCCCTTCAGTTCACATGCAACTGAGAAGTCAAACTCTGAATATTCCAACTAAAGCTCCAAAACATGACCGATTCCTTGTTAAAAGTTTGTTGCAGTATAGATATAGATATGTTCCAAGTGTAATATAGTCATGATTACCTTATAGTACTTTTCTGGGGTAATAATGAAAAAAAAAAAAAAAAAAAAAAAAAAAAAAAAACTAACTTACTGCAATATTATACTATTGCAATGCACTTACAATGGAAGTCTATAAGGAAAATGAACCAATTATGCAGCTTTGTTAAAGCACCTAGATGAATTGTCCTGTAAAATAAATGTTATTTACGCTGTACTGTTCCAGAGTGTATATTCATATTTCATGCAAAAAAAAACCTCTATTTGTACTTACTGCACTAGAAGTATAAATGGCCCTTTTAGAAGAACTAGGCGAATGAACATTTTGTTCTTGGTTCATAACTTCTGAAGTTATGTTTAGTTCTCACCAAAGCTTGTGCTATTTTGCTGTAGATCAGTGGTTCCCAAACATTTTAGCTTGGAGTACCCCCTGAAGGGATTACCATCCTTCTGCGTACCCCCTCTCTTCCACTTCGACTGCAGTCACACCATTACTATTAAGGGACAATATTTGCCCCCTAAATTGATTTTCCATTTCCATTTTTTTTCCCTTTATGAATAACTTTATAAAATAAATAATGTTTTAAATAAAAAATGTTCAATCGAGAAATATGCAATGATGGTAAAACTAAGTAAAACGTTTAAATATTAAACTAAAACCGCCAGTAGGTGGCAGCAAATCACTGTTTTTTTATGAGAGAGTCATCAAGTCATTCATTCAGTAATGAAGCAAGTGGCTGTGAATGAATCATTGAATCACTGACTCTCACGATTCGTTCAAAGCCGCAGAATTGTTCGCGAAACAGACGTGTGTTGTAGTTCTGCTGTGGTTTTAGTCAGAACTATTATTTCTTTGCAAAATAGTTTAAATACCGACAGTACTGTGTTTAAAATGTACATTTTATTGACCTGTTGTATAATAATGTCACGTTTGCAGTCATGTGGATATTTGGGAACAAATGCATTTTTGCTCTTTATCATCATTAAATGCAAGAACTCACACAAGGTATGTTTTTGTATCGTAGAAAGTTTGAGTCTTTAATCAAAATTAATCCATTATATGTGTCTATATTTGCTCTTCATGCGAGTAAGTGCTAAATCCCCACTTTTACAAAGGTGCATTGTCAAGAACGACAGTAATTTAGCATGCTTTAAGGCAGCAGACTGCACGCTATCTATCATATGCACACTGCTTGTGTGGATACAGTCATTTTTGACTGCAAATGGTGAGGTAATTTGATTAAGTGTACTGGATTTACGACATTTTGCAGTTAGAAATACATGCTCGATTTTAATATTATTTTAAATTAGAATTAAATGAACTACTCAGCATTTGTTCGCGTACCCCCCTTTGTCACCTCACGTACCCCCAGGGGTATGCATACCCCAGTTTGGGAACCACTGCTGTAGATCATTAAACTGTTACAGAAGTCTGTACGAAATCAGTTTCATGAGGTGCCTAGTGCGCAAATGCTGGCTTACAAGTCATTGCCTGATTAGGGAGTGAAGCAACAAGGTTTTTGGTTGCAGCCCAGGTTTTTGTTGGTCAATGGCGCAGTCACTTGCCTCAAAATAGCAACACGCCAACAATGCGCCTGAACACACATGGTTTTCAGACCAGCATGCATATTAGCGAACAGATGGGAGCGAGTGCATTTGCTATTTAAACAACGTGGCGCTGGACGTGAAAATGATAACTGTATCAGGCTGAAACTAGCAAAAAACACTTGCATCACGCCTGCTGTCGCATTGTGCCAGGTGTATGACAGGGCCCATAATGTTTAAGTTCTGAGCTATATTATTTGAAGTAATGTATTTTAATGTTTATTCCAATGCGATGCCTTGCCCCATAGACCTCCATGGTAGTACGCTCATTTTGATGTGATTTTGATTGTTTCTTTAATTCAGTTTAATCCACATTGCATCCTAAATCTGTTTAAAGGGGACCTATTATGCAAAATTCACTTTTGGCTATAAATGTGTGTTGGCAGTGTGTGTACACAACCACCCTATAATGATAAAAATCCAACCACTCCTTTTTTGTTAATCCCCATAAATCATAAGCAGTGTCTCAAGCCGTTTGCAGGTTCCTGGCAGTATTTTGAGCTAAAACTTCTGAGCTAAAACTTATTTTACATCTTGTAAAAATAGGTACCCTTTAAGCAAAAAATGTGAATCTTAATTAACAGTGCAAGGTAACAAGTGACCTCTCTCTGCAGCATGGGATCAACTTTACAAGCTGAAAGCATGAAAACAAAGCAGGATCCTTTCAGAATATTTGAAACAATTAAGCAGATAGAAGGTACTTTCAGAACATATTAAATAACACACCGTCATACTGTCACCTCCTACCACCCAACCCCACTAAAAGTGCCGGAGAGGAGCTTCAACCCCCATATTATCATACATGCATTTTAAATTCCAGATAAGCTTCTGCCTTGGTATATTCTTTTGTACGCAGAGAAGCCGGGATATTAAAAGGTGAGATTGCCAGCGGGGAAAGACTCTGAAGAGAACGTAATAAAATAACTCATTAAAAGTCTTCGTCTCGTATGGTTTGAGATAAGCAGTGGGATAAGCAGGCGGAATTCACAGAGACAAATCAAAAGAACACACTTCTGCAATTCAAATCTATCTCTTCGGTTTGCCCTTTATCAGAAACTGTGAGAGCAGGAGTTTTTAATTGAGCTCCAATTTAATGCCACTAACAACTGTAAAAATGAGGCCAAAATCACGGAGGATGGGCATGAGGCTTTCATTGCTTCTTAACATCATGCCGCAGTCTCCAAAAACTGGTGCATGCGACTATTTCAGCCCACCAATTCACTGTGCCAAATTGACCGTCTGCCCAATAATAGCTGACTAATACGTCATACCCAATGATGAACACCTCAAACAACCAGACAAAAACAAAACCCTCTACAAAGTGCACTTAACTCATCGCCAAGCCCCTACAGACAGCACTTCCTGCGAATCAAGTCTGCAGCGTAATTGCGGCCGAGGCAGGTAGCTGAGAGGGAAAATAGGGCAGAGAGAGAGAGACAGAATGGATATGAGATAAAAATGAGCGAGAGGGAGGTAAGTGTGAGGCGAGTGGGACGAGACAGGCGGTAGATTTGGGGCGAGAGATGTGTGTGCAGGTAAATTTGTGCTGATGGTAATTGCTGTACAGCTGTCTGATTTAGCTGTGAAATGGCATGCCGTGTCCCGCAGCAGGGAGGGCGGAGAGCCGGGTGAAGCTAATGGAACTGCGGTCTGATTGCATTGAGCTGTCCGGTCCCTGGGCTCCGTGAGAGCATGGGCGCCCGGCCAGTCACACAAACACTTGACCTTTGCAAACTTCTTAGAGGGAGTCACTAACCGCAGAAGACGCTCGGCTGGCATGGAACATACCTGGCCAGATAATTTATTCGATTTTGTAGTTAATATGCCCTGCAATGAATATTTATGCTGGCAGTCAAGAAGGGTTAAAGCCATTAAATGTAGACGATTTGAAATGGCAGTGACCACCACACATCCTAACCTCTCACAAACACACATAAGCTCTAATCCAACGCCTACTGAGCTGCGGTGAATGTGATTTCACCAAGTACAACATGTTCCTGGATCAACATCTTTGTTGATCCTGGAACAACATTCCAATCAACCAATCAGATTTGAGGGACAAGTTTACTATTTATGTCAAATTTAGGCTTACAACCTGGGTTAGGTGCTTCCACAACAGTGTTATTCAGCTATCATTTCCCTCTGATTTTAGGGACAAGTTATGGGTAGGGTTAGGTTTAGGGGTTGGGAAAAGGTTAGGACTAAATTTCCGGATAGGAGTGTTGTTCCAGGATCAACAAAATACAAATCTTACTTGGCAAAATCACGGTGACCACTGAACTGCCTAGACAACATTTTAAAGTCAATATGAAATCAAAACTCTATTTACTTTCTTAGTAAAAGTTATTGGTTTTACTGAGAATTTTCAAGCAGTGATATATAACCTGCTGTGCTTTTTGGTTGCTGCCATCACGATCGGGTATCATCAGCTAATTCAGGGGTGTCCAATCCTGCTCCTGGAGGGGACAATCTTTCAGGAGTTTAGCTCCAACGCCAATTAAACACACTTGAGCCCACTAATCAAGGTGTTCAGGATTGCTAAAATCTTCCAGGCAGGTATGGTATGAACAAGGATTGGATAGCCCTAAACCAATGGGTGTTGCTGATGCTACTCACATTCAGGTCAGGTTCTATTCTGTTATGGAAAACCCAACTTTTCACGATTCAGTCAATTCCAATCCAATGAAACCACACCTTGATATTCTCACTTAACATTTTTTTTTCTTATTGAACATTTAGTAGTATATCACATTAGGGAAGTGAAATGGAACATAGGCACACTTCTGATACAAAGACTATCCCAAAAAGTTGGCAGCCATATTAGGTTACTTAAATTATCAGATGCCTTGTTAGGCTAAATTGTAGCTTTGCATGTGTTGGAAAAGCCAATTCCAGAATGCATTTCAATGAGTTCAGTGTGGGGAAAAAAGTCGTCCAAGATAGCAGATGGAGTAAAATGCTGATTAAAATATATTTAGATTACATTCATTAATGAAAAATTATAGACTGAAAATTAATTTAAATAAAAATGCAGTTCAATTTAGAAACATTTTTAAAATTTAGAAACATTTCTAATTAATCAAATTCTTATTAAGAAATTCTAATTAGAGATTAGAAATTAGAAAAGCATTGAAATACTATTGCCCTGATATCCAAGTTAACAGGCTATTGAGGCTGGCAGGGTTAAAAGGGAGGGATTGGAAAATAAGAGGGCTTGATGACTTCAGCCAAAAAGGAAAGTTGTTTCAAAGTTATTACATTTTGAATATAGGTTTTTAATGAAAGGAATCATTCATAATAAGACCAGGACAGTGTATACACAAAGTAAATGATTGATTTTATGTCAACTTTAACGCTTTCATTCAGTGCATTAACACTACACACAACTTCTATCCATGCTAGGTGGTGAAATTAGTCAATGGAAACCCAATGGTATCAGCATTTTATTAATCTTTATGAGTGTGCACATACAGTACTGGGAAACATTACTAAGTAATCAACAAACCACCACTATCAGCTTAAGACAGCTGTGTACATGACAGGCCCGTGGCAACAGAGTTCTCCATCTCTACTCGTCAGTGCAATTCTACACATTGCAAATTACAGCAAATCAGTCCCGTAGGGCAAAGCCAACACTGAGTCACTGCTGTTTGTCTTAAATCCAAATGAACACATAACACACTGAATATTAAATCTGTCTGTAACACTTCCAGTGGGATTGAATATGTTGCAATTTGTGAAGCGGATCAGTTTTGATACAGTCACCTACCCCAGAACACAATTACACTTCACACACACACACACACACACACACACACACACACACACACACACACACACACACACACGCACACGCACACACACACACACACACACACACACACACACACACACACACACACACACAGCAGAGTGTGGTGGATGTAGATAAGGCCACAAATATAATCTACTCACCCACATAAACAGACGCAAATGCTTGGCCAACACGCAATCCTATGTCTACTGTTCATAATTTTTTGTTGTTCTTGTGACACTTTTGTGGTGACAAACTTTGGAGAGATAGAGTTACCTTTAAATGTCAAACAAAAACTTGTATAAAAACATATAATTAAACATTTGCATAGGGTGCAGGCTAATCTAGCAGGCTAATCATCTAGCAGTGTGCTAAGCTAGTACACTGAGTGGTTATCTTACAATATGTTAGCATGATCCAGTTAGCCCCTGGTGGTACTTTTTTTTTTTTATCCTTGATAGTCCAAAAAGTCCATTAAGGAAAAACTTGATAGTAAAGGGCAATATATAATATGAAGATGGGCAATGCTGGGTCTTTATGTAAAGGTTGTGTGCTGTGTTTGTCCAATCAATACCACTGACACCACAAATATGTAAATTATAACGTTAACCCAGGGATTAGAAATATACAGTGTGAAACGTCAGATTATGAACACCCGGGAATGATGGTTAACCCCGGTATGAGCAGTGTGAAACATGAAACAAGATAACCCAGGATTTAAAATGACCCAGGGTTAAATATTTATTTTTTAAATATACTTTTTTAATTTTTTTTATTTATTTCAAATGTAGCTGTGTATTCTGGCTATATACATTCTAGGGGTCCGCTGCCAGGAGACCAACTGCAATTGAGATGAACGGGAATGCTAATGGATAGCTTTTCTTCAGGTAGACCTTCTTGGCTAAAAGCTGAAAAATCCAGCATAAACCAGCATGGATTCCATCCTAGTCCAGGCTGATTTATGCTGGTTAGTGCTGGCCCAGGCTTGTTTATGCTGGTATAGTTCTGGTTTAGCTCATGGACCAGTATAATCATGCTGTTCTCAAGCAAAACAGAGATGGTGAAGCTGGTTCACCAGCATGGTCTTGCAGGGTTAAGTGTAAGTAAACCAGCTGTCTGTATGCAAGCAAGCAGTGTTTTTAGGGACAATCATTGATTTTGCTTGCTTATTTACATATTTTACACATTAAAGATGTAAAGGAAAAACAATATAAGGTTAAAACATGATTTATTGAATTATATGATTATAACATTGTAATTTCTTTTGCTCCCTCTGCTGAAAGTAGAACTGAAATTTATAATTGTTTTAGTTATGATTACATTATTAATCAGTGTCACAGGTAAACTGGTGAAACATTTCAAAGCATCAAAGGAATGGTCTCCTATTTCAAAAGATCTGTACACAAATCAGTTACAAAAGAGCAAAAAATCATTTAGACATTAGATAAAAAAAAAAAGCCTAATAAAAGAATAATCATAAGCAGTTTGTTCAATAACAGGGGTTATGAGAAGAGGTCTTTTAAAGGGACAGTAAATAACAACTTGATAATGAAAGATCAAAACTGAAAGTTTATATTTTTAAAGTCTTTTTATACTTATTTGTTAACTCACATGTTCATAATCCAGCTGTCAGTCACTGATTCCAAAAAATGCACATAGTAAAAAGGTATGTCAGTGCATTCAGGAGCACGAAATGTTGACAATAGTGATGACATGCACTTTCAACGACTGCTGAAAGAGAATTAGTTCTACCAAAGTAAATAGCCAAGAGCCCAACTAAAGGGAACACTAATCACCATAATGGTGATAAATCGGACTTTTGTACATGTACCATATAAAAGAAATAAAGCCAAACTGGTTTGTAATAAGTGAATATGGTAATGCTGTTTTTGGAGTTGTTAAATCATCCTCTGGTGAGATGTTGATTTTATTTGCAGTTGATTTCATCTAAGGCTTTGTGGCTGTAAGTCAGTTGTACTTGTTGTGTTCTGCTCATCTCTTCTTTTTTTCTGTTCTTGTTGTTCCTCTGTGATTTTGCATGTTAACCACAGGTGTTCATCACTAATGCTCAATCATCACTTGTAGAGTGAATCTACTGTATTTCACTAACTGCAACATTGCTTCAGTGTTACTTTTACTCTCTACAGTTTGAGACCATATGAAAACTGAGCAGTGTTTGTTTAACCCTTAAATGCATGAATGTTTCGCCAATCATTCTTACATATTCGGGTCTTTAGTGACCCGGATCTATATCTAACACAGATGGATCTCTACCTGTTGCGATAAAATAAAACTCCCCTGATATTAGTGTAACAATTACAGAAGATTAAAATAAAGCATAGTTTGTTACATTTTAGAGCTTGGAAGGGTTCATTTTGAGCAGATGTTTTATGCCATCATCACAGTCCTCATTATTTAGTAATTCGAGGGAACGATATAGTAAATCATGCACACGATTTTTTTTCCCTCTGGGGCTCCGTACATTTCCCAGTACATTCAACAAATTATATTTTTGAGAATATGTTTGAGATCGTGAACATGAGCCCATTTGCGATCTCAAACATATTCTCAAAACTATCATTTTCAACATCTTCAAAATCAATATTTCAATATTTTCGCTGACACCTTCACCAGATCCATCATTAAGTGACAATGACAGTCATATTTGATTGCGTTCAGTACTTGCTCTGCAGTAAATTGCTGAGCCATTTCAAGTTTTGCCTATTCTTTCGTTTTCTGTCTGAATGAAACATCACTTCATCACTGTGTATCAGACATACACCTTGTGGAATAAAGGTGAATTGCACTTATTCCATCATCAAATATTAAATTATTGTTGTGCAGAAAAAATATACGTACACTGATACGTTAGCGACCCTATACAATTTTTACAAAAAATGAATAGGAAAATAGGCATTCTTTATAATTTTATGATTTATTTCTTGTTATATTCTCTATAATGAATTGATTGAAGAATACTAAGAAGGTTGATATATAACTTTGAAAAATTAATGAGGAGGAGGGTAGTGAATGATGTCCTGGGTCGATAAAGACCCGAGGTATTCATTTAAGGGTTAACACTAAAGATTTTACTGTGTACCAAATATGCTGGTCCACCAGCACACCCACTTCCCATGCTGGGAACCAGCAAACCAGCATCCTGTGCTGGGATCCAGTAAACCAGCGACCAGCATCCCATGCTGGGATCCAGCAAACCAGCATCCTATGCTGGGGACCAGCAAACCAGAAAACTAGCATCCCAAGCAGTTCCCAGCATGCAAAACATACCGTATGCTGGTGACCAGCAATGCTAGATTTTCAGCAGGGATATCAGCACTTGCAGAAATTCTTGCAAAGAGGCCACAATGTTGCATAATAAATTGTGTCCTGACACTTTTCGGTATGCAGCAATGCATGAAATTGAGCTTGTGTAACTAGAAATGTTTGCGTTCACATACTTGCATAGAATTTCAGGCCTGAAGCTGCAAGTGATGAAAATGAGATATGGGTTCACTCATAATACGTGTCATCTGTCTCAGTAATATCATATTCATTTAAATCCACAGAACAAAAACACTGCTCATTTTCTGTCTGGAACTAAAAAAGAACGCCAATTAAAGCAGCGTTGTTTGAGCCTCAAAAGCGCACTGAGAAAGAATGTTCCTGATTGTTCCTGAGATGACAACTTCCGACTCATGTAATTATGAAACGACCATTAAACATCTGCAAGGCAGCAATCAAGAAAATTACCCTCTCTGCAATTAAAGTGGATGTACAAGACAGCATGACACTCTGATGGGATGAAATTCAGTCTGGTCCTTAGTCTTTCATCTCCTTGTTCATGCAGTGCTCTGTCTGTAAAGTTGCTTTAATAAGGGTGTCTGCATTAAATTGCAGGTGAGGGATACGTTCCTGCTCAGATAACGCAGGAGTCAACAGGTGCCCATGAGAAACACACTGGTCAGTAAGCAATATTCATACAGCTTTTTCTAATTAGCAATTCACAGTGGTTAATTTGGTGATTCGTTCACATTAGCAATTTCCCAACAGAGAACTAAGCATATTTCCAACTTCAACTTTAATTTATGTAGCACATTTAAAAAACAACTTTGTTTCCCGAAGAACTTCACAGACATTTCAAAAGAGGAGTGTGTAAAAGTACAATATAAAAGATAAAAAACAATATAGCAAAAAATACCATAACAAATTAACATACCTACACAAGAATAGCCAATTACATTATCGTGACTACACACCAAAGACAATTACTCAGGGTCCTCTTCCTTCAAAAGCTAGGTTGGGTTCTTAATTGAGAACTAAAAACTTATATAGACGGACCCTGCTGAATATAGAGTGGAAGACCGTTCCACAATTTAGAAGCAACTACTGTAAAAGCTCGATCACCCTTTTACTTCTTCATTGAACGAGGGACTGCCAACAGCAGTTGATCTGATGATCTCAATGTCCTAGCCGATGTATAAAATCCAAAAGGATTACTGATATAAATAGGAGACCAATGAAGAAAGGATAACACTGGAGTAATGTGGTCCCCTTTTCTTGTACCAGTCAGAAGCCTAGATGCGGCATTCTGTACAAGCTGCAAACGAGATAACTGTCACTGATCCCTGCATAGAGGGAGTTGCACTAATCCAGTCTTGAGGTAATAAAAGCATGAACAAGAAAATGAAGTTGAAACAACATCCTAAAAACCAAAGAATGTTGACTATTGAACTGTTTTACTTTAAGCTTTCTCACTAGATTTATAGAGTTAACAGAGCATAAAGTTGGTCCACTCTATAGCTCATTTGGACCAAGAACCATTCACTTAGATAAGTAGGAACCATCTAACCATCATGTAGACCAGGGATGGGCAACTTCGGTCCTGGAGGGCCAGTGTCCTGCAGAGTTTAGCTCCATCCCTGATAAAAACTCACTTGCCTATAGCTTTCTACGAATCCTGAAGACCTTGATTAGCTGGTTCAGGTGTGTTTGATTAGGGTTGGAGCTAAACTCTGCTGGGCAGTGGCCCTCCAGGACTGAAGTTGCCCATCCCTGATGTAGACCAACTAGCCAGGGGTGAATTTTTTTCCAAAACATCATTAGCCAAATATGGTCACAACTTCTGCCGTTAGCAACATGATTCTGTGTTTCCTGAAATAAAAAAAAACAAACAAAAAAACATTCAAACTAAAGCTCTCGAACTGTGGTTAGAAGCATAGGGGCGCTCACACTGGCAGCCTAGCTAGAAAAATTGGTAATGTGACAGCTGTCATGTGGACCAGGAGTGCACTGCTGCACCAAACTCAAAACTACCTGTAGGAGGTGGGAAAAGTTTGGTTGCAATGAAACTGTAGCGCAATTTGCGTGAATATGAAAGCAACTCGGATCCGCACTTGTTCAGGAAGTAAAGTAAACTGTACATGCATTTTAGCTGATGACAACATCATTAGTTCAGCAAAACAAATGTAGGAGACGACAGTGGAGATTGGCTATGAGCGAGAGTTAGTGTGCAGTGTAATCGTGCAGAGTGAGTGCAATCAGAGTGACAAATGAATGGCTTGCAGTCAGCTGTCTTTTCAGAAGAGTCCGTTTGCAAGCAGCAGAAAGCCGCCTTCATGCGACACAAGTTTCATTTATTCTGCTGTGCATTATAGAGCAAAATGAATGAAAAAGACATAATATATTGACCTACATTCTATTTACAATCATGCTCTGTGCACGTTTGTGATGACATAAGTCGAACGCAAATGCAATGGGGTTTGTGTGAAACCAAACCAATGCTGCAGGGGGCGCCAGGAACAATCGTACTTGGATTTGGACCACAGCAAACATGCCCAGAGTGAAAGTCCCCATAGTTTCTTTTTAGTAATTGTTAATTGTTTTAATGTGTGTATGTCTTTAAGTTAGTCTGAGTCTGCCTGTCATGTGACTGATCACATGACAGGATACAGGAAGTAAACCAGCATAAAGGAGGCATCATGGCCAAAGAATATGCACTGACAAGAAGCGAAACTCAATAGAGCATTCCACTGCAACACCGGCGCCCAGGAGCAGCCCTACGTTTCTGCCATTTTGGCATGAAAGTGACTCATCAGTCCACTAGTTTCCATGGCAATATCAGCTGCTTTGTTTAAAAAAAATAAAAATAAAAAAAAAACATACATTAAAGCTGAAATCCAACCTTATCCAACCTACGTTACCTCAGATGGTTGAATGGTTCCACAACTGGTAAAATAAAGCATATATAAGACAATACAACATTTACTGTAGGTGCCATAAAATTTACTGATGACTTTGAAAAATGTTCTATTGCGCTTCTGATTTGGCAGTGAAATTCGCCGATTTTGGGCGCGTAAGATGTGAAGGATTCTATGGTCCAGTTGGCATTTTCACTCCATAATGTCGGCCGCGCTACTGGAGCGCCATTTAGTGGCTGTTTCCCAAAAGGATAAGAGTTTCACCTCTTGGGTTCTCCACACTTTTAACAGCCTAAATTTTTCTAGTTTTATTGTGTTTTAAGTTCCATGTGGAAACTGTAAATACATTTTATTTATTCACTTTACAACTGTTGTCAGTGTCATCTTTCTAAACATTCCAAACCCTCACACAGTATAATCTGACCCCATTTTATTTGATGTAAATTCAACCAATAGGGCTGAACATTACATAGTTAAGCAGCAAGCTACATCATTGTATGGAAATGCACCACAGTCTATCTTGTTTGGGGCTGATAAATCTAAAATTACTGAGTAGTAATATATTAAAGCTGCTGTCTGCGATTTTTGTCCCTCTAGCGGTAAATAAACAGAATTGCACGCGTATTGCAGAAGAACATTGTAGCCGGAGCTACTTTTCTCCGTGTATGTCTATGGCGAGTCACGCAGTTACTGTGATACTCTGCGGCGAGTCCTACCAGTCTGGTCTGAAATAGTCAGAATATAAACACTTATTATAAGTGTACCATAATGATTCAGGGTAAGACAAAAACACGGTTTGGACAATTGATTCATGTTGTATATTCTCATTATATAATTTTTGTTAATTTTTAACACAAAAAAAGTTGCGGACTGCAGCTTTAAGCAGTCAATAAAGTGGTAGCTCTCAGTGCTATGTAGATTACTAACAAATTTTAGTCAGTTACTGATTTTAAATTACATGATGAGAATTGTAATTAGTAATGTAATTGATTACAATACATTTCAGATAATATAATCTGACTTCTTTTGATTACTTTTAAATTACTTTTTGACCTAACTAATTTATCACATTGATTTGAATGGGATAATCTTGTATGATATTTATATAAAAATACAGTGTGAAAGAAAATTTTATCCATTTTTCTTATCAACAACATGAAGTGCAATAAACATCACATTACACCTGGGTTTCATGGAGACACTCCAGGGGGGTTGTAAGCTGATAAAGCAAATAATTCAATAAATAATAATAATAATAAAAAAAAAAAAAAAAAAATTAAACATTTTAAAATAAAAAATCTAAATTTAACACATAAATAAAACAAAAATGTGACCATTAACTGACATCAGAGAACTGCAAACATGCAAATGTGTTGTTAAATAATTGACTTAATTATTAACTTAAAAATAGGGCTGTCAACATTAACGCGTTAACACGTGATTAATTATAAATCCTTAACATGTTAAAATAATTT
Source organism: Ancherythroculter nigrocauda (assembly GCA_036281575.1). Taxonomy (NCBI): domain Eukaryota; kingdom Metazoa; phylum Chordata; class Actinopteri; order Cypriniformes; family Xenocyprididae; genus Ancherythroculter; species Ancherythroculter nigrocauda. Next base: position 378,701 of record VTFQ01000836.1, read on the forward strand.
AAAGTAAATAATGCAAAATAATACAGACTGAACGGAATGTCATAACATCCCACTGCTATATGGTCAGATGATACGTAAACTACGTTTCTTGGCTGGATAAAGCAAACCAGCGTCTCGCTAGTAAAGTTTTGATGGAATGCGGATTACAATCAAGGTAAAGCCAATTGTGGTGACATACAGGAGTCATACAGTAAGCACTCACGCATATTGTATTTATGCACAGACATATTTCAGTACATTCAGTATTTTGTTTTCACATACATTCAGGATTTTTTTTTTTTTTTTTTGTGTGTGTGTTTAGTAATTCTGAATGGACCTGTGTACTGTAGTAGTTATCTGTAGTAGGTATATGCAGTCAGGTCAAGGCAGTTGGTTTAGGGCTTTTTTTTTTTTTTTGGCAACTCCATGTGGTTCTGTTTCAGTATCACAACTTCACATGTCTAAAATTTAAACAAGCTCTAAAAAGCTCTAAGCAAGATATTTGTTGTTGCACAGTACACATTACAGTACACTGAATTCTGAATTCTTTTTCATGGGTGCTTTGGTGTGCATAATGAATTATATGGACCCTGTATATCATTTGGTTATTTGGTATCCATTCTTTTTTGGAAAAAACACCTAAATTTACCTTGAAAAAAGTTTGCAGTTTTGTGAGAATCACCCTTCAATCTGATGGTTTACTTTGCCGGATATAGCAAATTTTATCATTCTGTGTGTCAATGGCTCTTTATTGACCTTGACACAGTCAATGGGATTTTTTATTTTCCTGCATGTTTCTACATGTTGGACACTTAGAGCAGGGTTCCTTAAATTCCAGTCCTGGAGGTCCACTGTCCTGCAGAGTTTAACTCCAACCCTGATGTTTGCTCTTCATACTAAATATGTATCCATATTTAGTTTATGCAATGAGCGGGTGATGACAGAACCATAATGCACCAGATCTGTTTAACACTCAGCATGTTTCTCTATGAAGGGTTTAATTGTGCAAGTGAATCCTTCAAAAGCAGAACTGTAAATAGCTGATTACTATAGCAAATGAGTTATTTATTTCAGTGTGCTGAGATACACAGTATTTGAAGATGCTGGGATTGAGACGTAGAGCGAAACTCTGATGTTTTATTTTTTTGAAATGTAATTCCAACCCGCTACATAATTGCGGTGGCAGTTCTGCCTTGTTTTCCTTCTCATTGTAGCGAATACAATCTCTGCTCATTGTGATGAAACCTTTGCGTGTAGGCTAATTTGCCAGAGAGGCCTTTTATGTTTTAATCAAATATTTATGTAGTAATAACCCAGAAGACAAAGGGCTCTGTCTTTGAGAGGAGTTCAAATAGCACATTAGTGTTTCTAGATGTCTCTTTATGGACCTGTGACCCAACATGGGCAGCACAGCTACTGAAAAAGACTTTTAACATGGCACTACACAGAAGGCTTTTCCAAACCCAATGCTACTTATAACAAGGCCCACACAGAATCTGCACGGAAGTCATTTACTCAGCCTCATGTCATTCCATCATTCCAAACCTGTGTGACTTTCTTTCTATTGTGGAACACAAGGATATTTTGCAGAATGTTGGTAATCAAACAGCCTTGGATACCTTTGGCCTCCATTGGAGAAAGCTATACAGGTTTAGAACAACAAAATGTGAGTAAATGATTTTCTTTTCGAGAATTTCATCCTTTTAGAAGTGGGGCTATTTGTGACATGATATAATGGCTTAGTTCATTAATATTAATTAGGTGAACTGAAACAAAAACTTTTTCACAAACTCACTGCAGCTTTAAAGGTGCCATAGAACGCATTTTCAAAAGATGTAATATAAGTCTAAGGTGTCCCCTGAATGTGTCTGTGAAGTTTCAGCTCAAAATACCCCATAGATTTTTTTTTATTCATTTTTTTAACTGCCTATTTTGGGGCATCATCATCATCACCTTTAAATCCTCACGACTGCCTTAACAGCATAAACAAAGTTCACACAGCTAATATAACCCTCAAAATGGATCTTCACAAAGTGTTTGTCATGCAGCATGTCTAATTGCGTAAGTACAGTATTTATTTGGATGTTTACATTTGATTCTGAATGAGTTTGAGGCTATGCTCCGTGGCTAACAGGCTAAAGCTAACATTATACACTGTTGGAGAGATTTATAAAGAATGAAGTTGTGTTTATGAATTATACAGACTGCAAGTGTTTAATAATGAAAATAACGACAGCTCTTGTCTCCGTGAATACAGTAAGAAACGATGGTAACTTTAACCACATTTAACAGTACATTAGCAACATGCTAACAAAACATTTAGAAAGACAATTTACAAATATCACTATAAAATCATGATATCATGGATCATGTCAGTTATTATTGCTCCATCTGCCATTTTTCGCTGTTGTTCTTGCTTGCTTACCTGCATAAAGTCTATTGATTCAGCTGTGCAGCCCAGACGATAATACTGGCTGCCCTTGTCTAATGCCTTGAACATGGGCTGGTATATGCAAATATTGGGGGCGTACATATTAATGATCGCGACTGTTACGTAACAGCCGGTGTTATGTTGAGATTCGCCTGTTCTTCAGAGGTCTTTTAAACAAATAAAATTTACATAAGAAGGAGGAAACAATGGTGTTTGAGACTCACTGTATGTCATTTCCTTGTACTGAACTCTTGTCATTCAACTATGCCAAGGTAAATTCAATTTTCCATTCTACGGCACGTTTAACATCAATGGGTATAGGCTATGTCAGCAGTGGAAACACATTTGCTAGGCTTGCATTTTGTTTTGTCAATGTATAGCAAGCAATGGAAAAGCAAAAGGAAGTTGGCACACATGTCTGAGAGTTGTGCAGTGGAAAATATGGGTGCTGTTGCTTTCTGCCACTGATGGCATGGATTTATTCCTCTGTACATCCCTGCCATAAGCTTTTATCTCATTAGTGGTGATCTCCCACCAATCCCCACTGCAAATTATGCTAGTGGCAGAAGATTCTCTACATCTGTGTTCAGAGTGGAATACTAGCATACTTCATACTGAGCAGTATACACTGTAAATACTATCTAGCGATAAACAAAAAGTATGTCAATACACATGCAGTGATATATTGAGTGGCAACCAGTTATCATCATCTCATAAAATAAAAATACTTTATGTTTTTATTCTAAATTTGACTAAAAATGTCTTGACCTTTGGCAGTCCGGTCATATAAAATGTTATGCGAGGAGTTACTTGCGGGTCATACTGAAAATGGGAGGTCAGGTCAAGCGCATTGCTCTGTGGAATACCGAATCAGAGTTTTGTAGCAAATCCCATGAATTCTCTCTTGAACGTTTCTGCTTTTTAAAAGCAGTGTCCTTCAGTGTCCTCACAGGAAGTGGTTTGGATTGCGCATGTGAACGAGTGTCCACGCTTGGCCTATGCACAGTGGGGAGCGAGGTGAGGTGAGCTAGGTTCAGAGGCAGACACGTTAAGGCGTTGACTCGGCAGCCGATAAGAATAGAATTACTGCTAGACAGACAGCTGTGCAGAGCTGTTGATGAGGTAGAAGTGACGATAAGCGCTTCATGGCTGTTTGAGGAAGAGGAAACGATATGCTACTGATAAACAGCTGTGCCAGGCACAGGCTTTTCTTTGATGATAACAGACGCACTGCTCTGTTGTTCAGCTTTTACATGATGCCCATCAGTGATATGAAAAAGATCTGCCCGTTTGAAAATCTGCATACCTGTGACAGCAGGAACAAAGCCAGCTGTTTTGCCAATGAGGCATTACATTTAACCAGCGTTTCTATATGAGTGACATAAACAGAGGTCATATGTTGCCATGTTATTGTTGTCTCATATACTATTATCATTTGTGGTGAGTCCTAGCAACTACCAAGAACACCCTAACAAATGTGTAGCCACCACTACCCAGAGCAACCATGGTACAACTGCATGGTAGATTGATAAAAAAAAAAAAAAAAAAAAGTCAGAAAAACCTAGCAACTGAAACTCAGAACACTTTAGCACTGCCCCAGCAACTCCCCAGAACACCCTAACAATCACAAATCAACATGCTGAAAACCTTTGAAAATACCCTTTCATCCACCCTTAGCATAACAACACTGTACAAACTGCTCTGAACACACAGCAGTGTTGTAGTAACTACCCAGAACATCCTCTCCACTCCAAAAACCTAGCATCTGCACTATAAACCACCCAGAACACCATAGCAACATGGTAAAAACCACTGAAAATATCTTTCAACCATCCAGAACACCCTAACATCCACATAATCCATTTAAAAGCAGTCCAAATGCCTTAGTAACCAGATAGTAACCTCCTCAGAACATCACAGCAACTGTATAATAACATATTACAACCACTCTGAAGACCTTAAAGGTGCCATCAAACGTTTTTTTACAAGATGTAATATAAGTCTAAGGTGTCCCCTGAATGTGTCGGTGAAGTTGCAGCTCAAAATACCCCATAGATTTTTTTTTTATTAATTTTTTTAACTGCCTATTTTGAGGCATAATTAGAAATGCGCCGATTCAGGCTGCGGCCCCTTTAATTGCTTGCGTTCCCCACCCCCTCCCGAGCTCTCGACTAAACAAAGTTCACACAGCTAATATAACCCTCAAAATGGATCTTTACAAAGTGTTCGTCATGCAACATGTCTAATCGCGTAAGTATGGTATTTATGTGGATGTTTACACCTTTGATTCTGAATGAGTTTGATAGTATGCTCCGTGGCTAACGGCTAATGCTACACTGTCGGAGAGATTTATAAAGAATGAAGTTGTGTTTATGCATTATACAGACTGCAAGTGTTTAATAATGGAAATAGCGACGGCTCTTGTCTCCGTGAATACAGTAATAAACTATGGTAATTTTAACCACATTTAACAGTACATTAGCAGCATGCTAACGAAACATTTAGAAAGACAATTTACAAATATCACTAAAAATATCATGTTATCATGGATCATGTCAGTTATTATTGCTCCATCTGCCATTTTTCGCTGTTGTCCTTGCTTGCTTACCTAGTCTGATGATTCAGCTGTGCACAGATCCAGACGTTAATACTGGCTGCCCTTGTGTAATGCCTCGATCATGGGTTGGCATATGCAAATACTGGGGGCGTACACCCCGACTGATACGTAACAGTCTGTGTTATGTTGAGATTCGCCTGTTCTTTGGAGGTCTTTTAAACAAATGAGATTTATATAAGAAGGAGGAAACAATGGAGTGTGAGACTCACTGTATGCCATTTCCATGTACTGAACTCTTGTTATTCAACTATGCCGAGGTAAATTCAATTTTCAATTCGATGGCACCTTTAACGTAACCACCCAGAATATCCAAGCAACTGCATGGAAACATTGTAAAAGCCACTGAAAATACCAACACAGGCTCATTGGAAAAATGTACCTGTGTCAACAACATCACACGGCTCCTTGCACAATAATGTTATGACTTCAAAACACTTTTTGGTGAATGATTTGTAAACAAATATATTTTGGAGTTTGCATCACTTACCCAGCTCCAGTTGTTCAGTTTTACTGACGTAACAAGCTTGCTCGGTGGCTCAGCTGGTATAGAATTGTACTTGCGATGCAAAGAGCTCGGGTTTGAATCCCGTGAAAGACGAGTCACGGTAAAAGAGCTCAAAGACAAGAGTTCCAAAACAAGCTAAAATGTCACGGTTATGATTACATTTTTATGTCACATTTGCTTTTGTTAACACCATTGGGTATGTTTAGGGTTTGGTGTAAGTGTACATTATTTTAAAAGGTGATGGAGTATTAAGCTTTTAGCGCCACTCACCGGACATTTCAATTCAGAACTATGGTAGTACGTACAAACTCCAACGTAATAAAACGTTGCCATAATCATGTTCATCTGTTCCAGATAAAAGTAAACATGCTTTTAGTGCCACTCACTGGACATTTCACTTAAGCTGTCAAGCTGTCAAACTGTCAACGGAACATATTTTGCATTTTGCAAAAATGTTGATACAGGTACGTTTTTCTAATGACCCTGGGCTGAAAAATACTCTTTCAACTGCCAAACATGTAACAACCACTTAGCAATACATTTAAACGCAGTCCAAATACCTTAGTAACCAGATATTAACCCCCTTCCACCTACAAAGAACACCCAAACAACCACAAATCCACATGCTAAAATACTCTTTTAACCACCTATAGCAACTGCACTAAGGCCCAATCCCAATTCTACCCCTTACCCCTTCCCCTTTGCCCTTCCCCTTCCCTTTCCCCTTCTAAATAATCACTTGTTTTATGTTGCCTTTAATCTTGTGTTCATGTATACGGTTATGTTCTCCGAAAAAAGATTTGTTAAAATCGCTATGAAAACACTTTGCTAATGTTTTTTACTTTATGATAGTTTCACAACATATTTTTTTTTTATATTTTATTGAAACCCGCGTTGATTTGACAACATAAATTCAAATCCGGTGGCAGCTAACTTGTCTTTTTGCCGCATGCCTGATTAATGTATTGTTTTGTTGTGGTTACGTCCATAAATACGTGTACGTTACATGATATAAACAAAAAGTGCATTCAGTTTGCGTGCTTATTCATCAGTATTGTATGTTCTGTATCAACCAGGGACTCCTGAGGAAACACGCAGGCTCGTCTCCTTTGTCTTATGCGAAGAACTGAAGACAAATGCAAAAAAATAGCTGTCGCCCAAGCAGCAGAGATCACTACAGCTATCGATGGCATCTTAAAAGGCCAATTCGCACCGCACCAACAAACAATTTTTTTTAGCGCGACCCTTTTTATTAACGAGACCCATAAGCATATACAACCATGTAGCTAAACAAGCCAAAACGAATTATTAAAAACGAAACTGAAGGTAAACCTGCGTTGCTCTCATGGTTAACGTTACCTCTCTCTTTCGGTGAAGTGGAGCAGCTGCTCTTGCTGAATGGCACGGATTGCACTATGGACTATTGTACCTTTTGTATATTTTATTTTTTTTAACAGTATTTTATTTTTTATAATGAACAAGCTGCGATGTCAGGTTTCCACTGCTTTGTTGTGTGTGTGTGTGAGGCGCGGGCGCGATCAAACAGCTGTCTTTGCAGGGGACTTGCCTCATCGTCATGGCAACGGTTAGTGGCCAGGTCAGATTACTTCAGAGTTTGTTGCCGTCTGTTGGAAAACTGTTCACACCGCGCAGACATTCCACGACCCGACAAACGCCGATTAAACATGTTCAGTCGGGTGAAAACCGACTCCAACAGACGCCAACAGGGGTATCACACCGATCCAACAAACTCCAACAGACGAGTGTTGTCGGTGCGGTGTGAATTGGCCTTTAGAAGTGTGTGATAAACATCGGCGCATCTATGACGTAGGAGCTAGCGACGACTTATGATGACGTGTAACGGTCTAGTAGTGGTGTCCCATTTCTTAGGGGAATATTTTCAGCCCTACCCCTTGACACTCTGTTTCAAGGGGCAAGGGGAAGGGGTAGTCGTAGGGGTAAGGGGAAGGGGAAGGGGTATAAAATAGAATTGGGATTGGGCCTAAAACCACTCTGAACGCCTAAACACATAGCGACATTGTAGCACGTACCCAGAGCACCATGTAGCAGCTGCATGGCAGCATGCTTAAAAAAAACACCCAGAACAACCTAACAACTACATAACAACACATTTAAAAACACTTTGTACACATGTACATAGCAACACTCTACCACCTTAGATAGTTCACCAAAAAAAAAAAATCTGTCATTACTATGACAGATTTACAAAAATCAATCAATTACAGATATACAAAAATCATTACTATGATAACAGTTTGGTTATCAACGTTCTTAAAAATTATGACAGAATTATTTATTTTTTGGTCAGCTATCCCTTTAACCACTGCAAAACAACAATTGGAAATCTATTCAGATCTTTGTTGCGCTTGAGTTTTGCACATGGTCACTCACATTTCTTCACAGCTCTTAATGTTGCTGTAGGGCAGGTTTTGTTGTGAACTAAATGGGTATACAAGACTGTCTACATTCAGATAGTGAAAGACCTCTCCATCTCTGAGAATCCCAATTGTTTCATTCAATTTTCTCTTGTGTGTATACTGGATAAAAACAATATCCTACAAATCCACCTTGCTCCTTTTGGAGAGGTGCGGACCAGCTTTTTAAAGCATCATCATTTCAGTTGACTGAACAAAAACAAGAGGGCTAGTATAACTCCTGTATGGAGGGAAGCTAATCAATGTTGGGCACTTGAAGTCCAATTATGCAAGTTTCTCTGAAGCATCTGCCTCTCAATCTTTGTGTTGTGATGTCTCTGCAAAAGTGTTTCATAGTATGCATAGAGCTTTAGACTCTGAATAGATGAGAACATTTGAGAAGAAACATTTGTTGCATTAATATTGGTCACACATATTATATATATTTCTTGACTAGATCGTGGTGTTGTTTCAGAAAGTATCAGGATATTTTCACTGAAGTGCTCTGGTGCTGTATTGAGTCTCTTTTGTTGTTGGCCTTTTTCCTAGAGCTGTGCTGTGATGGAGTGGCTATCTAGATATGAGAGCACCTTATTTTTCATAGAAAGGTTTATTACCTGAGCAACAGTGTAGAATGTATTAGATTTTCAGTGGATTTGGTATGTCATATTCAATCTTGGATAAACAAAAAGTCTGAGAGTAACAAAAATGGACAATTGTGTGATGTCGTCTCTGCCTCAGATACCTACTGACCTATGTTTGTTAGTTGTTGTTTTTTTTTAAAGATATTATTTAAAAGTGCAAATTCATGAAAATTAACCAGCCTTCCCATCATTACCAAGGACCATTGGTCCACAATCTATGCAAAAGTAGCAATAACTTTCCAAAATCGCTAGTTCCAGTACAAAAAAAGGCATATACATAACATACACACTCAGATCTTTTTTTTTAAATTAGGTATTATGCTGCAATTCATGAAGAAGTTTTGCATAGCGAATAAGTAAATGGCTTTTGTGTGTCACTTTTAAGTGGTTAAACGAGATATCCACAATCAGAACTGAATATTCTGGGGTTTTTTTTGTTTTTTTTCCCAGCCTTATAATCAGTGCTTATTCATTTTAGATTAACTGAAATCTACAAACATTTTTAGTTAATTTCTTCAATATTGTTGGCATAACTACACACTATTGTGAGACTATTGTGCCAATATTTGAAAGAGCTACCAGCGACTGATTATATGTAATCTGGATTATGTAATCAGATTCTAAAAATGAAGTGCTTGTAATTAGATTGTATTATGTTTTAAAAATGATCATCAGATTACAGTTACTTTTATACTGATTACATATTATTCATACAGTGGCAGTAAATTGTTTATAATTTATTGATTTTCTCCAATTAATCTTTTTTATCTTTAAAATGTTTCATTATAAAAAAAAAGTTTATATGTTTATGGAAAATTACATATGTGACCGTGGACCACAGAACCAGTCATAAGTCGCACAGGTATATTTGTAGCAATAGCCAACAATACATTGTATGGGTCAAAATCATTGATTTTTCTTTTATGCCAAAAATCAAAAGGATATTAATTAAAGATCATATTTTGTAAATTTCCTACCATAAATATATATAAACATTTATTTTTGTGAGTGTATATGCATTGCTAAGGACTTCATTTGGGCAGCTTTAAAGGCGACTTTCTCAATATTTTGATTTTGATTTATTTTTTATTTTTTATTTTTTTTTGCACCCTCAGATTCCACATTTTCAAATAGTCAAATATCTCAGCCAAATATTGTCCTATTCTAACAAACCATACACCAATGGAAAGCTTATTTATTCAGCTTTCAGATGATGAATAAATCTCAATTTCATAAAATCGACCCTGACTGGTTTTGTGGTCCATGGTCACATATTTGGTCAAGATTTTTTTGGATAGTGGTTGGGGGTGGGGGGTTTGCACACAAACCAACGACTAGATCAGGGATAGGCGATGTCAGTCCTGGAGCGCCGCTGTCCTACAGAGTTTAGCTCCAACCCTGGAAAAAAACCTGCCTGTAGCCTTAGGCTGCGTCCGAAAACTGGAAAATGCTGCCTTTGGAAGACATATTTCAAGGTAGGAAGGCATCAAGGCATGTCCAAATCCAATATTAGGTTCACTTTCTGTCTCCTGAGATACCTTCATCTGATCAATGTTTGAAGGCAGCATAGATGTGTCCTTAGCTGCCGTTGATATCCCACAATCCTGTTCTTTCCATTCTGTGACAGTTGAGCTAGAAAAATAAAGATGGTGTCCGAAAGTTGCATTTGTTGGTCAGTTTGTGTGTAAATGTATGTTTTTGACCAACATTTTCCACTTTTGATATCATTTCTAGCGAGAAATTACTACTGTAGTAATTAAAGGTTTAGTTCACCCAAAAATGAAAATTATGTCATTAATGACTCACCCTCATGTCGTTCCACACCCGTAAGACCTCCGTTCATCTTCGGAACACAGTTTAAGATATTTTAGATTTAGTCCGAGAGCTTTCTGCCCCTCCATTGAAAGTGTAGGTACGGTGCACTGTCCATGTCCAGAAAGGTAATAAAAACATCATCAAAGTAGTCCATGTGACATCAGTGGGTTAGTTAGAAGTTTTTGAAGCATCGAAAATACATTTTGGTCCAAAAATAACAAAAACTATGACTTTATTCAGCATTGTCTTCTCTTCCGGGTCTGTGTATATCCGCTTTCAATCCACAGTGACGCTGCTTCTTCTTCTACGGCGGTTGGCATCTAGCTTATTGGTGCATTACCGCCCCCTTCTGCTCCGGACAGTGACGCTGATGACGTGTTATGTAGTGCGCCCGAGCTTTGTTTACAGTCTGAGGGAGACGCACACTGTATTCAAGCTATTCTACATTGTTTGTATTTTGGTATTGCTATATTGTTTAAAATGGTGCGTAGGTGTGCATGTCGCGGATGTCCTAATCGCGTCACAGTCTGGAGCAGAAGGGGGCGGTAATGCACCAATAAGCTGGATGCCAACCGCCGTAGAAGAAGAAGAAGAAGAAGAAGAAAAAGCAGCATCACTGTGGATATACACAGACCCGGAAGAGAAGACAATGCTGAATAAAGTCATATTTTTTTATTTTTGGACCAAAATGTATTTTCGATTCTTCAAAAACTTCTAACTAACCCACTGATGTCACATGGACTACTTTGATGATGTTTTTATTACCTTTCTGGACATGGACAGTCTGCCGTACATACACTTTCAATGGAGGGACAGAAAGCTCTCGGACTAAATCTAAAATATCTTAAACTGTGTTCCGAAGATGAACGGAGGTCTTACGGGTTTGGAACGACATGAGGGTGAGTCATTAATGACATCATTTTCATTTTTGGGTGAACTAACCCTTTAAATATGTGTTTAGTTCTCACCAAAGCTCGTGCTATTTTGCGGTAGATCATTAAACTGTCACTCTGCCTCAGAAGTCTGTCTGAAATCAGTTTTGTGAGGTGCCTTTATGCACAAATGCTGCCTTACAAGTCACTGCCTGATAGGGCAGTGAGGCAACAAGTCAGCTGCCTAGGTTTTCGGATGCAGCCTTAGTAATTGACATTGATTAGCTTGTTCAGGTGTTTGATTAGGGTTGAAGCTAAACTCTGCAGGACAGCTGCACTCCAGGACCGACGTTGCCTATCCCTGCACTAGATTATAATTACATGTAAAATGGAGAGGCTATACTGTCAGGACTCAGGACTCGCTCCTTTTCTTTTCTTTTCTTTTCTTTTCTTTTCTTTTTTTTTCTTTCTGTCTCTTCCACTTGCCTGTTATCGCTCACCTGTTCTCTGCCAGTGTGTTTTGAGCCTCTTTTGCTGTTATTTTGTTACATTTGGGATCCCTGTTTGTTTTGTTTAGCTTTTCTTTCGCTTATGTTTTCCTCTTCTGAGAGTTGGTTTGGAGCCCAGCGACTCGCACTGTTTTATTTTTTTTTGTTGAGCATTTTTCTGCTTTTGGGTCGTTCCTTTCAAGGAAACATAACATACAGCAGTGGTTCCCAAACTTTTTAGAGTGCAGTACCCCCAGAGGCATTTACCATCCTTCTGCGGACCCCCTCTCTTCCTCTTAGACTGCACCTTTTCCATTAAGGAACATTATTTGCCCCCTAAATTGACTTTCCAGTTTTTTTAAATCTTTATAAATACCTTTACAACATTAATAATGTTTTAAATAATAAAAAAGTTAAATAGAGAAATATGCAATGATAAAACTTAAAAAGTGATTCTTTTAAATATTAAAACTGCCAATAGATGGCGGTAAGTCACTGTCTTAATGCATGAGTCATCGAGTTGTTCATTCAACGAAGCAAGTGGCTGTATTTATGAATGAATTATTGAATCACTAACAATTTGTTCAAAGCCGCAGATTCGTTCATGGTGCACCGCTGTGTCTGTTGTAGTTCTGCTGTGGCTTTCGTTGGAAATACTGACAATATTGTGAAGAACATCACTTAATATTACCCTTTTGTTTGTTGAAATGTTGTATAAAATCAATGTCACATTTGCAATCGTGTGGATATTTGGATTTGCATTCTTGCTCGTAAAATATGAGCAACATTAAAAACAAGAACTCACAAAAGGGATGTTTTGTATCAAGAGTTTGGTCTCTATGCACCTTTTGTGCCAGGCTATTTGTTCAAGTGCTAAATCTACGTGTACATTGTCGAGAACGGCAGTAATGTAGCGCAATTTGCTCAGGCAGCAGACTCTGACGTAACCTATAAGCGCCCATATGCACGCTGCTTATGTGGAAATGGACGCTGTCAGATTTGACCGCAAAAGATGTGGTATTTTGATTGGATGTATTTATGTATTCATGTAGTCATGCATTTACGGCATTGTGCCTGTTATAAAATATATGGTCGGTTTTAATGTAGAAACGTAATGTTATGTTATGTAATGTTCACGTACCCCCTCTGTCGCCTCTCGTACCCCCAGGGGTACGCGTACCCCAGTTTGGGAACCACTGAAGCCTTTGATCACCAAAATTTAAAGATATCATTTAACTTTTAAGGAGTATTTTCTTAACATTGCAAATCTAATCCACTTCTGACAAACACATTTTACTTATTATTTGAATCATCACTCAGTCATTGCTACTGTATGTCTTTAGAAGTCTTTTGTCTTTCTTAAAATAACATTATTTTAGAATGTATCACCTTATTATTATATAATAATATAATATTATTATATTCCATGGCCATGCGTCAAGCTTCTCACAATAAAAAGAATGTTATTGTGCATTCATATGGACTACTTATAGTTAAAATTTTTGGTGTCATTTCTTTATTGTGAACACTTCAAACTCATATTCATCTATTCATATTTATATCCAATATATATATATATATATATATATATATATATATATATATATATATATATATATATATATATATATATATATATATACATACATACAATTAAATACATCTTTTGAAGTCATATGATAGCTGTAGGTGACAAACAGACCAAAAATCAAGTTCTTATCAGCTAAAAATCTTCCCCTATGCTGTAGTTCTTAAATATTATTTGCAATTGTTTTGCTTATGGGTCTGATTTCCAAGGAACACTTTTTGAAAATAAAAAAAATAAATCGCATCAAGCAAGAACATAAAATGGTGGGAGAGAAAAAAGAAAAGCCATTTTTCCTCTTGAAAATATATTAAGACACAGTGATCCCATCTGGAACTCTGAAGAAGTTGAGGGATTGATTTCCAAGAATAAACCCATCAGCCTTTCCACTGAGTGGCCACATTAACCAAGTGTGGTGACGGTTCTCCTGGACTTACACTGAGAGTTATCAGAGGTGTTAAGGCTTTGGGGGACATTCTGTAATAGGGCTCTGCACAGGTGACAAAATCTCGTTTAGACGACATCTTTTTGTCCACCACCAACCCCTCCTTCCAGGCCTGAAAACCAAACGGGCATTAGACTCTCACAGCACAATGCCTTCATCAGGCACGATTTCCTTTATCGAGAGAGCAGTCTTTGAAGAGAAGAGGTAGCTTTTACAAAAGGCTTTGACAAACAAAAAGAAGGGGAAAAAAGCAGATGGAAAGGCAGGAAGAGAAGAAAAGAAGAGACCTGCGCTGGCAGAAAGGAAGAGAAAGAGAGAAAGGCAACTGTAATATCAACGTTTCAGAAGGTGTGAAAAAAACTAAACAAAAAAACAGACTGCCACAACTACCGACAATTACAGTGGCCGACCATGCATGAAACACATTATCTGAAGCAGAGAGAAAAGATATAGAACAGCTGTCTTCAGTCAAGGGATCAGTGGTCACCGCACTGAATTTACACATCAAGAAACAGCAAGATGGGAGAAAGAAAATGGAAAAAGTCACGGCGGAGTCATTACTCACCAAAGTGCTTGAATGCGAGTCAAACAAATATGCGTGGGTCTGTAATGCACAGGTTAGATGCAGCCACCCTGCAATGAGTATTAGGGCGGCATGGGTGCTTGCCGTTTCACTCCATTTGACAGTTTAAGTGACTAGGCTAGAAAATGCTGACAGAATGGGCTACTGATGAATATGGGTGAGCGGCCATGGCAAAGAGCGGTTGAATCAAAGGTGTCATCTTCTGATTTAGTCTAAGATTTTAGTGTTTTAGAACTACACAGTTTCACAAGAAAATGTCACGCTGCTTTCAAAATGTTGCTCTTGCTTGCATTGTGTATAATTCTGCAATCCGTTACATGCATGTCTTTGCTGGTTGTGGCTTTTCGCGTGATTCCAATGTGATTTGTTTGTATTTAGCTTTTAAATGTACATTTCATAGTTACAATCAAAATACCTGCACTGTACCTGACTTCACCCAAAAACCATTTACTCACCTTCACACTCACCATGTTGGGTTAAAAACAACCCAAGTTGGGTAAAATATGGACAAACCAATTTCCAGCTTGAACAACCTGCTAGTTTTATTTAACTTAACTATTGATTAAATATTACTATATGGCTGGTTTAAAATGAACCCATAATATGTTGGAAATTAAAAATCAGACAAATAATTCATAGAGGCAACAGTACACTCTAAAAAATGTTTGGTTAAAAACAACCCAAGTTGGGTTGAAAATGGACAAACCCAGCAATTGGGTTGTTTTAACCCAGTGGTTGGGTTAAATGTTTGCCCAACCTGCTGGGTAGTTTTATTTAACCCAACTACTGATTAAAAATGACTATATGGCTGGCTTAAAATGAATCCAAAATAGGTGAGAAATTAAAAATCAGACACATAATTACTAGAGGCAACAATAATAATCAAAAGGTGTACATTTATTAATAAGCAATTTAATAAATGTTTATTGTTTATTATTCATTATCTTATTAATAAATGCTCATTTATTAAGCATATTCATAAATGTTAATTTCCAGCATATTTTGGGTTCATTTTAAGCAAGCAATACAGTAATTTTTATACAACAGTTGAGTTAAATAAAACTACCCAGCACGTTGAGCAAACATTTAACCCAACCACTGGGTTAAAACAACCCAATTGCTGGGTTTGTCCATTTTCAACCCAACTTGGGTTGTTTTTAACCCAGCATTTTTTAGAGTGTAGTGATCAAAAGGTGAACATTTATTAATACGTATTTAATTATTATGTATAAGTGTTCATTTATTAAACATATTAATAAATGTTAAATTCCAACCTATTTTGGGTTCATTTTAAGCGAGCAATATAGTAATAAATAGTTAAACAATAGTTGAGTTAAATAAAACTGCCCAGCAGGTTGGGTCAAAACAATCCAATCGCTGGGTTTGTCCATTTTTAACCCAACTTGGGTTATTTTTAACCCAGCTTTTTTTAGACTGCATGTCATTCCAAACCCATAAGACTTTCTTTCATTTTCAAAACAAATGAATATATTTTTAATCATATTAATCATACCTGAGCAAGTCCATTCTACGGAGCCCCGGACATGACATGCTGGAAAAAAAAAAATAGTAGGCTAAATTGTGCGCATGATTTACTATTTCGTTCCCTCGATTTACTAAAACGTGCGCACAATCATGTGCATGATTTATAAATTGAGGGAATGAAATAGTAAATCGTGCGCACGATTTAATTTTTTTCTTGCATGTCATGTGCAGGACTCCGTACCATTCAACCAAAATGTTCAAAATTAAAAAAAATAAAAATAAAAAAAATAATAGAGCATAAAAATGAATCCCCATGAATTGAGTGGGTAAATTTAAGTCTTCTGAAGAGACTCAACTGTGCTAGCTTGACCTTCTCGTTTGTGTCATTTACCATGTTTGATGTGCTCTATTATACTTGTATGATGTCTTTGATAACTTTTTGAAGCATCAAAGTTTTGTTGAAATGGACTTTCAATGGAGGGAAAGGTTTTATTAAAAATATATTCATTTGTGTTTTAAAGATGTTATGGGTTTGGAACGACTTGAATAAATGATAACAGAATTTTCATTTTTGAAACGGTAAAGTGCAAGTTGCAATATTTGTGGAGATGTAAAGGGATCTTATAAATTTATACGGAGAAATCAAACAGACTAATGTCCCAAGATGTCCACAGAGTCCTAAGGTTAGGCATTGTTGGGGGAAAATGCTAAAAGACTAATCACTGGAATAGTTAAAGGTGCAGTAAGCAATTTCTGAGAAAAGCAGTTGAAAGTGGATCAGACCGAGCACCAAAACACACCTGTAGCCAATCAGCAGTACGGGGCATGTACACTCATTGGGAGGGAGGTGCCTGTGTTGCATAGCATGTTCGTGAATTTGGGGGCGGAGCTATCGAGATAAAAGTGTGATTCTTTAAGATAGGGGCATGTTTTTTTTGGTGATTTCAAATGTCAACATTGTTTCTCTGAAATTGCTTACTGCACCTTTAATATGCAAGCCATTTCAGGTCATTATTATGTGATTCTTTTGTCTTCTCAGGTGTAAATGACCCATTATTCATGATGATTCACGCCTCCACGCATACTGTGTTTCTTGACAAAAAGTGTCTTACAAAAACTAAATCAATATATTGTTTTATATGAAGGAGTAGGCAGCATAATTTTTACATATTCTGAAGCAAAAACTCTAGTCTACACCTCCAATACCCAGAAGTCTTGTGAACACAGATTTACTATACTTTTTTGGCCTTATTTCAGTGACTTAAGTTTTTTGTTTTCTCAATAACCACGCATAAACATTATTCCTTCAAAAATACAAACATGTACATACATGTTCCTCACATATTATGGTAGCCTAGTTTGTGCTGAATACAGTGTAATGACACTTTTGTCATTTATATGTTTATGAACAACTGAAAAAAGCACAAATGTCAGGGCATGTCAAAACATCTCCAGGCCCCAAATCAGCCTCAGACTCCAGAGGGTTAAGAAACCTGAACTCGTTTAAATCAGAATCAAACTCAAATTATTTACATAATTCTTATAATTCTTATGATTTGTATACAGTACTACCATTATGTTTGACCAGATGTCAAACAATATTGTAGTTTTAGCTACTTCTGTATTCTTCATCATACAAATGTTTGGCTGGTTAGCTTTAGCAGTTTGCCCCTGCTTGTAGATGCCACAACTACACCATTATGCTTCATCCACTGATGGCCACTCAACATTATCTGTGTATCATAACAAAATAAAATCTTAAAATCCCCAACATATTATTTGAGATGTTTTACCAGTTACAGATTTGTTTTGAGGGCTCAGTCATAACTATGTGAAATCGATTTTTTTCCCATCTAATATAGTAATCAGTCACATGGCATTTACAGCTCAAAAGATCGGCTTAAGAAAAAAAAAATATTTTTGGAACATTAAGCAAAGATGGCAGCCTTCAGCTTATGTACTTCTGAGTTCTGAGCCAAGCAGCTACCAGTGAGATGAATGGGGATGATAATGCATATCTATTATAGACCTTGCTTTAAATACTTTATAGATTCCTCAAAGAAAAAAAGGCAACTAAGAGATATTTTGTTGTGCATGGGATAATGTAGCTACAGCATTGTTTTCATTATGATCTTGGTCTGAATTGAAGTAAAAAAAATAAAGTCTTTACTGACTAACATTAAGTTTTAACAAGTTCAAGTGTCAAGTGTCCTGGGCTTCGTACAGCACAGATTGATGAGAGGTGTCATGGTCTGGCTGACACATCCGTTCTGGTCATTCAGGTAGGGGATATTTAGTGTGTTCACAAGCAGAAACATCTGCTGCTGCCCTGCCACAAATGAGGTTAAAAAACAATTTGCATTCGACATGCAGTGCCTATTACTTCTTATCTTAAACACACACACACACATACACACACACACTGCATCTCTTTTGACTGACAGCTCTGTGTGTCACACATGGAAAACTCCCAAGCTGACAGCTCCCTAAATTATGTGAGAATACTGTTTCCACAGCAACCACACGTCTTTTTCAGTTTTATATACAACGCTGGACGAAAACCAGGTAATCGGTAGACACAAACATCCCTAAAAAAGGAATGCCTTTTGCAGACCAAGGTGAGCAATGCCACATGATGAGCGAACAAGAAAGATGACAGCAGATGGCTGGAGGAAGAGAGACAGCAGGGATATGTGAGGTGGCAAGGGGACATTGGAAGAGTCCCCTGGCATGCATTAGTCTATAGTGAGAGGTGCTAAAGAACTTTGCTTGAACAAGATGGATGTGACCTGAGTCAGTGTGCCCTAATGCGCTGGACACTATAAAGCGAAGAAGCATCACGCTATAGCACTACAGCCACACTGCTCCAGTTCAAAGCATTCCAATATTAACCGCATTTGTCACTGACATTTCAAAATTTGAGCCAATGACTACACTGAGATGAAAAAAAAAAGGCTTTGAAGCAGTTTTCACTCAAAAATGTCTATTAAATTTCTGTATTAATTACAAAGAAACATCAAGAAACATGTTATACTAAATGTGAAATTTTGAAGTAAAAAGACATGTACTCCAATAATGTTTGTTTTATTCACTGCGAACATTTTTTTATTTTATTTTTAACAGTGTACTGACCACTTACGTCAGTGGCAACAATCTAATTAGGGCTGGGGAAAAAAAAAAAAGAAAAGAAAAGTGTTACGCCAAAAAAAAAAAAAAAAAAAAAAAAAAAAAAAAAAAATATATATATATATATATATATATATATATAATAAATATAAATATATATATATATTAGATATATATATATATAAATATATATATATATATATATATTATATATAAATATAAATAATATATATAAATATAAATATAATATAAATATATATATATATATATATATAAATATAAATATAAATATAAATATATATATTATATATATATATAAAATATATATATAATATATATAGATATATATATATATATATATATTTTTTTTTTTTTTTTTTTTTTTTTTGCGTAACACTTTTCTTTTTCTCTTTTTCTTTTTTTTTGGAGCTATGCTAACACTTCCTCACATCATTAGGTGTGCTTAATCATGATTGCTTACAGAAAAATGTGATTAAGGGTTAGTTCACCCAAAAATTAAAATTCTTTCATTAATTACTCACCTTAAAGTCGTTCCACACCATAAGACCTTCGTTCATCTTCAGAACACAAATTAAGGTATTTTTGATCAAATCTGATGGCTTAGTGAGGCCTCCATTGACAGCAAGATAATTAACACTTTCAAATGCCAAGAAGGTACTAAAGTTATTTAAAATAGTTCATGTGACTACAGTGGTTCAACCTTAATGTTAGGAAGCGACAAGAATACTTTTTCTGTGCCAAAAAAACAAAGTAATGGTGTTATCATTATTTTAAACACTGCTTCATGAAGCTTTGAAGCTTTACGAAACTTTGTTTGGTTCGGAGTGCGTATCAAAAGTCACGTGAAAAAAGTCACCTGCCAAAGTCACATGAACCATTGACATTTTGAAATGTTTCGTAACACTTATGACGTAACGAAGCCTCATTTACTGAAATCACGTGACTTTGGCAGTTTGAGACGTGCTCCGAACCACTGATTCGAAGCGTCGAAGCTTCATGAAACAGTGTTTTGAAATCACCCATCACTAGATATTGTTGAATAAAGTTGTTATTTTGTTTTTTTTTCTCATCACTTCATTACATTAAGGTTGAACCACTGTAGTCACATGAACTGATTAAATATGTCTTTAGTACTATTCTGGGCATCTGAAAGTGTTAAGCCCTCACTGAGCCATCGGATTTGATCAAAATATCTTAATTTGTGTTCCGAAAATGAACGAAGGTCTTACAGGTGTGGAACGACATGAGGGTGAGTAATTAATGACAGCATTTTGTGTGAACTAACCCTTTATTTTTTATTGACAATTGATTGTCAGCAATAATGCTAATATAGGCTACACATGCACATACAAATGTCGCTATAGTGGAGAAAGAACCTCCTTATAGGCCATTTATTTGTAATGATTCAGATGGGTGTTTAAGAAAATGAAGGTCACTTGTAGTCTCTGTATGGTGATAATGATGATTCATCTTAGACAATTATCACCCATAAGTGAAACATCATTCATAGAAATGTTCATGAGAGCACCAACAGAGGACTGCATCTTTATACACCTATAAAGTGTAAGTGTCTGTGTGTGTGTGGTTCAGGTATATGCTACAAAGATGGCAATATCCAAAATCCTTGTCCTTGTGGGGACATTTTTGGTTTCTATGATGAAAACAGTTTATAAATTATACCAAGTGATATTTTTTGAAAATGAAAATTGCAGAAAGTTTTCTGTGATGGGTAGGTTTAGGGGTAAGAATATACAGTTTGTCCAGTATAGAAATCATTATGTCTATGGAAAGTCCCCAACAAGTGAGCCCACTTAACCCAATTTGTGGGACAAATTTGAGAGCTAAAACTGACAAAACCTCCCAAAAGCTCCTTTTAATCATGTCTTCATATGGAAAAAATGGCATTAAAAATAATGTTTAAGTTATTTTAAAAAACATATTTCTGGTTTAGGGTAAGCTGTTTATAGTTACAACTAGCTGTATATAAAAACAATAGAAGTCTATTGAATATCCCCATTTAGATATCTATAAGAAAATTATGAAATATTATTATATTACAATTTAAAATAACTTTGAATTTTCAGAGGCTGTTACTCCAGTTTTCAGTGTCCCATGAAGTTACACTTTATTTTGATGGTCCACTTTAGACACTCTACTAACTATAAGTAACTTTGCAACTACATGTCAGCTAACTCTCATTAAAGTATTAGTAGACTGTTAGTAGGCTGGTTAGGTTAGGTGTTAGGGTTCGGGTTAGTAGAGTAAGTTGAAAAGGACCATCAAAATAAAGTGTTAGCACATATTAAGCAGACAGTCTACTAATACTTTGATGAGAGTTAGACATGTAGTTGCAAAGTTAATTACAGTTAGCAGAATGTCTAAAGTGGACCATTGAATTAAACTGAATAGAAAGTTAGCTATTGTTGTTTGGTGTTGAAAAAAAAAAAAATCATTTATTTGAAATAGTAATCTTTTGCAATATTATAAATGCCTTTTCTGTCACTTTCGATTAATGCAATGTGTCCTTGCTGAATTGAAGTATTAATTTATTTAAAAAAAAGAAAAGAAAAGAAAAAAGACTGACTCCCAAACTTTTGCTGGCTTCCTAGCAACCTCAAATAATTGTTCTTTTGTTGAACTGGTTTGCAATGCTTCATGTGGAGGTCAAAGCAATGCATGGAATGTTTAAGGTGTGTTGAATCCATGAGTAATGTGCCTTTACTCTTACATAAAGCTTCTAGAATAGATCATGTATGTATAAATCTATGCAGGCTCTGTATTCCAGCTGAAGTTTCTAATGTGGCTAATTGAGTATCCACAGTTGGGTTTTGTAATGAGCCCTGTGGGAATTCTAGCCTAATTCATTGGTTTCATTGGCAATATCAAAAATCAGGATCCAGATCCCTGCGGGCCAGACGCACGAATAACCCAGTGAATCACATTTTTTGAAGGTTATTTCAACCTGGAGCCTTTGGAACTTTTTCAAAGGACTTCAAATGACTTGAAATCTAATTTCCTCTCACATTATGAGGTCAAAATGACTATAGAGGTAAAAAATCAAGGTCATGCTGCTGAAGGGACAGTTCCTATCATGGATAGATGTGCATGAAAAAGAAAAAGACCATTAAGGGATGGGACGTTTATGACCTTAACAACTGAGTTATATGATTATGGGGTCTGATCGCTACACTTGTGAGGTTAGGCTAGCAATACATTGAGGGAGGGACAGCGGGACAAAAAGAGAC